>JAHHUM010000980.1:0-272226 GCA_036173005.1 Crenichthys baileyi
AAATTTCAGCCTGTTAAAAAAGTCTCACACATTTGCCAAAAATCATGGGTTAAAGTGTCCAAGATACAAATGGTCACAAAGGGAGTTGGAAGCACAATTCAGGAAGAGAGGAGGGAGGAAAATGTCACCATTCCATCCCAGCTTTATTTATAAAGTGCTTTTAAACAAACAGCTAAAACAAAGTGCTGCACATAACTGCAAACTATAGACATACATTAAAAGAAAAAAAACATATTTATGACATAAGGATAATAAAATATTACACACAATATTACAAGAAGTCACCTCAAATAGAGCCATCTTATTATTTTCTAATATCATGCAGCCCAGCTCTAGATGTGCAAAGCTGGTAGGGAGTTACCTAAAAAGACTTGCTGCTGTAATTGTAGCTGGTCCTACAAAGTACTGAATCAAGGCAGCAGAAAATAAAAGCAATCAGATTTTTATTTGTAATAGAACTGGAAAAAAATGTATAATTTTCCTTCCACTTCACCTTCATGTTCTACTTTGTTTTGGTAGATTACATAGAATCCCAGTAATATAGACTGAAGTTTGTGGTTGTGATTAAATAAGAAAACGTTGAAGCGATATAAATACTTTTGCAAGGCACTGTAGATAAACTGGAGATCAAAGACAAGTCCATTAGTAAATAAGAGATTTAATAAAAAATCCTTTTTCTTTTTACAAAACATAGTTATTTCATCTAGAGGTCGATGGTTTGCTGAGATTAGTTCGGTGATGCGAATTCATTTATCTGACTTGCAAGTTCAAAAAGCCAAAAAAAATTCATGCAGTTTTTTTGTTATCCTACAAAGAGACTTTGTTATAAATCATAATTCAGCTTAATGTTTGGTTTATGAAAGGCAATAGCTGAGTCAAACATTGGTGAGCCAGTCAGAAACTAGGAAATTTACTTTTCTGTAAGTGATACAGTTAGTTAGCATTTAGAAATCAACATTTTAATAATACACTAGCATGATGCCAGTATGGCACTTATCTGTTGCTTTCACAGGGAAACTGTTACTTGGACAGAAATGCACCTAATGCCTGAGAGATTTTACACTTCATCTTCTCCAGGTGGCATGAGTTCAGATTTTTTCAAAGATATGAACCTCCAAATGAAGGCATCTCCCTGTTTTCCTTTCAGGTCCTCAGGGTGAAAAGGGCAGAGATGGACTTCCTGGCAGAGATGGTGAGTCGTAATTGTAGTTGCATTTCAGCTGATGTCATTCAGGATGTAAGTGATTCATGATTACTCCTGATTGTTTTTTTCCTCACAGGAAAGCCAGGATCTCGAGGGCTACCAGGTCCCAGTGGACCTCCGGGGGAGGTGGGAGCAAGGGGTCTATCAGGAGCTCCTGGATCGAGGGGCTCTATAGGACCAGCAGGTATGAGTGGACCAAAGGTAGACAGACATCTGTGAGATTAGATTAACTTTTCACTCGGTGTGCAGCCTCAACAAAAGCCAGAAGATCCTGCAGTGCAATTGTTTACATCTCTAACTACTCATAATACTGTCAATAGAACACGATGATTGAATGGATTACTTCTGACCAGAGACCAGCTGAAAGAACAGATGATAAATGTCACTTGTGATATTCGGCTACAGAATGTTTGCCACAGAAAGCTTTTTGGTCAGCCCAAAGACCCTCCAGTTCTATGAGGTTGAACATTCCAGCGGCATTTGAGGTCTCCTGGTTGCTCAGGGGAACTCATCTTAATTGGTTTGCATTTTAAGTTATATGTTTCTAAAAGTACTGCTAAAAGCTTTCACAGACTACATTCAGTGTCTTGGAAAGGACACAACCCATATAATATTTCTCATTTTTTTACACAACAGCCACAAGCTGCAATGTGTTTTATTGGGTTTTATGTAACCAATCGCAACACCAAGTAGTATATAATTGGGAAGTCGAAGGAAAGTTACATTTTTAAAGCATTTTTGTAAATTAAAATCTGAAATGTGTGGCCTACATATATATGTCTGTATGCATATATATGTCTGTACGTTTTACTAATGTTCGTATGCTGTGTGGGTGAAATGGAAAATCAATTCCTTGTTTGTGCGCATAATCTTGGCCAATAAAGCTGATTCTGATATTCAACACCCCTGACTTGATACTTTATAGAAACACCTTTTGCTGCACTTACAGGTCTTTTGTGGAATGTCTCTACCAGCTTTGCACATCTGAAGACTGACGTTTTTTTACCTATCCTTGTTTGCAAAATAATTCAAGCTCAGTCAAATTGGATGAAAAGCATCTGTGAACTACAATTTTCAAGTCTACAGATCCAAAGTTGGATTTAGGTCTAGACTTTGACCAGGCCATTTTTATGCATCAATACGCTGTGCCAATACTATATTTAGCCTGTAAACCCCCATTTGTTTCACAAATCCACATTTGTTTGCCAAATGACAAACAATATTTCTTATAGCATTCTTTGAGTGATGGTTTTCTTCTTGCCACTCTTCTAGAAATTCTAGAGTTGTTGAGTGCATAACCATTTGTTCCCCTGTCAGCAAACAGACTGTCCCACTTGAGCGCTAGATCTGTGCAACAGTTACCATGGCCTTTTTGGCTGGTTCTCTAATTAACACAATCCTTGCATGACTGTGAGTTAATGTGATTGGGCAGGTCTTGGTAGGTTTTCAGTTGCACCATAAGGTCGATAGGTCGAAGTAAGATTTTTAACCTTTGGGACCTTATTTTATAACTTAAACCTGCTTTAACCTTCTTAACAAATGTATGCCTTGCTTGTCTGATGTTTTTCTCATTGATCTGCATCAGTCTGTTGTACAGCTGTTTTTATTGGTGCACTGGACTTTATTTAAGTGTATCAGAGTGAAGGGAGCTGAAAACAAATGCATGCCATAGAGATTTTATGTAAAATAATTTTAAACCACTTTTCAATTTCCTTCTACTTCACAACTATGCACTGCTTTGTGTTGGTCTGTTACATAAAATCTTCCCAATATACATTGAAGTTTGTCTTAATGACATGACAAAATATAAAAAGGTTTATGGGGTTTAATGCTTTTGTAAGGCACAGTATACACACACGTCTGTGTCCTGCTTTTCCTTGTGACCAGCCTGGAGCGAAAGCAAATCCTAAATCTCTACTTAAATCCAAAACTACTCATTGTGGACGAATAACAGATGACCTGTTGAGAAAAAGTTAATCCACGTTTAGCTGCAACTGTAAAGACTAAAGTAAATGGCGGTCTAAGTTGCGCCAAAACATCTGCTGTTGCTATCGACTATTATTCCTCTGCTTTAGATCATAAAGGGAGTGTTTCTCCTTTCAGGCTAACATATGAACCTGGCTTTGTGTGGGCTGCAGGTTGAAAGTGAGATTTAGAACGAAACTTAAACTACAAACCCACTTTCTGAGTAGCTCCATGTGACTTCAATCTGAAGTAAGCACGAGCAATACATATACAAATCCCAGCTCCTTATGATTTCCATATGCCTGCGGTGTTATTGATTTTTCTGTCTCCATTAATTCATGGATATCCAAAGGATTTTTTTCTTTCATTTAAAGTAAAAGATAAACACAAGGTTGGAATGTGACCAGTTTAATGTTAAAATTACCAAAGTTTAAGAGAAAAATATTCTAACATATTTTCTCATAGCATCCTCCCAGAAGCTGCAGGGGACTGTAACTGTACAGGAAAAACTTGCATTAACTTTGAACGGCGGCTTGGGGTATTAATGTAAAGCACTGTGCAACAGATGGCCTACAGTCTCAGAAAAGCAGCCAAAAGGCTGTGAGCTATTCTTCTATTCCTTGCTATACTTTAGAAAAAAAAGGTCACAAAGTGTCAAATCAAAGCTGTAATAACATTACGAAGCACTCGCAGTAATAACAAGACTGTAGTTGACAATTGCCCAAGTGTATAAACAGAGTGTTAATGACATGGAAGGACAGAGGTGATGGCCAGAATGAGGTCAGATGATGTGGTGATGCTTTTTCCAGCCTTAATTAGTGACTGAGGTAGGTGAGAAGGTAGTCTCACTGGATGCTTACTTGAGACCTGTTACAAACTGCTGTGGACGAGATTCGTATGCATTTTTTATTTAAGAATCCAATATTTTGCCAGATTCATCTTTCCAGAGTTCTCAGTTTTTTATATCTGTTTTGGTATTTTGATACTGAAGTTTCTATGAAATTACAGCTGAAAGGTTTTCAATGGACGGGCATAAGAAATGAAACCAAGAACCGGAAGGACGGAAGGAAGGAAGTAATGTAGGAAGTTAGGGGCGGAGGAAGGAAGTTGGGAAGTTAGGGACGGAGGAATGAAGGATGCAAGGAACGAAAGAAAGAAAGATGTAAGGAAGTAAAGAAAGGAATGAAGGACACAGGAAGGAAATTGAAGTAATGCCACAAAGAAGAAAAGGGACAAAGCGAGCAGAGATAAAAGAGAAGAAAGATGCAAGGGAAGAAGAGTGGTAGGACACAAAGAAGGATAGGAAGGAAGGATAAAAGCAAGGAAGTGAATGGGAGAAAAGGAAGGAAAGGAAGGACATAAGAAAGCTAAGAAAGCAAGGAAGTCTACAATGAAGAAAAGGAGGTAAGACGAAATTAATAAAAGAAAGCAAGGATGCAAAGGTACAAAGGGAGCTAGGATGCAGAGGAAGAAAGAGAGGAAATAAGGAAGAACTGAGGGAAGTATACAAGGAAGATCACAAAGAGGGAAGAACAACATTTAGACTTTGAGATAGGGAGTAAAGTCTGGAAATAAAAACAGATTGTGGAGGAACCCTCTGTATATACTCTAAACAGCTGAGGGGCTGTGTACAGGGAACTTTGTTTACTATAAATGCCGTGCCAGTAAGACCAGAGTTTCTAGATGCCAGCAAGTTCTCAGTGCAGGTTCATCCTGTTAATTACAGAGTAACAAACTTAGTCAGTTCCCACTGTCCCCTTTATTCCTCCCAGCCCAGAACTTTACTCCATATGTGTACATATAGTCACAGATCAATAGACACCAGAATGTTGTATCAACACCTTCTCTAATACTTTCCCTCTCTGCTCTTTGCCATATTTATGTTCCGTTCAGCACATCAGCCACAGTCATTCATCAGGCTGCAACGTGCTGTGCCTCTCAGCAAGAGAGTTTAAAATTAAGTTCTACCATGACGTACCATGTCTCTGCCACCATGCTAATTTATCATCTTCTGTCCCTTCTCTCAGGGCCCCGCGGCCCACCTGGTCTCCCAGGAGAGAGAGGTCTACCAGGGCTGCCCGGGCCACCTGGGCCTCCAGGCCCAACATCACCAGCTGGTGCCCACATCTCAGAACCAGACCACAGTAAGTAACCATCACCTTGTTTGTTGGTTTGGTGTTAATTTTCTGATATTAGTTTTACGCCTGATGTAACAGGACACACACCTTCCAAAATATTCTATTTTCTGTCTCAGCAATCCACGGAATATTTTCCCAAAAGTCAAAATAAGGATGAGGGTCATGTTTTTTGGCAAATCTAAAACTATGGCTTTGTGTTCTTTTAGGCCAGCAGTGTTTTTGGCCAGGGAACTCTACCATATATGCCCATATTTTGCTCAGTTTCCTTTTTATTAAATCATAAACACTAGCTACGTTTACATGCATAAAATTTCACGAATGGATTAAAATGTATTTGGATTAAAATACAAAAAATAATCGGATTGTACCGTTTATATGGTCATAAGTAATCGGAAGAAAATGGCTGATCAGACTAAAAATATGTCATGTAAACCTGCCGAGCGAAATATTCTGTTAGCATCTAGCCAGAGCGACTACCCACTCAAGGCGGAAACACGTCACGTTGACTCGGGGTGCACATGCACACTCAGGTTAGTTTGCTTCATTCAGGACAACTTAATCCTGTCAAGCGTTTACATGCATGCCGATCGGATTGTCAATCGGCATAAACCACCCCTCTCAATTGGATTACAATTTCATTCTGATCCTGCCGAACCCGATCAGAATATTCCAACTGATAAGTTTACATGACACATTTTTAATCAGATCGGCCGTTTATTTCGATTACCTATGTCCATGTAAACGTAGCTAATGACCTTAAATGAGACCAGTGAGGCCTGCGGTGCTTTAGATGCAGTTCTGTGTTCATTTGTGACCTCCTGAGTTAGTCATTGATGTGCTCTTAAAGTAATTTTGTCAGGCCAGCCAGTCCTGGTAAGGTTCACGACTGTTCCATGTATTCTCTATCAGTCAAAATCATATCTGACTGCAGGACACTTGAAACCCAAAGCCCTAGAAATGGCTTTGTTGTTCTGTCATGATCATAAGCTCTCAATGACTGTTTTTTTTTTGTATGAACTCAGGTCATCTTTGTCTGATCTTAAAATTAATTAGATGAAAGAAATTTGTAAATGACATTTACTCTTACCCCCAAATGGCATGTCCACCTAAACTGTATCAGAAACAGCGCATATGCGCGCAATTCTCGCGGAGTTCTCTCTGGTGTGTTTCCTTTGGATGTATTTCTCCATGGTCAGTAGAGTGTGATGATAAGCACATACAGGCCTGGCATGGTTACCATAACATTTTGGGTTGTTTTTGTTTGGAATAAGAAAGGGCTAGTGCCCTGTTAATGAGGGGCTTTTCCAAAATGAAAAAAGAAATCAGAGGTTTATTTTACAAAAACAGTATTTTCAGGTGTAATAAGTGATCTCAAACACCTTTATTGTTGTAGTGTGTTACGCTGTATATCTACACAAATTTAATTTGTCATGGCTAAAGCGGAAACTATGTGCTTTTTTTTGGAAGTAGGGCACCAAAACTAGCCCTACCCCAGGGGCCCATAACCTCCTAAATCCGGCCCTGATCAGAATCAAAAATACAGATTGCCACTGCCCCCTTGCGTCTCTGTGTGTCAACTCGTGCAAGAATAATATTTTAGTGGGCACGCAAACCCTCAACTATTTTGTATCACATGCGCACCTTGTGTGGTCTTCGAATATGCCAACATACTGTTCTTATGTAATCTTTTAAAGCCATCTAGAGGCAATACTATTCCCTGCACTTTTCGGCATGGACTTGTTTCAAACCCTGTGTTTACTAATTGCTCCTTGCGTCCCTGTGTTTCTCCTTATATGGCTCTTAAATACTGTGCTCATAGCAAACTGTCCTAAAGTATTTACATAAAACTGGGCAGACTAGGAAATAAATCATTACAGGATGTTCTTGGCACGTCTCTGATATGTATGATGAAGGCATATGTGATGTAGGTTTACAACAGATTAGGTCTCTGTGTGGTGGGGGTATAGTCGTGACTAGGAAGAGAGGCTCATCAGTTGATATATTGGTACATAGTTCTATACGTCACTCGTCACAAATGGATGAGATCTTTTATGTTTTTCAATCCAAGCTAAGGCTTATAGGAGGGTCTGTAAAACAGGACCGAGAGGGAGTTGCTTTTTTATTTAAATGATTCACTGTGCATAAAAGAAGAATTAACAACCTAAAAACAGTCTTATAAAAACTAGGGACTGAACTTATAATTAATAAACATGTTTGATTACATTTCAGAAAGTTTGGTAAAATATTACAGATATGTCTCTTTTAGAGCAAAAAATATGGATAAATGACTAGTGCTTTTTCACACACTGTTGTCGTTGAGGACCCGAATGCAGAGAGAAGCCAGATAATCGTATGTTTGGGTGAGTTTAATAAATGACAGAAAACCTTAGCATAAAAAATCCATGGGAGCACAGGGGAGAAACATGTAAACTAGCAGGGTAACAACCAATGCCCCTTTCAGATGAACTTCAGTGATCTCACATATTTATTGTACCTTAAGATCAGCTTAAAAGTACCAACACGAATGGGTGGGTTGATGTCAACCTATCAGTATTACGGCCCTGTTTCACTTTTGGAGAGTGTAACCAGTTACACTTATGAACTCTAAGGGGTAAACCCAGATTGCCAAATGATTGCACGTAGTACAACACAAACAGTAGCAGAGTCTGTGGTGCACACACAGTAGAGACATCGTATCATCCTCAAGTGTCCTTTTGATCTGAGAAATGTGTTGATCAACAGAATCTTTTACAGATAATAACATGCTGAAACTAGTGTGCAACAACTATGCTTGTATATAAACAAGTGAATGCATTTGGAAAGCCTGCATTAATGAGGATCACAACATGGGAGGTCATTACTGTTTGTAGGGTTTCCCTTAACGCCCATTTATGCCCCCATCACGCACGTAAATATGTCCTTATTTTCGAATATTCAAGCTTCATTCCCTTATGCTTGCAATGGATTTATCAAGTTACCATTGTTGTTAGGCAAAGCAGCCACTAAAGGGCTGTTCTGAGTTAGATTCTCCATTCATAGGAAAATAGCAAACATGTCAAACATACAGTAAATTCTAATAATGAACATTACCAGAAAAAAAGAAGGTACAGCAGTAGACATAGTTGCTCCGTGCAGCCATTAAATACAATACATCATGTGGATGGAGAAGTTTCCCCATTTTTATCATCGTCTTCTTTTTCCTTGTTCCTTTCACGCATTTACATGTAAGCTACCGCCACACTGCACCTCCGATTACCGGTGGTATGACTCTGTATGATGTGTTTGGGTAAGTATCCGTAAGCTCCCTAATGACGGACCAAAATATGCTGCTAATTAACGCAGGAGACCATCCATATGCGCATTTACCATTGAGCATAAATGGGCCTTTACATATCTTTTGTAGATGAATGCTATGAGCTGTAGGCCTCACCCTTTTGGTTCCACAACCCCTGCTGAATGATAGAAAAGCACACAATGCCACAGATCAAGCTGTATGATGTGAAAGGACAATGTAAGCTATAATAGGGGTTAGTGGTTGCATGTTTATTATGGAACCATGATGAAAGTGCCTTAAGGGACTCAGACAGGGTAACAAAAGGAATAGTAACAGGAAAATCTGACAAAGCACAACTGAACCAAAGAGGCTTAAATACTGAGGAGGGTACTTAAAGGACTGGATAGCAGGTGGGACAGACTTCTAGATAGAGGACAGCTGAGTGAGAGCCATAGGTTGGAACACTCAGAAACAGGTGCAACAAAGAAAATAAGGATGTAAATGGAAAACTTTAAAAACGTAACGAGAAAACCAAAATAAATCTGGAAATGCAACTGAAAACAAGTACAAAAAAAACAATGTCAAAATACAAAACCAAACAACTATGTGTATGACAGGTATGCACAGTCATGCCCTTTTTTTTCCTACCCCGTGATCTTTGCTGCTTTTGCTTGTTATTGTCTTTATATGTTTTTAAGCTAAATCAAAACCCATTTATAAAGTTCAATGCAAACTGAGTACCAGGGAGTGCAAGAGTCCAACCATAAATTTGTCTCAGTAGGATTGGTTGCTTTATTGTTAAATACGTTCTACAACACGTTCCTTGCTTTGTTAACATTGTTAAACATTTGATTTTTGTTTACATTTCAGTGTTGAAGAGAAAAGTGGTGTGGTCAGGGTGACTAATATAACAGTAGAAGTTGTGTTGTGCTATTTTCACTTTAAAGTTGTAAATATATTATAGTTATTTTAATAGTCTTGGTCATTTTCCAAAGTGAAAAAACTAAATGTATCATTGGTAAAGAAAGATAAAAGGATTTTTTGTGATTGGGTTCTGACAATGAAAACTTGTATCCAGGCATAATTAGTCTTTACCTGAACTAATTCAGTTAGGATTTGCTTTATAAGCAGAGTGGTGCAGTTTTACTGACTTTCAAATTTATGCTCAGAGCTGTCTTTTCAAAAACGCAGAAAAAGGAAAAAGAAAAACATGCAGGTTGATGTTAATCTTTCAGCTTCTACTTGCCCCCTTCTGGCGCTGCTCTGCTACCTGCCGAGTAGATCAGAATCAAAGACTGTTTTACTGGATGCAATCCGTAAAATTGACGCAGACTTCGCATGCCTAGACGAGAACCTGTCCACAACGGACGTCGCTGAACAGTTTCCAGATGTAGGCCGCTCAGACAGCTGAGGGAGGGGAGCGGGAAACGGATGGGCTCTTTCAAGGTCAACACATGGGTGGGTTTTACACTCAGGTCCGGTGGTAAAGCAAAGTATGCAGTACACAGTTTTGTAAGCTCTGGGTTCCGCTGTGGAGAGCCGCGGGGGCGCTGAGGTTGGCATGATGATTTCCAAACTGTGGGGTATTTCTTTCACATCAAAGTGACGGTGGGGATCAGAAGTGCGGGTGGGTCTGCGGCGAGCTTCCTTTGGAAAACACTGGATTATTTGGCTGTAGGAATATGACTGAGAGAATCCTTCAGTGTTCGTTGTTGCTGCTGCTTATTTAACACATCAAACTAAACCTCAGTGAGTTCTGAATGGGAAAAAGAGAGTTGTCACCTCTGCTCCCAACCTCTTAGTGGTGCCTGTACGTCGGGCTAAGGGAGGATGTTTACAACCATCAGCCCTCCTCCTCATCATCATCTTCCTCTTCCTCTGTCCTGTCAGTGTCTCTAAAGTCTCAGCATTGTGACTGGATCTATGCTTCCTGTTAGAATAAAATGACCCAGCAGCTACTTACTTCCTCACACACGTTCACAGCCCTTTTCCTCTTGATCTTTTGCTGTGGGTACATGCGGTTTGACTCCAGGCGGTTTCACATAAAATGTATAGAGACTTTTAAAAATATTACATGACTCAAATTTATTGGCCTGACTCCAGGCGGTTTCACATAAAATGTATAGAGACTTTAAAAAATATTACATGACTCAAATTTATTGGCTATCCAACCTGGATCTAATGATGATTATTGTACTTTTTATAAAAGTTTAGTTTACTGGCAGCCTTGCTGAATTGTGTATTAAAACTTTCCTGTAGGAAAATACTGCCCTCTAGAGGTCATGCCAAGTTATCAAATAGAAGTTTCACTGGACTGACTGGAGCATCCAAGGCAACATAAAGCTGTTTCTGTTATTTTCTTACAGTATATTTATTAAATACCCTGAAATCCATAACCAGGAAAATATCTAAATCACAAATTTCCCTAAATGATGTATAAAACCCCTAAGGTGGCTCTCAGATCCATTTTGCACATATATCAGGGGTGCCCAAGTCAAGTCCTTCAGAGCTATTATCCTGCACGTTTTAGATAAACTCACTACTCCAACACACTTCAATCAAAATGGTTCTAATTAAATGGCTGAATTCCCTAATCAGCATGCAGTCATTCAGGTATGCAGAGGCCTGGTAACTAGCTATTCATTTGATTCACGTGTGTTGGAGAAAAGATGTATCTAAAGGTTGCAGGATAGTTGGTCTCGAGGACGGACTTGGGCACACCTGCTATATATAGAGCACATTTAAAAAAAAATTTCCATTGACAAAAGTACTTTACCAAAAGTAAAGTATAAAATATTAATACAACAGCAATTCAAACATCATATAAAAACCACAAAGTGCTAAGTATTTTATTAGGATTTGTTGTGATATATTAACATAACCAATTTTCAAAATTTAATACAAATAGAAACCGTAAATAAATATGTATCCATCCCCCTGATACATGTAAAAAAATCAGTGCAACCTATTACTTTTAGAAGTCACTATATTACTAAATAGAGTTTGTCTTGGTTGAATTGAATAAATCTAGCTCTTCTGTGAAGTTCTCAGTGATATGTTAGAGAGCATTAGTGAAAACAGCAGACAGGTCAGGGATGAAGTTATGGATAGGTTTAAATCAGGGATAGGTTATAAAAAAAAAAATCAAAAGTTTCAACATCTTTTTAAGAGCTGTTAAATCCATCATTTGAAACTGGAAAGAGTATGGCACAACTCCAAACCTACCAAGACATTTTTTTCCAATAAACTGAAAGAACAGGCAAGTCTATTCATCAGAGAAGCAGTCAAGAGGCTTGTGGTAACAGTGGAGGAGCTGCAGAGATCCATAGGTCAGGTTAGAGAATCTGTCAACAGGGCTATTAATCATAAAGGCCACAAATCTGACTGTTACGGAAGAGGAGCATGACGCGAACCATTGGTAAACTAGAAGAACACTTATAAAGTGCAGACCTCCGCCAAGGCCATAGGGTCGTTGACGCATGTCAGATAATTTTTATACCCATGAGCTCCACTTCTGGCCACTGCATGTCAGCTGCTGACAGGGTGACAAACCATGTGGGAATTTCAAGTTGTCGAACCATGATCTGGTAATGACGACAAATCCTTCAAAAAAGTCCTGGCTCCAGAAGGTGCTCCACATTACCACCAATATCTAATCATCTGTTCCTTGTCCTAAAATGCACCTTGTCTGAAAATTTCATCTAAATCTGTTCATAACGTTTTGAGATATTTTGCAAACAGACAGACAGAAAGACACCTACAGAAACATAACCTAATAAAGGAGCTCTGGTCAGATGAGACCAAAAATATATATATTGTTGTTTTTTTTTGCCTACATGCAACATGCTATATGTGGCAGGAAACTAACACTGCACATCACCGTGAACAAACTGTTCCCACAGTGCAACATGGTGGAGACATCATTCAGTGGGAATACTTTGCAAGGGACAAGAAAGCTGATCAATGTTCATGGGAAGAGGGGTAGGGCTAAATAAAGAAAAAAATACTTGTTAGAGGCTGTGAAAGACTTGAGACTGGGGAAGAAGTTCCTGTTTCAGCAGAACAAAGACCCTAAACATACAGCCAGAGCAACAATGGTATGGTTTACATCAAAGCATAAACATGTGTTAGAATGGTCCAGTCAAAGTCCATACCTAAATCCAACTGTGGATTTCTTGCAATACTGGTGTCCATGGAGGCTTTCCAGTCTGAGCATCATCTATTTTTCAAGAATTTGGCAAAAAGGGCTGAAAACAAATGTATTTGACACTTTAAATAATTTTATTTGTAAAACATGTAGAAAACCATGTGTCATTTGTAGATTTGTTTGAATTATGAGGCTAAGTAATGTTTATCATCATGTAAGGTGTGGCAGATTATTATCTTCGCAGATTTTTTCCTTTAGTCGGAAGATCTGCTTATATATCCGGTTCATTCATTTTCTTTAAACCCCAGATCGTGGAAAGGACCCCTTCTTCACCAACACTTTCCACGACTCCAGAGGTTTGCCTGTCCCAGGACCTCAGGGTCCTCCCGGGCCTGTCGGTGAGTGTTTATTGTTTACAGAATGCTTATGCAGTTGCTCGAAAACATCTGTGTGCGTGCTCAAACATCCTAATATTTAAAATACCTCTACATGAAAAGCTTGTACAGCATACATTTTATTCAGCTTTAACTGTCGGATTTTTTCAAGTTATTGAAGTCTGAGAAGGTTGTGTTCATGCCTCAATGGATTGCATCAAACTAAGAGGTTAAAAACAAACGTCATGTCAGTATGAGCTTTGCCTTCTTCATCAGAGAGAAATGATGACTCTATTTTTCAAACATACAGGTCCCCCAGGTCCCAGAGGCCCAGTAGGACCTCCTGGCCCATCAGGACTGAATGTAAGCTGCCTCTCATACAACATAACCGCATTGGACTCACTAGGTTCACTGTCAGACATGCTGCTGTACAAATTCATATTTATCATTTTAAATATATTTCTGACTGACTACAGGGGAGACCTGGAACACCTGGGTCACCAGGCCTAGTAGGGCCAAAAGGAGATCGTGGGGACAGAGTGAGTAAAGTCGTTTAAGATATGTTATACCTTTATCAAGCTAAGAAGCAGATGTCTGAGGTTCTTGCTCTCTGTCTTGTATAAAATAAAAAACTACCGGGCCATATTTCATGAACAGAGTGAAAATGAATCATGATTGGGGAAAACATCTTGAAGTTTTTTTGAAGGAAAAGTCATATGACCACCAAGTTATACTTTTTCAGAATAATCACACAGTAAATTGTCATGCACCACAATAAATTGTTGCACACCCAAATATAAATTGTGTTGTTTTAGTTCATTATATTGATAAACATCGTCATGAAGTACATTTATAGATACAACCGGTGAGAGTTCTTGTGGCTAATTTCTGATCTCCAGTTTTAGTGAAACTTGGACTCACAGATGCAGATTTTGACTGTTTTCAATTTCTCTTTGGGAGAAATAATTTTTTGACAGTAGTCAAAATATTTTTTTCTGTCATGCAGCATGTATGTGAGAGCGGTTGCTGTTGAGAAAACAGGTTTTAAATGATGTTAAAATGAAGACAAAAGTCATTATGGGGTTGAATTTTGGAGAATATAGATTTTCCAATTGTCCTATTTATTTCAATACATTGAATATGAAGCTACAAATTACTTAGCCCTAATAGGCTCAGTTTATTAACCAAAACTGAGGCCAAGCTAAACAAAAATTTTATGACAGATTTTACCCAAGATTTCCATTTCAATGAAGTCTGCACCACTGTGCACTTGTTCGGGACTACAGTGGCCTCGTAGAAACCACTATCCAGTTAGTTAAAAAACTCCACACAAGACGTCAAAGACGCCTGAATTGGTTTGGACTCTTTTTTTATATGGCATGTGTCAAAGTGCAATATACAAACACAGAATGCATCCATAAATATAAACAAGTATGCTAGGATTCCGTCTTAATATAATTTGAAGCATGCCCCGCTACATCAATATAAAATAAGTATGCATTGCAGAATAGTCTAAATAGTTGTAAATAGTTCCCTAAATGTACCATTTTAGTGGTGAACAGCCGGCACATGCAAGTACACAAAACAGAAATATTGTTGGGACCACATCTACCAGTAATATATATTTTTTATCAAGTGCTCCTGCCACTCCTTGATAGAATTGTGTCCTGGGTGGTGAGCCATGGCCCACCATGAAAACCTCCAGTGGTTGACAGCTAAAGGATTTATCTTAACACTACTTTTAGAATGATTTTCACATTTAATCATGTAAAAAAAGTAGTGTTATGATGCTGCATCCAGCTGAAACTTTTTATACATACACTATAAAAAGCCACATAACCTTTTTTTTCTCACTGTCTGGCATTAAATCAAACTAAAGGTTTTCCTGTTTTAGGTCGGTTAGGAGGACCCACATTTTTTCTATTTGCTAAATGCCAAAATAAAGAGAGATACAAAGTTTTAGATATTTTCTAAATTACTTTCTTTAAATTTAGAGGTTTGCATACACTAAGGTTGCTATTCCTCTAAACAATTCGGGAAGGCCACAAGGATCATTTTAGGTTATCGATTTCAAGACATTGGAGACTAATTTGTTGATGTATTTTAATGTAATAATTTAAACACTCTGCTTACTTGTGTGACATCATTACAAAAACAAAAGAAATCAGGCACGATATCAGTTAGTAGCTGGATAGACTGGTGCAGAAAATGAAGAAGTTACCCTCTGGGCTGAGCTGAAAAAGTGTGACCAAGGCAGCCTACAAACCTGACTCAGTTACACCAGCTCTGTTAGGAAGGATGGGCCAGAATTCCAGATTTTTGATGATTTTCCTTAAAAATGGTAGGAGAAAGACTTTTGTTTAATACTAGTTAAGCTAATAACAGTGTGATTTATTTAAGATGTGCTGCTCTAATATAGTATGTTTAATTCGGTTTTCTTCATCTCTCACTAACTTGCATTTTGTTTCTTAGGGTCCTTTAGGTTATCCAGGAGAAAGAGGCTTCAGAGGTGAGCTGGTAAGTCACCTCCACTCTGCTTTGTAGGGTGTTTGGGAGTGAAACATCAACACATGTCATACCAGGTTATGTTGTGGTGAACTCCACTGAGCAGTAGCTAGTTTAGCTAGTTATATATTACACGGCATAACCCGGCAGTCTGTCACAAGACTCCACCGAAGTAATGAAGTTAATAAAGTGTGGTCTACTTGCAAATGTTAATGTGTTTCATTTTGTTGAGAAGTGGAAGTAAATAAAATGTGAGACATGTCTTTCGTTGTAAGTAGCTACTCACTGGAGGTCAGTTACTTGTGCTTTATATTTGTGTTTGCAGGTGCAGCATAAATGCATGTTTTGCTTAGGGTTTTTATTTTTATATTTTTTTTAAATCTAGGTTCCTCTACTGATTTATTTGGGGGGAGGGGGTTATTTCTGTGATTTCGGCTTATGGTCTAAACTTCGTTTTAAAGAAACCCTTGTTACACCTACTCACAGGGAGCACCAGGTCCCAAAGGAGAGCCAGGGGAGAAGGGCTTGCCGGTAAGATTATAGTTGATTGTAACTCACTGGGTAACACAAAGCAAAGGCAGAAAGCTTAAACATAATTTAGTTTTTTATTTTCTTCTTGAACATGAAAATGTTTTCTGTGTCTAACTCTGAATTTTCTTTGACATCTTTCTCATTTTACAAGAACAATCCAAATGTAAGATATTTTTATTTAGCCATCACATCTTTAAACTGCAGTGAATCTTTTGTAAAGAATAACCATGACCAACAACTCTGGTAATGGTTATGATCTTTTACTAATCATTGTGACGCTCCACAAACTGGTTTGTTCAGTTGCACCTCCTTCTATCGAGTCCATACATTCCTACATATCGATAAATCATACTATATCTGTTTTATATTGTTTTTAATTTAGAATGTAGCCTTCGATGTGTATATGTGTTTGATTTGTCTGATTTCGTAAGTGTGTTTTTGTTGGTACTGGGGGTCTGTTTTGGACTGCTGCCCCCTGTTAAGGCACTGACCTCTTGACCCTAAAGCTATCTGACTCCCACTGCAAGCTACTGTCCCCATGGCTACCATTCACAGTCACCTTTTCAGCTTAATAATTTGGCATATGCATTTAGATACCCATACCAGCACAAGACCAACAAGTCTTAACTGGTGCAAAAATATTCATTTTGCGTTGTTGCAAATATGCAATATTAACTCTGACCAATTTGTTTGGTTTTCTACACAGGGATCTGAATTAATTACATGAGATGTATATGCCAAATCTCTCCATCGTGTGCCAGTAGTTGGGGTTTTAAGGTGTTGTGCTCCGATGTGGGTGAAGTGGATACAGCTATCCCTTTTTTCCACTGTATTACCTTGCATGACAAGCACAATGCTGCATAAACTTTTTCTTGTAGATTTTACAAAAACTAGTTATATTAAGTGTGTAAACCTAATACTGTGCAATGAAAAAGGAAAATGGCAAAGTTCCTGTTCTATTAGGAGCAGAATTTAGTGTCAACAAAATGTTAACAGCAAATGGCAACATGCTAATACGCTAGCAGCAGTAATATTAGCTTAAAATATTTTGTTGCCATATTTTTGTGTGTGCTTCTTAATTTTTGTTAAAAGGCTAAAATCAGTTTATATCCATGGACCACTGGGTTAAAGTCTGGGTAAAAGTTAATTTCTTTTTATTTGGTTGTTCCTAAGAGCCTTACTTTAACAGTTTCAGCTATTAGCTTAAAGCTAATGATGCAATACTTTCTATTAGATTTTTTTACTATTTTATTTTAAACATGATTTTAAGAAATGTACCCTGGATGCAAGGCAGTACTGTACAGTGCTTTGCAAAAGTATACTGGATTGGCCAATACAAAGTAGTGCATAATTGTCAACTGAAAGCAAAAGAACAAATAAAAATCTGGTGTGTATTTTTAGCATCTGTGAACATCAGTTTTTAAGTATTGCCACAGATTGATTATTCACCTAAACACCTAAACTGGCAAGGAGCGCATTAAATAGAGAAGCAGTGAAGTATGGGGTGCCGTTTGTAAAGTTACAAAGTTAAAAATTGGACAGTAAAATTTTGAGTTCGTCGTCTTCCGCGTATGCAGGACCGAGTCACAGGGGCAGAAGACTAAGTAGTGATGCCCAGATCTCCCTCTCCCCAGACACCTCCTATAGCTCCTCTGGGGAAAATCCAAGGTGTTCCCAGGCCAGCCAAGAGACATAGTTCCCCCAGCATGTCCTGGGCCGTCTTCTGGTGGGACATGCCTGGAACACCTCCTGGGGGAGGCATCCGGGAGGCATTTCAAACAGATGCCCGAGCCCCCTCAACTGACTCCTCTCAATGTGGAGGAGCAGTGGCACTACTTCGAGCTCCTCCCGGATGGCCAAGCTCCTCACCCTATCTCTAAGGGTGTGCGGAGGAAGCTCATTTCAGCCGCTTGTATACTGGATCTTGTTCTATCAGTCAAGACCCAAAGTTTAGTCCCATAGGTGAGGGTAGGAACGTAGACCGACCGGTTAATCAAGTGTTTTGCTTTTCGGTTCAGCTCTCTCTTCACCACAATGGAACGGCACATCGTCCTCATTACTGTGCCGACTGCACCGATCCTGAAGATACAACCAGAGCTACATTGCAATAGTTTAGATCAAAGCATATTCATGTGTTAGAATGGCCCAGTGAAATACTGTACCTATATCTAATTAAGAATCTGTTGAAACACTTAAAAATGGTATTCAAAGACAATCAACATCCAATTCAGTTACTTTGCAAGAAGAAATAGCAGTCCCTAGATGTTCTGCACCACACAGAACCAACTATGGGGCACAAAAGATTCAAAGATAGTCTGGTTCCCTTAAAGGAAAGTGTGAAGAAATTAAGAACACTTTAAAGCTTTTACATAGCACTCTAAGCTTTTTATACCATTTATCAATAACTTTAAAAAAAAATATTTGGAGCAAGTTCGTTTTGACAAAAAGACAAAGATCAATTACACTCTACAGTAAACATATATGTATCAGAGTATTAAACTATTGTATAGATAAGTATTTAAAAAGTATTGGCTGGAGGAGAAGTAAGAAGTTTACCAAAGCCATACCTAAGCCAAACATATTTTTTCTTCTAGGAACTATAAATGTTGATGTCTAAAATGTTGCAGTCTATAATGCAAAGACATTTCAATCGCTATCCAAGAAATTGACCAGCCTAAACATTCCAGAACAATGCTGCTTAAGTAACTTTGCCTTTTTCCTTTGCACATTATGTCATTGATTTGTCTTTCAATAACATGTTTTTCAGAAGTCATTCACATGGCTATGACCCTTCAGCCATGCTTCTCTGCATGTTTTTTTGAGGCTCATTATGCATTCAGCTATATGTCTATCTTACATCTATTCTTGGAGTCCTTTTGTTACTTTAAAAGGTAAAGACCCCCTGAGGTCGCTGCCTTATCCATTAACAAAAGAGAAATCAAAAGCAAGAGTAAACCTCTACTGACAGACCTCTGTCAGATGACTGACAGAGGGTAACTTCTGTGTCTCTGCTGCATTGAGACTGAACACTGTGGCGCTAAGAAAATAAAGAGAATGAAGATCCTCATCTCTGGTCATCTCTATACCCTGTGATTCAGCTTTGTTATGCTGCCACATGATGCTGATCTGTCATGTGCATGCTGATTTTTGCCTGCCCAGCATGGTGGAGAATGATTTTTTAATTATTCAGCAGCATGTTTATACAGGAAATATAGGGAGAAATTTAAGGAATGGATAGTCATGTTGGACAGATATGTGGACTGTTTTAACCTCCTAACAGCTAAACTGTATCGGAAACCTGACTTGCATCTTGGCGAGCAGTCCTTCTGCTTCTGCTTTTTACCTTGACGGCTGTATCTATCTTCACAGGGGGACGGCATACATCAGATCAGAGAAGCGCTGAAGATCTTAGCCGAGAGGGTTTTAATCCTTGAGACTATGATCGGTATTCATGGTGAGTAGGAAGCCTGAGGAAGGGTCAGCTTTAGGCAGGGGTCACAGCTGTAGGTGGGCCCAAACTCCCACCTTACCTTATGGCTGGGACAGAGGGCGGGAACAGTCACAGGCAGCCCCAGGATTTGGACGGTGTTTTCTGCAGCCTCACAAAGTCCCCCTGTCACTGCTCTCTGATAGGACATTAGCTTGCAGATGTTCCAAGACTTGCAGGCAGACCTTGAGCTTCTGGCTCGCAGGGTGACACTGTTGGAGGCTATCATCTGGCCAGGTAATACCGAAACTCCCACAGCCCTGCTGGCCCTCATTTCTCAATTAGATGAAGAAAACATAGATTAAGTGTTAGAAACATATGATTTATAATCTGTTTTCAAACCCTTAATTGTTGTTATAGTCACTAAAGTTGAGAGGTTGTATTCAATAATTGTATTTTGTATACACTTGTCCAATTATGAAGATGCTTTTATGACAGCAGATTTTAAATTAATTTACTAAACCTCTTTACATAATAGACGCAATCTCTTATTTGTTTAACATTATTTTATATATATACATTGTCCACTTTTCCTCATGTTACAACAGTAAACTTCACTGCATTTTGCTGGGATTTTATGTGATAGACATTATGAAGATGCTTTTATGACAGCAGATTTTAAATTAATTTACTAAACCTCTTTACATAATAGACGCAATCTCTTATTTGTTTAACATTATTTTATATATATACATTGTCCACTTTTCCTCATGTTACAACAGTAAACTTCACTGCATTTTGCTGGGATTTTATGTGATAGACATAATGGTAAAAACACAAAGAGGCACATACAGGTGTTGGACAATGAAACTGAAACACCTGTCATTTTAGTGTGGGAGGTTTCATGGCTAAATTGGACCAGCCTGGTAGCCAGTATTCATTAATTGCACATTGCACCAGTAAGAGCAGAGTGTGAAGGTTCAATTAGCAGGGTAAGAGCACAGTATTGCTCAAAATATTGAAATGCACGCAACATTATGGGGGACATACCAGAGTTCAAAAGAGGACAAATTGTTGGTGCACGTCTTGCTGGCACATTTGTGACCAAGACAGCAAGTCTTTGTGATGTATCAACAGCCACGGTATCCAGGGTAATGTCAGCATACCACCAAGAAGGACGAACCACATCCAACAGGATTAACTGTGGACGCAAGAGGAAGCTGTCTGAAAGGGATGTTCGGGTGCTAACCCGAATTATATCCAAAAAACATAAAACCACGGCTGCCCAAATCACGGCAGAATTAAATGTGCACCTCAACTCTCCTGTTTACACCAGAACTGTCCGTCGGGAGCTCCACAGGGTCAATATACACAGCCGGGCTGCTATAGCCAAACCTTTGGTTAATCATACCAATGCCAAACGTCGGTTTCAATTGTGCAAGAAGCGCAGATCTTGGGCTGTGGACAATGTGAAACATGTACTGTTCTCTGATGAGTCCACCTTTACTGTTTTCCCCACATCCGGGAGAGTTACGGTGTGGAGAAGCCCCAAAGAAGCGTACCACCCAGACTGTTGCATGCCCAGAGTGAAGCATGGGGGTGGATCAGTGATGGTTTGGGCTGCCATATCATGGGATTCCCTTGGCCCAATACTTGTTCTAGAGGGGCGCGTCACTGCCAAGGACTACTGAACCATTCTTGAGGACCATGTGCATCCAATGGTTCAAACATTGTACCCTGAAGGCGGTGCCGTGTATCAGGATGACAATGCACCAATACACACAGCAAGACTGGTGAAAGATTGGTTTGATGAACATGAAAGTGAAGTTGAACATCACCCATGGCCTGCACAGTCACCAGATCTAAATATTATTGAGCCACTTTGGGGTGTTTTGGAGGAGCGAGTCAGGAAACGTTTTCCTCCACCAGTATCACGTAGTGACCTGGCCACTATCCTGCAAGAAGAATGGCTTAAAATCACTCTGACCACTGTGCAGGACTTGTATATGTCATTCCCAAGACGAATTGATGCTGTATTGGCTGCAAAAGGAGGCCCTACACCATTCTAATAAATTATTGTGGTCTAAAACGAGGTGTTTCAGTTTCATTGTCCAACCCCTGTAAATGTAAGGTGGAAAGAAAATGATACATGGCTTTCAGAATTTTGCAAGTAAAACTCTAAAATAGTGGCATGCATTTGTAATCAGTCGCCATGACGAAATAGTTTGTAGAAGTACCTTTAGCTCAAATCCCACCTTCAAGTCTTTTGAGCTCTGTCTTTACCAGTTTTGGACTTTTGTGATCTGAAATGTTTGGCCTCTTCTCTTTGTAAAAAGTGTAAGCTCAAGCAGATGTATGGAGAGCATCTGTAAACATCAATTTTCAAGTGTTGCCACCAATTCTCAGTTGGATTGTTTGTTTTTTATAGTTCTCCACTACGAGGGCCTTCATGGAATAGCTGGATTTATTTTTTTTTTTATCTCACATAAAATCCCTATATTGAAGCTTGTGGTTGTAATGTGAAAAGGTTTGAGGGATACTAGTGCTTTTGCTGCCCCATTAGGACTGAGATGCAAATGAATTAGAAATTTACATGACTGATCCCAGCCCCTATAAATTGGGTTGGGCATTAAACTCATGATATCGATTCCAGTCATTTGGTCATTAAGTTTATTCAGAATTTTTTTTTTTCAGGGACTTTTTCTTTCTTTCTTTCTGGCTCTTACAGCTAGCAGCAGTGCTTGGTTATATAGAGAAAACATGCTGGCAGTGCTTCTTGAATGTTGTGTTTCCCTGTTTTTTTGACAATATAAAGGCAATTTCAGATCTTTCAAATGGTGGATATATTTAGCCTTTTTAGCCTATAATAAATCTAGTAAAACTACTATTTTGAAACAGTTTTGCAAATTATTTATATGTATGTTATCAACAATGCTCTATACAGACAGTGAGTCTGAATGTTGTTCTGGCATAGAAAAGCTGAATGAGGCATATTTTTATGGTTTCTTGAGAATGCACAGAAAAAAGCCACATAGGTAAGGACAATAATCTGTTGCTTTTATTTCTTACCTGCCTAAAAGTCAGTTTTAGTTTATTTGTTACAGAAGCAGATCCTGCAGTTGAAAAAGATAACATTTTACCCAATAGATACAATTGTAAAATCCCCAAGCTTTACCAGTGGTCTTAAGATTAGCCCTGATTGCTTTTTATTATTTTCATAATTTGAGATCAAATTTTATGCATCTTATTTTGCTTATATTAAGAAATGTAACCCAAATGTAAATTGTAAAATCTGATCTAATCCAATGTTTGTCTAATATTTGAGAGGTTATGTAATATATAGATTCATCTTCTGCCAGAAAAATAACAAATAGAAACTTTCTGCTTTGTGTGATATGCAGTGTCAGAAAACATACTCTCAGTAATAATAAAAGCATCCTCATTAGATTGATCTTTTCTTCAACACAATGTATAACCGTAACTCCTCTATCATTTTAGGAGAACCAGTTATAGTTCCTGTTAAGGCTGTACCTGCAGCTGGACTAATCAATAAATATTTTCATAGAGAGCCTTTTATTCATAATGAGGGCAAAAATTGTGCTTTCAATAAGATAAAAACAGTAGGCAATGAAAAACAAGCAAAAAATTACAGAATAATGTGTGAAACAAGGCTAAGCATGGAGGAAAAAAACAAAATGTACATAAATGTGTATTTAACAGAGGTGAAAATGGTTTTGATGGAGAAAATTTAATTGTGTTGATGAGGATGATAAACTAGAGTAAGACATAAAATTTTCAAGAAAGAAGCATAAATTGTAAAATCCATAATGCTAATCCTAAAGTCACAAACAATAAAAGGAGGAATACCAAAATAAATAATAATAAATAAATAATTACGTAAAGTTTATGTCATGCCGATTCACAACAAATGTCAACTCAAGGCACTATGAAGGACAAACGGATCTAATTTATGTACAGTAATATACTGTATCCTCAAATCAAATTCAGTCCGTTGACAGACTTCCACTCATTTACCTACATTCCAATTCAATCATAGATATAATATAGTGCAGTCAGATTCACTTTATTATACCAATTAGTAAAATGTTTTCTGTTTAACCAAGCCCACCCAATTGAATCAAGGCCAAGACTTTGTAAGAATCCCTTGTACTGAGCAACCATGTGGTGAATGTGGACAAGAACAACTTCTTTTTAGCAAAGGGAAAACATTTTTATTTAGTGTTCGTATTTCACCCGTCAACTGTTGCAGGTAGCAACTTTGAGAAGACAGGGCAGACACACAAAAACTTAGAAGTACTAGTTCAGTTGTACTTTCTATGTTAAAGGAAAAGTGAACAGCGTTAACGGCAGCTGTAGTTCTTTTAGTGGTTTTGTCTACAACAGAGATATAGCTAAACAGTTAGACTCTGAGGCCTGTCATGCAATCTACAATCGCATATAGTTGGTGGCAGTAACAGTTCCTTCATTGACTCTGTCCAGTAAACAGATAATGATAAAGACAGAATGAAATAGGAAAGTCTATTCTCTATAAAAAGAGCAGATTAAGTTACTGGCTGCAACAGCCATTTCCACTAAGGTTAAAAGCGAAACGCATAAACACCAGCCCAGATTTCACATCTATGGAGAGAAAACCTGGTGAGATGACATATAGTTATAGGCAGTAATTTTAGCAAATTAGGAATAAATTGAGAGTTATAGGAAAAAGAATCAGAGTGAGGAAAAGTGGTCAGTAGGTCCTCTAGAAGCCTACGCCTAGTAAGGCGTTACTATAGAGATAGCTCAGGATAACCTAAGCCACTCTAATTTTAAGCTTTAAGAAAAAAGAAAAGTCTTAGGTATAGTCTTCAAAGTAGACAGCATGATTATCTTTATATGTAAGAAGGAGAATTTTAAAATCTATTCTAGATTTAACAGGAGGCCAATGGGAATCTAGAGAAATATGATCTCTCTTTTTTAAATTTCATCAGAACTCTTGTTGGAGCCGCTTGGATAAGCTGGAGGCTTTTAATAGAATTTTTTGGGCTTCCTGATATTAAACAATTACTATAATCCAGCCTTGAAGTAACAATTGCCTGGACTGCTTTTTCAGCATCACTCCAAAGACAACAACTTCTGTCTTATCTGAATTTCAAAGAAGAAAATTAAAAGTCATCCAGGTTTTTATGTCTTAGACACATGCCTGTAATACTGATTGGATTCATAAGGATTCATGGATTCATTACTAAATTTATCCCAAGTCGAACTTTATTTTACCAAGTGGAAGTCCCCCTGCGGTACTCCACAAGTAACCCTGGAGTCTGAAGAAGACTTATTATTAACGTGATCAAACTGGAATCTGTCAGACAAATAAGATTTGTTTTTTGTTCCCCTGATCCCTACAGAATGTTCAAGCCTTTGTAGAAGAAAACTGTGATCAACTGTATGAAATGCAATAATGAGATCTAACAGGACAGGCAATTATCCGACGCCATGAGAATATCGGTTTTGTTATTCACTACTTGTTTCAGTGCAATGATGAGCTCTGCAACCTGCCTGTAAATGCTCACACACTTGATTGATTAGCAAATATTTTCTCAAGAATTGTAGATAAGAAAGAAAGATTAGATATAAGTCTGTAATTTATTAAGGCATCTTTATTGAAAGAGGTTTCGTAAGGGTTTTATTACAGCTACCTTAAAAGCCTGTGCTACATTCAGTTTTCTGAGGATAGGTTAATCACATCTTAAATGAAGTCTGTAATGAAAGGAAAAATGTCCTTTAATAACTTGATTGGATGAAGCTAACATTTTTGATAACTCAGCTAGATCAAAACAATCCAAATACAGGTCAGGTTCTACCGTTATTTCTAATGCTCCTGATGTCCTAGTTACCATGTTCAGATGGCCGATAATAATCAATCAACATAAACCCAAACTAAAAGTGCAATAAATCTACAGCTATTGTTTATTTAAGTTAATCTTCACCTTAAGTTAAACTTAAATTAGGAATAATTAATCCTAATTTCTAAATGCCTGCTATTGTCTTAAGTTTTCTTGTTAAAACTTAAATGGACTAAAGAGTCCACGTGTCCACCCATGTTGATGGACAGGGAGGCCTCTTTCCAATGGCTGTCTTTCTTCAACAGAGCCTGATCTAGGGTCTGGGGATGGACCATTCGGCACATCCTCCCCTAGTTTCTACAGAGATAAGCGAGCAGGTACGCTTCCCCATCGATTTGCTTCTCCTCTGTTCGCCGACACCAAGGCTCGAGGGAAGTAACCCCCCTATCCTCCACACTGACCCTGAGGATAACACTACCCCTCCAACAGGTCTCTCACCGGCATTCAGCACATTCAGACCTTATCTCGTGCCCAGTCTGGGCTTTTATCAAGTGGTTAGGAATGGGGGACACCTCAGGGAAACTCAACTGATAACTCTACAACACCCTGCTACATCTGCAACCTGAGAACTGCTTTGACTTCAAGAACAACTGCTTGTGTGTTTTGTCTTTTTAGCTATAGGAAAATCTTCATTCTACGTTGTCAAGGTCAAGAGACAAACAGTTCTAGACAGTAAGGGTCCATTTAGAGAAATGAGAAGCAGAAATGAGTTTTTGCTGCTTTCAGTTTGTCTGCAATCTAAAGAGAGTCCATTATTTAAGTACTCTGAGCTTGTACAGTCTGCATTACAAAATTACAAACATCCTCCTTCCTCTAGTATTAATTTTCTTATACTTTCATCTTCTTTAACTCAGTGTTATGTAGTGAACTAAAAAGATGAAGTCATCTCTATTCAATGTGTTTTTAAATAGCAATTTGTAGTTTTCAGGTGTTTTTTTGTGTTTTGTCCTGATGTGTGTTACAATAAGTGACTTATAAGCGTTTTTGACATAAAATCTGCACAAACATTGGCATCTATGTTAGATGGTGCTTTAGTCTGAAAACTGAACGTGTTGAAATTAAAACAGCGCTCTGCAGACTCAGATCATAAACACACACAGAGGAAACTTATCTGAACTTGAACATATTTTACCACTATTGTGTTGTACGACTGCTTATACTGCTCTGATGAAAACACCTTCTCATCTTATATCAAAGTTATTGTGAAACTATTTAAAATTGTTGTTTATGTTGTAAGCTGTTGTGTAACCATTTTGTGGTTTGATTTTTTTCTTCTCGCAAATGTATTACTGTGTTAAGATAACCCTGCTTAGATGATAAGTGTAATAAAATGTTTTTATTATTGTTTTAACATGTCACCTGTTTAAATTTGTGGTACAAAAGTATTCATTAAACTCTTTTATACCTGAAAAGATTTTACATCCGCAGTCTCTGAAGTGCTGTTATGGAAATAAAAACAATTTTATTAGGAAACATTTCAGGTTTTTGTCCACGTTTTTTAGATAGTCGTCATTAAAAGTTCTTCATGTAGCCCACTGGGAAAATACAGAAGCTCAGCAAAACCCAAGCATGATGTGTGTCCAGTTTGGTTCAAAAGTGCAAATAGTGTAACAGAGCAAGTCCAGCAATGTGAGCTTGTTTAGGTGCTCTGTTGTGGTGGACGGCTCTTTCCCTTAGATACCACTACAGCTTGTTCTCCAATGCTGTCCTCAATAAGTAGCGAGATGGCGCCATCTAGCTGCTTGGTTGCTGCTAATGCCACCACAGCTTTCTCTGTGGGGAAGCCCATCTTCTCCAGCTGTTGTAGCCTGGGAGGAAACAAAGGCAGATGCCTGCATGTAAATAAGTACTTGTAAAAACAGAATTAACTATTTTAAAAAGTATTATTTACAAAATCCACAGCATAAACTGCACTAACCGCAGAGATGAAACCGATGACTTTGGGAGCTCTACTTTTGTGTCAGGCCCTTCTTCAGGAGCATCTTGTAAGGAAGCCAGTATCCCTGCTCGTAGCATCTGCTCCTCCAGCACTTCTGCCTCAGACACAGCAGCAGACTGCACCTCCATCACCCAGGCAGGTGATGGCTCCATCCATGGGTGAGAGTTGTAAGCTGTAGGACCCCTCTCTGGTGGAGGAGCTGCACGATCCACAACCATGAACTGGGGAATTGATCTAAACAAAAACATAATTTGACATATTGTGAAATATGTCTTTTGGTACATTATTATATTTTCAAATTATGACCACATTCTTCAATGTATTTTAATGGGATCTTTAATGAACCAACACAAAGTACCATATAGTTATAGATATCGGCTTGGGGAATCAATACACACAGAGAGACTTTTCAAACTTTTATTTGTAACAAAAAAAACAAATGCATAATTTTCTTATCACTTCCTATCAAACTGAGGTTTGTGGATGTACCATGACAAAATGTGAAAACATTCAAGAATACATCTAAAAGGGATGGTCAGAAGTTAAATGTAATTGATTTACAATACCTCTGTGAGGTTGCAAAAGTTGGCAATCTGAACCTGGTCGAAGTAGGAACATACAACCAATTAGGAATGAAATCAAACACTCTGGTCTCCTCCAGTTCCTGTAACGCACCAATAAAGGGCTGATGATCTGCATGTTACATTAAGGAGCTAGGAGATAAGTTGACAGAGAACTTAAACATACAGTTTAAGTATGGGGGGGGGGGGGGGGGTTCCAGCCCAAACAGAACCATAACACGCAGAGGGACTCAAGAGGGTGTCTTACGCCCAGGACCTTATCCCAAAAAAGCTACAAACCATCCAAAGATATAGAAAGCGACAGAGAAGCTAAACATACAGATATAAAAACACCCGATGTGAGTCCCAGAACCCCATACAGGTGTGCAGATTGACCAAAATAAAGAATGGCCACAAACAAGAAGTAAAACTTAGAAAGTTGCAATCCTTCCAAAAACACACAATAATGAGACAAAAAGCTGCACATTAACTGCAGAATGAGAAAAGAAAAACATCTCATACACAATGAGATAGAAAATGAAAAAAAAAGTCACAAACTGATTGAGCCATGAAGAACATTTCTAACAATGACATGGCTGGTTTTATTCCTATTTTATATAGACTTATTATACATTGGGTGATATATTTGAAGTGTTTTTTATAGCTTACAGCTACTTAAAACTCAAGAATAATACAATTAGAACCAAAACATAAGACCAAAAAGGGACTATTAATACAGAAATGATTGATGATGTGTTCCTGCTCCAACAGAACTGATTCACATAACTGAATTAGGTCCTCAGCATAGCATCAACTTCTGCAGAAGCCTGATAATGAACCAACACTTTGTGTTGAACCAGAGAAACATCTAAAACATGCAGACCACTGAGCAGTGACTTTGGACATTACTGAGCACATAATCACTTACCCTCTTTCACAAAAGGTCATTGCTAAAGAGGCTAGTTGTATGCAGATGTATTAGCTGAAAAATGAGTGGAATAAAACATTTTTGCTAATTTCATTTTCCAGAAGGACCTAACACCTCCCCACCATGCTAAAAGTACCAATATCTGGTTTAATGAGCATGGTATCCCTGTCCTCGATTGTCCATAAAATTAGCTTGACCTAAACTTCATTGAGAATCTGTGGGGTGTTGTCAGGAGGAAGATGAGTGATGGCAAACACAACATGGCATATCAGCTGGTGCCACAGGCTGATCATCTCCATGCAACGCCCCATTGATGCAGCAAGTAATGCAAAGGAAACCTTGTATTCTGACAAGCACCCACATATACGCAGGAAAGGATACAGCTGTGTCCGATGCATATTGCACAGAGGTGAAGCAGGGCTGGTGTTCCTGGCATCAGCAGCAAACCACCCAGCAGATAAACCCATGGCAGGAACCAGACTGGTAAACACCTCACCAGCCTCCTTTGTGTGGCCTGTCGACACTGAGCCGTAAACAGAGCGAGCTGGATTGCAGAGTAACCACAGATCCGACTCGCCTCACCTCCACCCACAAACAGCACTAGAGTGTAAATAAAGGACAGTGTGGCCATTGTGAGGATGGACAGGAACAGAAAGGCCACTGATCCCCAGCGGCGCTCTTGGCATGGCCCAATCAGCAACAGAAGAACCACGCTGATCAGCAGGGAGGGCGAGTCATCATGACTGAGAGCATACAAAAACACGTCTGAGGAGGGAAAAAAAACAGTTAAACAGTTCTAAATCAGCGTTCCGAAGATGTCCATTAGCTCTAAAAGCATGGTTACCTCTGAACCTTGGGAAGTATCCTCCTGGACCTACGCTCAGACTTGCCTGGATGCCCCCAGCATATATCAGCAGCATCAGTGTTATCAATGCGAATGTTACCAGGCAGAATCCAGGACGATCTGACCCAAAAAAGGACCTTGCTGACAGGACACGGCCCAGCATTATTTCACATCAGCTGCAGCTTCTCCACTAGCTTTCACGACATTAATCCTAGCAAACAAACATTTGATGATGCTCATCATATGAGATGCATCGAAGATGAAGGGCTTAAATGTGTTGAGCCTATATGTTTTGCCCTACATTAGAAGAGTGTCCGCTAAACTCTATTAAGTAATACAACACTAAGAAAGCGATGACTAGGATTTATTCTTGTTTTTCAATCAACGACATGGTAGATAAGTAACTAAAGCCTACAGATATCCAACTATTTTAAATAATAAATGTTACGTAAGTTAAAAACTATGTAAATAAGGAAATTGTTAGCTTAGAGATGTAAGAAGATTCCAGTGGACGCAAACTTCCGCAAACATCTTCTTCTTCTTCTTCTTCTTCTTCTTCTTCTTCTTCTTCTTCAACAAACTTTTATTTAGATTACCGCCACTTAGGGTAGGGAGTTGGTTTTCCCTACTTTTATATATATATATAATAATAATATATATATTTATATATATATAATATATATAAAATTAAAATATTATATATATATATATATTATATATATATATTATATATATAATTATTTTTAAAATTCAAAATTAAATAATAAATAAACCCTCCCCTATTAGTATCAAATATACTTCTTACACATTACTTTGATTTTCATCTTTTCCTCCATATTTTCAAAATGTATCTACTACATCAAATCTATAAAATATTTACTTTTTTTAAAAAATCGAATCACATTTGTATTGTTTACTCCCAAAAATTTTTTCCTAAAAATTCTAAAAAATTAACCTTTTTCCTTATCCCTTAAAACCTCTCCCCTCTTTATTTCTTTTCTTTCTTTATGACTTCTAATATAACATTTTTTTATTGTTTCATATTTCCACAGTAACAATTTACCGTTTATGCTTTTGAATTTTAAAAAGGTATAATTAAGTCCCGTATCCCAAAACTTAACTTTTTTCACTCTTTTCCCCCTTTCTATTTTTTTTTCCATTTTCTTTCTCCCACAATTCTGAATTTTTTAAAACCCTCTTCCTGTTTTTTTTTATCCCACCTTTTTTTTCCCTTTTTTATCAACTTTCCTTAACAAACCTTTCCCCCGATTTTGTTTTAACTGTAAAACAATAGAACTTAATTTACCCCCCTTTGCCCTTTATCCCCTCTGTTTTCCCCCCCCTCCAATAGTGCTGGAACCCAAAACCAAATATAACTATCAAGCCCCTTTTTTTCATTTTATAATGTAGAATATTTTTAAAAAAATGTCCATCCCACTATTGATTGTTATATTTTAAACTTAATAATGCAGAGCTTAATCTGAGAAAATTTCTTTTTTTTTTAAAGTTTTTTTCTTTACCCATTTTAAAGTAAAAAATTTTCCAACATTTCCCTGTGTAATTTTAAAGCCCTCTTAATTTGTTTCCTATTTTTTTATTTTAATTCGGTTTTCACAAAAGCTATTCCTACTTTTCCTTATTTTTTATGTCGTATAATTTTGAATATATCTAAATAATTATTTTAAATGTAGGGAGAAAAACTATCTGATGTAAATTTTTCTTGCTTCTTTTCCCAATTTACATATTTACTGTTGCTTCTGTGAATCCATGGTGGTTAATTATATTTGGGGGTTTTGGTTTTACTAATTTTTTACATCTAATTTTAAATTTTTATTTTCCATTCAAACTATTTCCCTTTATTCTTCTTTTTTTTTCCCACATGGATTAAATTTCCCAATTTGGGACATGATCCAGTGTATTACTCTTGTAAATTTAACCAATAATTTATTTCTAGTTTTATGCAACATCTTCTTCTTCGTCTTCTTCTTCTTCTTCTTCTTCTTCTTCTTCTTAATGCTTGTAATTTCTAACGTTTTACCGCCACCTACAGGTCATTCTGGGTGCGTGTTTTTCTGTGTTTACGGATAGCTAGTGAAAATCATTTATTGGAATCAGATTCTCATTTATTTAAATTTGTTTGTTACACAACATTGTCAGTCTAAAATATCATTAGTTGATTAGTGTAACCTGTTTGTGAGTGGCATGTTTTTTTTATTTTGTTGATCATTTTAAATCATGGCTATGTACAGTGCTTATCCAAAAGTATTTCACCGATTGAATCTTTTCATATTTTGTTCTGTTACAACTACAAACGTCCGTGTATTTATTGGGATTTTATATGATAGACCAGCAAAAAGTAGAGCACAACAGTGAAGTGGTACAAAAAAGATGCATAGTTTCCTTTCTTTTCTATACGTAATTTGACAAGTGTAAATATAGTTGTATTTAATCTCCCTGAGGTCCTTCCGATGCAAAACTACCTTTATTTACAGCTTTCAATCTTTTGGTGTTTGTCTTTACCAGCTTTGTTTATTTAGATACTGAAATGTTTACCTATCCGTTTTTTTGCAAATAGGTCAAGCACTAACAGATTTGATAGAAAACATATGTGCGTAGGTCTAGCTACAGATTTTTTATTGAATTTTCTAACACAAAAAAGTGCTTTAATCTAAACAAAATAATAGTAACAAAGACCTTGTAGCTATTAATTGGATGCTGATAGGATGATATTTTATAACCTAACCCTGCTTTAAACTTCTTCACAACTTTATCCCTGACCTGTCTGGGATTAACCTCTGAGGCTTTCACAGAGCAAGTGTATTTGCTAAGTGTTGCCAGCATGGTTTTAGACCGTCACGGTCAACCATGTCAGCATTACTTCTATTTACTGAACAGAAATGTGTTGCGTTAAATAAGGGATACGTGAATGGAGCTGCATATTTTGACTTTCGTAAAGCCTTTGATACCGTCACATTTTGTTAAACAAATTGATTTATTTTAAGCTTCCTTCTTCTGCAATAGAAATGTTCCTTTCATATTTAACTGATAGATCTCAGGTTGTAAAAATTGGAGCAACAGTATCACAGGCATTGGACTGTTCTATGGGGGTTCCATAGGGGGATATTTTGGGACCACTGCTCTTCCTGATGTACATCAACGACCTTCCTCAGTGCTAAATCACTCATACTCTCTGTTGTATATTGGTGACGCTGTACTTTTTGTGTATGGTTTAAATACTGAGACAATTAACAACCAACTAAATACAGATCTCCAGCATTTACAACTGTAGTTGCATGAAAATTGTGTTACTATGTATGTTAAGAAAACACAATGCATGTACTTTTACTCACCTAGCAAACATTTAGCTATATCCAAACCCATTACTTTTTCAAATTACAAACTCTCCATTGTAATCACTTAAAACTATTTGGGAAACACCCTCAACTCTCACCTTACGTAAAGAGAGCATGTACAAATTCGTACTTATAAGCTGAAACAAAAGTTTTATGTTTATTGTAAAATTAGGCCAAATTTGACATTCTCTGTTTCCAAAACATATCTTCATGCAATAATACTTTCCATACTGTCTGCCTGTCTGGTTGCTAATTACAAATGAAATTCTGGTATTGGTTATACCACTAGATATGGCACAAATGAACTTCTTTTAAGAGCTATCCGGTCCTTGTTTGCCCAAAGCAAGAGCTGTGTCTGCATTCTCTGCACAAAGTCAAGCCTGTTCCCTTGGACTCCACGAGGGCTGCCCCTTGTCACTGATCCTGTTTGTGGTGTTCATGGACATGATCTCAAGAAATGGTCGTGGAGAGGAGGGTGTCTAGTTTGAGGACCTCAGGATCTCATCTTTGCTTTTCACAAATTATGTTCTGTTCTGTTCATGTTCTGTTGGCTTCTTCAGGCCATGAGCTCCAGCGGGCACTGGAGCAGTTTGCTACCAAGTGTGAAGAGGCTGGGATGAGAGTCAGCTCCTTTAGGTCTGTGGCCGTAGTTCTTGACCAGAAAAAAGTGGACTATCCCCTCTGGGGGGATGGGGTCAGTCTCTGCCTCAAGTGGAGGAGTTTAAATATCTCGGTGTCTTGTTCATGAGTGATGGTAGAAGGGAACGGGAGATAGACAGATGGATTGGGCTTTTATTAGAGATAAGGTGAGGATAAGGTGAGGAGCTCCGTCATCTGGGGGGAGCTCAAAGTAGAGCTGCTGCTGCTTCTCCTCATCGAAATGAGTCAGTTGGGGTGGTTTGGGCATCTGATCAGGATGCCTCCTGGATGCTTCCCTTTGGATGTTTTCTGGGCATGTCCCACTGGGAGGAGACCCAGGGAAGACCCAGAACTCGCTGGAGGGACTATATATCCTGTCTGGCCTGGGAACGCCTTGGGATCCCTGAGAATGACTGGAGGATGTTGCTGAGGGGTAAGAGATGTCTGGGGTTCCCTCCTGGACCTGTCATCCCCCCAACCTGATTACGGATAAGCTGAAGAAAATAAATGGATAGATGAAAGTCTAAGACTAAGGGTCTATTGAATATGTTTGGGGTTAAATGTAGCCCAAATACACTGCCTGGCCAAAAAAACATCGCCACCTGGATTTAACTAAGCAAATAGGTACGAGCCTCCCATTGGATCATTACCGCATGGGCGATTATGTTTCAGCTGGAAACAAGTTATTTAACCGTAACTGGTGCAATGAGTTGCTTCTCATTTCTTGAACAACCATGTCGAAAGACACATCCCGTGGTCGTGGAAAAGATGTCAGTCTGTTTCAGAAGGGTCAAATCATCGCCAGGCATCAAGCAGAGAAAACATCTAAGGAGATTGCAGAAACTACCAAAATTGGGTTAAGAACTGTCCAACGCATTATTAAAAACTGGAAGGATATTCAGGACCTATTGTCTTTGAGGAAGAAATGTGGCCAGAAAAAGATCCTGAAAGACCGTGATCGGCGATCCTTTAAATGTTTGGTGAAATCAGATCGAAGAAAAACAACAGTAGAACTCTGGGCTATGTTTAACAGTGAAAGCAAGCACAATGAAAAGGGAACGCAAGGGATTGGGACGTCAGCTGTGTAGCCTTTAGAAAACCACTAAATCGATGAGGCTAACCGGAAAAAAAGCTTAAACTTGCTAGGGTGCATAAAAATTGGACTCTGGTGCACTGGAAGAAGGTCATATGGTCTGATAAGTCCAGATTTACCAGTTGGTCAGGTCTGGGTTCAGCAACAGTATGTGTTCAAAGAATGAGGTCAGCTGACTACCCGAATATACTGAATGACCAGGTTATTCCATCAGTGGATTTTTTCTTCCCTGAGGGCACGGGCATATTCCAAGATGACAATGCAAAGATTAATTGGGCTCGAATTGTGAAAGAGTGGTTCAGGGAGCATGAGACATCATTCTCACACATGGATTGCTCACCACAGAGTCCAAACCTTAACCCCATTGAGAATCTTTGGGATGTGCTGGAGAAGGCTTTGTGCAGCGGTCAGACTCTCCCATCATCAATGGAAGATCTTGGTGAAAAATTAATAACACTGGGTGGAAAGAAATCTTGTGACATTGCAGAAGCTTTTCGAAACAATGCTACAGCGAATGTGTGCCGTAATCAAAGCTAAAGGCGGTCCAACGAAATATTAGAGTGTGTGGTTATATTTTCTGATAACACCAATCAGAATATGTGATACTCAGTAGCACACCTTAGTAGATGTTTCTAATGTAAGTAGTACTCTAAAAAGGTTAAATAACAATATTCAGTCCAAATGTATGGCAACAGCATCTGACAGTGTCTCTTTTGCCTAAATGTGTCTTATTGTGGATACCTCAAGAGATTTTCTATATTTTTACCAATCTCACGGCAAGCCTCTAATGAAATTCTAGCTTTGAGTAAATTTAAGATAGAAATTATGAAAAAATTATTATTAAAAATGAAAGCAAGGCTTGTTTTTGTCATAACTGCAAGTAAATGATCTAGCAAAACTGAAGAAAGAATGGCAGAAAAGGTGGGATGAGGGAAGGAAAGGAAGTTGGTTTTATAGGATCCAAAAAGCATAAGGAGAAAGGAGAACTGAAAGGAGCAGAAAGGCGAAAAGATTAATGCCAAGACTAAGATTGATATTATACACTTACAAAAGCATAATACAGGGAAATATGACCACTATGGGGGGGATGAAACAATAGAACATGTTATATTGGAATGTCATAAATATGAGCAAGAAAGAGTCACGAGAAGAGAATTTGAAAGGTTTCAAGAAAAGTTTAACATTATAGACATATTGCAAAGGAACTTATGGAACAAACATATACAAATTATTCCATACCAGTTGGTGGCGGTAATGCGCACCATTGGTTTTTTTGCCAACCGCCAAAATACTCCAAAAGAAGAAGAACTCCCCTTACTAAGCAGCGTCTCGTCGCCTCGCACAGACTGACTAAAATGGCGTCTACTCCCGGTGAGTAAAAAAAATTGCGGCTTTTGTATTAATTTTCCAATGCTTTGTTAAAAAAGTTAGGTTGATTAAGTTTTTGACTTGTTAGTGTTTTAGTGTAACCAATAATTTAATTTAGTTGTTGATCAAATATTGTTTCACAGTGAGCGCGTCCTACGCTGCGTGCAAGGCCTAGTGTTAGCTTCTCAAATCCTTGCGGTTTGTTGTCGAGTTCACCTTTTTATTCCATAAAATGACGGTTAAACGAAGTTATTTTTAAGTGACGGTATTCCAAATCTTGTTGGTTGTACACATAATGTGCCCTTGCAATGTTGAATCGTCGTGTAAGGATATATTAGCTTGCTAGTTAGCGGATTTTGCAGTGAAGGCCTAACATCAGGCCTTCACTGCAGCTCGCGCGCGCCAAGGATGTTTTGTTGAAAAGCGAAACTGTTATAACTAATTTAACTTTTCTGTTTACAGATTACACCTCCTACAGCCAGAGTGGTGCTCAGCAGGGGTAAGATTTTTAAGTCAACCAAATATTTTCATTATTATTTGTTGTTTGTTGTTTATGAGTTGGGGTCAGAATAACAACAGCAATCAAAAATTCTGTTAAATTCAGGACAGGTTGACTAATCTGATTTCTTTTAACATATACATACATATTTTTGGTGCTTATACGTTTGTCGTAGTTGACGCCTACTCCCAGTTTAAATGCAGTTGAATGTCGGAATACAATATCATTTAAGTTTATTATTTTAAACAGGCTATTCGTATCTTGAAAATTAGTATGTTGAAACAATGTTTCCTATTAAAAAGAAGAAAATGGAAATAATTTCTCTCCGGCCTCACCCACACCAAAACGTGACTAGTACTTTATATCAATCATTTACAGCTGAATAGACATTGATCCTGTGTGATAATATTGCTCAGAAGCATTTTATTTTGAAAAACTATGAAGAAATTGTACTGGGACCATCGCACACCACCAACTTTTCGCCAGTACTGACATCCCTTCAGTCTTTAATGGTTCTCATTTTATTATCTCTAGTCTTGCAAGTCGCATTGATTTTACACACCAGCTATTTAGTCTGCTTTAAACAAAGCAGAGTTTGTTTTTTGGAGAGTCTGCTTTGTATTAGCTGGTAGTATCGCTCATCCAGATTCTGGTTTTGAACCAAACAACAAAATTATGCTCAGCTTGAAAATGTGGGTCTCGGTTCGCTTGTGAGTGAACCTCTGTAAGGCTCTTTTACCATGGGAATGCCACTGGGCTATCAGAGAACCATTCATGTGTTATTCACACGTGGAAAAATGTTGTGCAAGTTTTTATTTAGAGATTCCACAATGTAGGTTTCGTTATTTATCCAGAGCTTTGGGATTTCACTAGAGTAATACATTTTGTTTTTGTTTACTTGCAGATATGCCTCCTATGCTGCCCAGCCATCACAGACATATGGTCAATCAGCACAGGTAAAATTAAACAAACGGTGGTTGCCTGTATTTTAGAGATTGAGCTTGTTATCATGAATAGTTGATAAATTGTCAATATTTTAAAATCTTTTTCTGCATAGTTGCCCAAGAATTGTGATTCTGTTTTGTTTTTTCAGCAAGGCTATGGACAGCAGAATTATGGATCATACACTCAACCTGCTGCAGCTGCTGCTGATAGCAGTTACACCCAGACAACCCCTGCAGCTGCAGGATATCCTCAGCAGCAACAACAATATGGATCGTCATATGGCCAGCAGCCAGCTAGTCAGTAATTGTATTTCTTCTAAGTACTATAAAATGATTTTTATATTGGTCTGTTAGGGTGTTGCTTGAAATCCATGTAAAAGAAAAAAAAAGAAGGAAATGGTGCCTTTTTAAAACGTGTGTTGCATCAATCAGTAGGCTGCATGCAGATAATGATCCTGGGGACAAAAAGCACAACTTACCAGGTCTGCACATTAAAGTATTAACATCTTTCCAGGACTAGCATTCTGATAGCTCTTTTGTCTTTTTACAGCTGGGTATCCTCCTGCCCAGTCTACTACTCATGGCTATTCACAGTCAACCCAGAGTTACGGAGCCAGTGGTTACGATAGCACTCCTGCTACTGCTGCTGCTCCAGCTGCCTCCCAGTCTTACGGCTCTCAGCCAGGGTACACTGCCCAATCTGCCTACCCTGGGTATGGTCAACAGGCTGCACCTTCTGCGCCTCAGAGGTATAAGCTTTTTGTGGTGCTAGCAGAGGAATAATTCTAAATAAACAACCTTGAGATGTTTTCTTTTTCTTTGTTTACTGACTTTTTCTATTAACAGTGCGAACACCCAACCCGCTAGTTACAACCAAAGCACTTACCCCCAAACAACGTCTTATGGACAGCAACAGCCTGGATATCAGGGTCAGCAGGCTGGCTATAACCAGCAGCAGGGATACCAGCAGCAGACACCACAGCAGCAACAAGCCCCTCCTGCTTACCCGCCACAGGGTGCTGGTTCCTATGGCCAAACAGCAGCTAATCAATACAACCAGCAAGGTGGACCACCCAGTTATAACCAGTCTGGCCCTTACAGTAAGTTTGGCTCTGTGTCTTTTCTAAAACGTGGTTGGATTGTCAGTGGAACACTTTAATATGACAGCAAAGATTTGTGGGCTGTTTGTAGTAATGTAGTGGTATTGCTGTTTTGTAGGTAACTACAGACAGGATGGCCAAGGTGGAGGTTCTGGCTATCCAGGCTCTGAGTCTGGAAGGTACTCTGGGGGTGGAGACAACAGGGGCCCGGGTAGGGACGGCTTTGACCGAGGTGGAATGATGCATCGTGGGCGAGGCATGGGTCGTGGAATGGGGTAAGTGTGTTTCCTTAGCGTGTAATCTCACTTTCCTTTTAAATCATAGGTTCTGTTGCCATTTTGGTCAGGGCTGAGACATTCTTCGGAGAAATGGCTGGAATATTATGCAAAGATCTCCAACTTTATTCCTTGAGCAGCTTCCTTGCAGCTTTTAGGTGCCTTCATAATCCAACCCGCCCCAGGAGTTGTAATTTGTTTCAGGTATTCCAGGGCAGGAATTGATCTAAAAGTACTCTCTCTACTCCAAAGTAATTTTTTTGCCAATTTGCTTTCTGAAGTTGTGTTGTCATAATTTATTAGCAGTCAAAGCTAATATGTTATAAAAATCAAAGGCAGAATTGATTGGATTGTGTCAGTACACAGCCAGTGGTATGCCGTTAAAAAGGCATTATTGCCATTTTATTCCCATTTCTCTCAGCTCTGACCTTTTTGGCTAAAGGTAAGTTAGATGTCCCATTTTTCACACAAAATAACTCGAAAGAGCAACCTGTGCTTAAACTTTAGGTTAATTAGCTGGTTTCCAAAGACTTAACTTGAGTATGAGCAATGCCGTATTTTGGATAGTTGGGGGGTCCTTGGCTTTTACAGGGAGTGTTTTTTTTTTTTTTTTTTTCTTCCAAGATGTCTGGCAGGTCCTATTAGAAAAGGTTTACATACGAATGTCTTGCAATTGGAATGATGCAAGTAGGATTTAAGTCTTCGTTTTTCTGGTTAGATTTAAGACCAGGTGCTAAAAGAGTCTGGCTGTTAAATTTTAAGTAATTCACCCGGTTTCTGTGCGGTATTTTTTTGGTACTTTCTGAAATGCTCGTTTGGGCTCACTTGTGCCTGCTTGGTACAGTGGAATCTTTCGAGGTTCTTTTTACCGGCTTATTGGTATTTTTAGGGGTCTAACTTTTGAATGTTTTAAGTATTCTCACAAACATTAGTGTAAGCCAAAATACGATTTTTAAAAAAACATTTTTTTAAATAAGGTACATTTAAAAACAAGGTGAAGTTCTGTACAATCATAGAATGTGTAAGACCTAAAGATGGGTCATAAACTACAATTTAAAAACAGGTGGAAGGTAGAAATGTACCACAGAGGTGCAAACAGGATACCACCTCGCTCTGTGCCTAAAGCCACTGGAAATTATGTCTTTAAAACAGGAGGTAAAGATGATTATATAATATTTAAAGGAAACTTTTTCCAAAGTTTTGGAGCCTTTATTGGAAAAGCCTCCTCTTAGCTGCAGCTTAGGTTTTTGGACCAAAAGCAACTGATCTTGCTGTCCACAAACAAATGGTGTTTTCTCATGGTGTTGCTTTTAGAGCAGGAGTGTCCAAAGTCAGTCCACCTGACTTCCATTGATGGCTGGTTAATAGGCTTTTGCTGAACTGCAATTCCCCTGAATCAGGTGTGTTAAAGTAGGGAAACATCTAAAACATGCAGGACACCGGCCCTTGGGGACCGCCCCACTCTAGAGAAACGGGTCAGGTTTTGCTATTTATCTTAACGTACTGTTTGTACGTTGTACAAGGTGTAGATCTATTGAACCAAAGTTGGTAAGGTGGGTGTGTAATGTACTTTTAGGGACGGATCGACAATAGTTGTTTTTATTGGAGCTCAGAAAATTCTGAGCCATCCAGGTATGAGCTGACTAGAGCTTGAATTAAGACCAAAATGTTCACACCTCCGACACATTTGTTGAAAATAATAGTTTATCAGCATGTTTTATTTCCTGACTGGGAGTGCTTTAACATTCTGGAGTGGCCTGGCCAGAGTCCCGGCTTTAAAAACAACCTGTGAACAGAAGAGGGTAATGAAAAGGAAGCCTTCAAGACTTGGGAGGAGACTTGGAAGGTAAATTAATTCCCCACAGCTGGTCAGCATTTAAAGTGTTTGTTTGTTATGATGCCAATTAAGATTAAAGGTTTGGGTGATTTTTAACACTGCCTTTTTGTTCATCAAATTTAGAAAATATCTTTGTGATTACCTGTAAAAACACTTCTTGGTTGAATGAAAATAATTTTTAAATCTAAGTATCCCCATCGATGAATAATTTTTAGCTTAACTGTATTTGGCTTTATAGGAAATCTGGCAGTCAATCTACATTGCAGTGGAAGGAGATGCCATGATTTTTCACAGTAGACCCCAAAGTGAGCAGGTACAAAAACAGTAAAGAGGAGGCCTGAGACTGGCTCATGGAAGGGCCACTAATTTTTTTTTTAATTACGTTTTGGTTTGAGGAAATGGAGCAAAAGGTTAAAACCTAAAATGTTTCAGTTATACTTCAAACTAAATTTAGTAAAATCCTAAATTCAAACTTTAGATCCAATGCATTAAGTGTCCTGTTTTCTTTTCCATTTTCGTTGTAATAAATACAAGATTTCAACCATTTGTTAGGGTAATATTGTTGGTACTGAATGGGGATTTAAAGGTTTTTGTTTTTTAAAAATGGGTTTTAACGTGCTTGGTATTTAGGTCAGGGGGCTGCTGTGTTTACAATCAAATGCATCAAAAAACCTGACGTTGGCTTATTTAAAATTTATGTTTTAGTCTGGTAAAGTGGATATTTGTGTGGTTTTTAAGTCTACTAAATTGGGATTGTTTCCTCCAATATAGACTTGGAACCTAATAATCTTCTTAAAAATGTTTTCTGATAGAGCTGCACAAAATATCGAGTCTCAGTCTTCATCGCAATATCAATGTGTGCAATATCGTAATCACAAAGGACTGGTTGGATGCAATATGTGGTAGAATTATATTTCAAGCGACATGCATACAAATTTTGTATGTCAACAATATTTTTGGCCTGTTTGGAAAGACTTAATCTTGTTGCCCACTCTGTAAATTTTAAGTTGCAAAGATGCTAAAGCTCATAGAAAGATGGTGACGTTACAATGAACGAAAGTCGGGGCTTTATGGGTTAATTGAAATTCTTTCAATATTCATCAATAGTTGCATGTTTTCCTGATCTTGTGCAGCCCTTCCTGCTAGTGCGTATAAAAATGTTTCCCTTTTTAAAAACAAACTTGACACAGTTGGGTAGATTTAAGCTCTACTGCCTTCACTGAAATGGCCGCAGTTTGAGTGGGTTACGAGGAATTGAGTATTAAGGTCATTACAGGTATTCCTAATGGTTTGGTTTGGACATTTCAGTACAAGTCTTAATGTTGAGCAAATGGGTCTTTTCTTAATGATTGGTTTGGTTCATCTGAATTTATTCTCCTTAACTTTATTTAAAAAAATACCAAATAGGTCCTGGTTGGTTAGATTTTGCTGTTAGGTCTTAAAGCAACAATATACACAAACTCATAGGTCCATGTAAACCATAAAACACTCGCTTTTATAAGTTAAACCCATAGAGTATTGTTTTTATAGGGGAATGTTTAGTTGATTTAGGTCTTTATCAGTTCAGCTTTGCACAGGTGTTTGTGTTCTGGGGTGGTGGGACTGGGGCTACTGTGTTTTTGAAATGTTTGGAATACAAATGTTATTTCTTTTGAGCGCCTTTTTAACATGCTTTGTCACATTTATACCGTACAGGTAACAGTGAGAGCCATTTAAACCCATCCTTTCTCTAAAAAGTATCTGTACTCAGTGCAGAGTCTCCAGCTTAAGCAGCAGGAAGGAGCTTAAACAAAGATTCGAAGTCTCCCTTTTATCAAGAACTGAGGATGGTGTTTTTTTTTTCTCTTGTTTTTTTATAAGCATGATGGGTATATATGAAGTAAATAGTCGCTTGTTTTATTTAAATTTAACATATTCTTGGTAGACATTGTGTTTGTTTTGGTGTTAAAATCATGTAATTGTTTTTATTTTGGTGAATGTAATAATGGCTTTTCTCTTGTGAAGTTTCAGATGCATTGTTTTTCCTTTTTTGACAACTGTATAAGTAATTTATTTGTAACTTAAAATTTTTGAGGTTTAGATACTAGATGTGTGCCGTCAATGCATCTGAAATACTTCTGCCTGTGTACATTTGTTTTAGGATTTATAACATTTTTAAAGCCAACGAAAACATGTTTTAATTTTTGACAAATGTATCCACTCTTTCAAACTGTCATTGGATGTTGTACTAAGCTAACTAAGGAATGGCACATAGTTAATATCATTTTCTCATTGAATTGTGCTTTTATAGTTAGATTTCTGGGGAGTTAATTTAAGTTGCTGTCGGGTTAGTTAGAATGTTTTGATTACTCCCCCAATCAAGCCACTTTGCTCGATCCATGGAAGTGGCTGTAAAAGGGAAACGCCTTCATATCTCCATTTATTCCCCCATAGCAGCGCTGGAGACAGAGGTGGCTTCAGTAAGCCTGGTGGTAAGTTACTGAGTATTACACTGGTTAGTCCACTTTTTGGGTAAATATGCTTTCAGCTTTGATATACATTGTGGTATGCAAAATTTATTTACAAAAACTCATCAAAATATTGGATTTTTTTTTTCTTATGCCTGAGACCATTTGCTCTGGGGTACTTTGTATAATTCAGTCACTGGTTATGGTTTGACAATGTTTTAGATCGGTTAATAAGAAGTTTTTGCTGCTGCTCTGACAAATCTGAGCTGAATTTTTATTTTTTTTATTTTTTGAAAGATTTCACTCTGGTCTTAAAGGCTTTTCCAAAGAGTTATTTTCCAAAGGTTCTGAGGTGTTAAATTTTTCAATTCAATTGATCAATTGTGGACACTTTGTACCAGAAGGTACCATATTTTTCAACTTCCCAATATGAGTCATGCATAAAAGTGTCTGGTTTATAATTTGTAGTGCCTGTCATTTGTTGTGTACTGGATTTCAGTTGCACATACTGACTTTTCTCCATCTGTTTCTTTACTTTTTAATGTGATGAACTACAGGACCCATGAACAGCGATGAACGTGAAATGGGTGAGTAGAATCTTTAACCTTGGGGTCTGTCCTGGAACCTATAGATGGAGCCTTGCTCCAACACAGCTGTTGTATGAGCTACCTGTTATGAAATGCCGTATTAAAAATAGGTTTATAATTCATATTATAGGACGACCAGAAGAGCAGGATGATTCTGAGAACAGCACGATTTACATCACTGGGTTGACAGAGAAGGCCAACCTAGAGGAAATGGCTGAATTCTTCAAGCACGTTGGGCCAATAAGGGTAAGAATAGCTTTTTGCCGCTTTTCAAGATAATTGTTCTGCACTGGACACTAAACCACAAACCCCCATAAAGGATCACTTTGTCCTTTCAAATCATTTAAGTCCATGATGGGCTCGGTAGGATTCCTCACCTAACCCAGTGCAGGTGGTGGGAGATAGAAGTGCTCTAGCAACATTGACATCACTGTTGGACAGTGTCTTTCACCCCATGCATGAAGCTGTTGCAGAACCGTAGAGCTCCTTCAGTGAAGGACTGCTGCATCCTAGGTGCACAGAGGAGCCATCACAGATCCTCCCTCCTAGCAGCTGTTAAACGTTATAACCATCAATGCTACCAACAAACACATTAGGTATTTATATCCCTGCTGCTTTGAAGTTTTTCCAAAAAAAATATTTTTGGTAGTCTATTGTTGGGATGTGTCGTACGTCGTAGCCATAAATCATGCAACCTACATGGAGGCCTCCAGCCACCCCGGGTTCGATTCCCGGCCTGAAGACCTCTGCTGCATGTCTTCCCCCTCCCTCCATCCTATTTCCTATCTGTGTACTTTGGAATAATTACAAAAATAAAGGCAACTAGTGCTGCAAATAAAATACTTTAAAATAAAAATCTTTTTATAGACAGTTACACGTGCACAGTTTGTACATTTTCAAAACTACCCCACAGTCTATTTAAATTTGTCCCTCACTGTATATAGTCTTTGTATTTTCAATTTTATTTTATTTTTTTTACCTTTGTGTGTATCTGCATGCTTACATGTGCCAATGTGGGACAATAAAGGATATTTCTGATCTAGTGCGGTCTCATTATCCCAAACAGGCCCGCTGTCCAAATGCATCCAGTTCTGTAAATACAGCAGATTTTATTGATGAACATATTTTCCCACTAGATTCATCCTAGTAAATTCCTGTTCCACTAATCTCGCAGGAAGTCTCTCTAGTATGTTTCACTTGGCAACTAAAACATCTGCAAGACAGAGTTGACAAATAAATATGGTTTATGTTTCACCCCAAACTTTACTGAAACCACACATTTGCTCTCTGTTTGAAGATGAATCGCAGACTGGGTCAGCCTGCTATCAACATCTACACAGATAAGGACTCAGGAAAGCCCAAAGGAGATGCCACCCTGTCTTATGAGGAGCCCATCTGTGCTAAAGCAGCTGTGGAGCATTTTGACGGTATGCTTTATAGGTTAAACATCAAAATAAGAAGAATTAAGTAAAAACACTTTGTAAAATGTACTCGGCGCCAGAGATAACATAAAATTGTATTTTAATAACAGGAAAAGAGTTTCAAGGTCGAAGACTTAAGGTGTCCATGGCACGGCGAAAGCCCATGATGGGTGGAATGAGAGGTGGTATGCCCATGCGTGACGGCATGATGGGTCGTGGAGGTAAATGTCACGGTCTGTGCTCAGTGTTATCCTGCTGGTTTTTATGTAATGCAGTGATCTCCCAGGGGGCTGTACGTCCTGCTTCACTAATGTATGTGGTATGGATTGGGTCTAAAAGCATGAATGAAAATTGTGGGAATTTCCTTGTCAGGTATGATGGGACGAGGAGGGGACCGTGGAGGTTTTGGTCCACGAGGTGGCCCACGTGGAATGGGCAGAGGTGGACCCACAGGAGGAAACATGCAGCAAAGAGCTGGGGACTGGGAGTGTCCTAATCCGTATGTATAACTACCTCATGTAACGCTCTGATTGTGTCTCTGTGTGTTTGGTAATTGTACTTTGGTATGTTTTCACAGGGGTTGTGGTAACCAAAACTTTGCTTGGAGGATGGAGTGTAACCAGTGCAAAGCTCCCAAACCTGAGGGCTTGGGTGGTGGTCCTCCTTTCCCCCCAGGTGGTGACAGAGGCAGAGGTGGACCAGGAATGCGTGGAGGCAGAGGTATGGACCGCGGTGGGCCAGCAGGAGTCGGAGGCCCAGGTGGACCCGGTGGTTTCCGTGGTGGTTGGGGAGGTGACCGTGGTGGATTCAGAGGACGTGGCGGCATGGACAGAGGAGGGTTCCGTGGAGCCGGACGTGGAGGACCGCCCATGGACCGAATGGGTGGCAGAGGGGGAAGAGGAATGGGACCACCTGGTGGCAAAATGGATATGAGGTAGGATTTTCATTTCTGGCTTGAGACTTGGCTAAAACAGTTACTGATGATATTAAAAGAATAGCCAGTAAAGATTATTCCCTTTCATTTTTCTGTTTCTTCTTCTAGGGACCATCGCCAGGAGCGTAGAGACCGGCCTTACTGAAGGAAAACTTCTCGATTGTTCCTGTTGTGGAATTTGATTTTTAAAAGAAGTTTTAATTTATGATTCCATATTTTGATGGTTATAGAACTGCTTTCAAACAACTTGTGCAGTTTGTCCACTCTGGTTACCATTTTAATTTTCTTTTTTTAGTTAGTGTTTACGCTGCATCCTGTATTGTGCATGTTTTTGTTTTTTAAATATGAACATTAGGTTTGACATTGTATCGTAAATGCAGTATTTTCCATTGGTTGATGTAACTGTCCCTCCTTTCCCATTACTTACAGTTGTACAATGATAAACTTGGCAAATAAAACTTTGCGAATTTCACCTTTTTGGTTGTGGACATACTCTGTTTAACTGCCTGAAAGCTGGAATTGTGCCATTATTTCCTTTTACGGTCAAAGCGAGAATTTAAATGCAGGCTTCCTGGTTAAAATTGCTATAAGGTACGTGATTGGTTAGTGGAAGTGTTTGGCAATTCAAGTATCAAAAGTCTGTCTTTGGGAAAATAGGCATCAAATTCTAAAAGCAATATTTACTGATCAAGGGAGTTGCTGTTGTGATGTAAAGATGAAGCACCTCGATTATTCTTTCTTGCCAGCAGGTGGCGCAAACTGGAAAGAAACTTCCTGCTTTGACTGTCAACGTTAAAAGTAAAATACTAGAAATGAAGGATGTTAAATATACATGGAGACCATAAATGTATAAACAAGAAATTGTCTTTTTGTTTGTAAAAAGAAAAAATCCTTTTTAGTTCAGGGTCAGTTTAAGCTCACATTTTGAATATTTTAAAGATTATTAGATGTCAATACATTTTTTGTTTTTGATTTTTTTTTTTAAGATATGACAAGTTATTCCTATTCACTGGTTCAACCTCTTTCAAGTTTCTTCAGAACTGAAGTACTTAAGTATGTGATTTAAGTAGTTGATCATTGAAGGTTTGTCCTGGAAGCTTTGTTTTAACTTCGTGAAGTCAATTTCTCACAGAGCAGGAAGCTCGGCTTCAACTGACGTCTTAAAATTGTTCCCACTTACTTTGGTCACCTCTCTGCTACACACTCTTCTTTACTGACAGAAAAGCTGATTCATCCAGGCCCAGAAAATGATCTCATCAGCCTGTCCCGCCTCCCTCCTACTTTTGTCTCTGTTCCTCTCTCCCCCTCCTTGTTTGCCTCATTTCAAATGAAAACAAGCTCTCCTTACTTGAATTGACCTTGCTCTTAATTTTAGTAGGCACAGTGGAAGAGTACACAGAAGCCTGTCCAATCAAGAGCAGGCAGAGATTTCAAAAAGGTTTTCTGCCAAATTTCCAGTTGGAAAGTTTTGAACCTTCAAATTACAGATTTATGTTAAATTAAATCAGAAGATGGTGTGTTGAGTAAATGATGCAGAGGGACTTAAAACATTGGTTTGGCCTTAAAATGCTAAAGAACAAAAAGACATTGCAGCAATAAATGGAAAAATTGTGTTCCTTAGACTTTATATTTCAAAGACTGAGTAGACATTTTCAGTGGAATGTAGATCTGGGTGCAGAACATAAATCTACTATTCAGGGCTAATGATGTTTGGACTGAAAAGCTTCGCTGCATTTAAAAAGATATTCAATGGTAGAAATCGGTGCAGCAGCCAACCAACTTTCTTTTCACTCTTAAATTAATGACTAAGAGGAGCATCCAGCCTATTAGAACAGTCTAAAATTGTGACCCTGAGATTTGTGAAAACTGATGCTGGGTCAGTTGCTGAAGTCATACCAAGGTTTTAAAAAGTTGTGGTTTCAAAAGTACTGAAAACTTTCATCGGTTCATTTTAAGCTAATTGAAGTCTTTAATGACTGGAAATTTCTCGTAGCACTGCTCCTCACCCACCTGTTGCTGCACACTGCCTTACAGACGGCTGAATGAGGCCTACTGGACTTATTCTTACGAGAAGCAAGTCTTGCGTTGAAATGTTTTCAATGTCTAAAACATAATCACCTGTGCAATAAGCAACGGAAAACTAAATTTAACTGTTTATTTTTTTGCTCATCTTTTCTTTCTGCTTCATTATCTATTCTTCTTAAATACCGTGAAACCTTGAAATTTGCACTGAAGGCTGTTATCCAGTTCTTAGAGCATCATGCACTGTCACTCTAGTGATGCCTTTGAAATATCCTTTCATATTTTTCAGTTAAACAACATTGAATCATATATTGAAGCCATGTGTCTGGCTGTTGTTCAAAAAAATAAGAAGGTATTTTGCTGAAAACACTGCCACTAAAAGTATGACCAGAAACCTCAAACTCCAGGTCAGCTGCTATACATTATGTTACAATTGCAAGACATTTTGCTTATGCGGGTTTTTAGTGACTAAACTGAGCGGGTCGTAAGCATGCCCATCCCTGGATATACAGCACTGAAACCAAGTTCAGCATTTTTTAGTTTTATTTTTTTAAGTTATTTCCTATCAATCAATGCCAGTATTGTAAATTACTTTCTCTTTATTTTCCTGAATTTTACACAATGAATCAACCTAAAAGATCATTAAATTCATCGTCAAGGACCTGTGTTGCCATTTTTACTGTGGATCTTTGGTTACTATTACTATTAAATCTTCAGCAAATCATTCAGGTGCTGACTGTTCTCCTTGCATTTGTAGCAAACCTGTTCGTTCAGCTGTAAATAAATAACAAAAACGTTATCATGCCCACAGCATATCATGTGCTCCTATCTTTGCAGATTTTATTGTGTACTTTGTTACCAGCCTGAGTAACTCTTGAAAATTGGATTATCTCATTGGTCTCAGTCTTCTGTCTTAGAGTTTAAAGGTATTGTAACATCTTATAGTAGATTGTTCATTTGTAACAAGCCAACAAACCTGTAATCATCTGGATAAGGTCATCAGTACTTCTATCCCAACTATCTATTAATCATTGGTAAGACAATAAAGTGAAGTACAGGTCCGAGTTTACAGCTGGTACTGTGCCTTGCAGAAGAATTCATACCCCTTAACATTTTGTACTATATACAGGGGTTGGACAATGAAACTGAAACACCTGGTTTTAGACCACAATAATTTATTAGTATGGTGTAGGGCCTCCTTTTGCGGCCAATACAGCGTCAATTCGTCTTGGGAATGACATATACAAGTTCTGCACAGTGGTCAGAGGGATTTTAAGCCATTCTTCTTGCAGGATAGTGGACAGGTCACTACATGATACTGGTAGAGGAAAACGTTTCCTGACTCGCTCCTCCAAAACACCCCAAAGTGGCTCAATAATATTTAGATCTGGTGACTGTGCAGCCCATCGGAGATGTTCAACTTCACTTTCATGTTCATCAAACCAATCTTTCACCAGTCTTGCTGTGTGTATTGGTGCATTGTCATCCTGATACACGGCACCGCCTTCAGGATACAATGTTGAACCATTGGATGCACATGGTCCTCAAGAATGGTTTGGTAGTCCTTGGCAGTGACGCGCCCATCTAGCACAAGTATTGGGCCATAGGAATGCCATGATATGGCAGCCCAAACCATCACTGATCCACCCCCATGCTTCACTCTGGGCATGCAACAGTCTGGGTGGTACGCTTCTTTGGGGCTCCTCCACACCGTAACTCTCCCTGATGTGGGGAAAACAGTAAAGGTGGACTCATCAGAGAACAATACATGTTTCACATTGTCCACAGCCCAAGATTTGCGCTCCTTGCACCATTGAAACCGACGTTAGGCATTGGCATGAGTGACCAAAGGTTTGGCTATAGCAGCCCGGCCGTGTATATTGACCCTGTGGAGAACCCGACGGACAGTTCTGGTGGAAACAGGAGAGTTGAGGTGCACATTTAATTCTGCCGTGATTTGGGCAGCCGTGGTTTTATGTTTTTTGGATTCAGTCCGGGTTAGCACCCGAACATCCCTTTCAGACAGCTTCCTCTTGCGTCCATATTTAATCCTGTTGGATGTGGTTCGTCCTTCTTGGTGGTATGCTGACATTACCCTGGATACCGTGGCTCTTGATACATCACAAAGACTTGGTGTCTTGGTCACAGATGCGCCAGCAAGACGTGCACCAACAATTTGTCCTCTTTTGAACTCTGGTATGTCACCCATAATGTTGTGTGCATTTCAATATTTTGAGCAAAACTGTGCTCTTACCCTGCTAATTGAACCTTCACATTCTGCTCTTACTGGTGGAATGTGCAATCAATGAAGGCTGGCTACCAGGCTGGTCCAATTTAGCCATGAAACCTCCCACACTAAAATGACAGGTGTTTCAGTTTCATTGTCCAACCCCTGTAATTTTGCAACCAAAAACTTCAAAATGTTGTAAGTAATAGACTTACTCAACATAGCACATAATTGTGAAGTGGAAACAAGACAGACACTGCATATTTTTCTTCTGTTATTCCCATAAAAACCTGAAAAAAAGCGTGCATTTGTATTCAACACTAACACTTTGTATTATAATAACCTTGTCACTGCATTTAGAGCTGGAGGTCTTTTGGGGGGTATGTCTATGGCAGCTTTGCACATCTTTAGACATTTTTTTTTTACCTGTTCTTTGCAATATAGCTCAAACTCAGATTAGATGAGGAGTGTCTGTGAACATCAGTTTTCAAGTTAGTACTGGACTTTGACTGGGCCATTCTAGCACATGAATATGGCTTGCTATAAACCATACATTTATTGCTCTAGCTAAATGTTTTAGGGTCGTCATTTTGCTGGAAGGTGCACCTCTGCTCTATTTTTTGTTTTATTTCTAACAAGGGATGGTCCTTTTTACCGCACCTCATCCAGAGTTTTTATGAGCCTACTCGCTGATGGACTTTTTTTTTACCTAATTATGTGTCTTCTGAAGCCAGCTGGTTGTGCCGGATTTTATGTAGGGGTATCATCAGAGTAAATACAAATTCATAGCCCATTTTTTAGTTGTTGTTTTTTTTTGTAAGAATCAGGAATCATGTATCCTTTTCTTTTCGATTCCCAATCATGCAGTCCCTTGTATTTTTCTATTGCATAAAATCTCAATAACATAAAGCTTGTGTTTGTGATGTGACAAAGTTTACACGTTATCAGAGTGCTGTAGCTATACGATAGTTTCCAATATTTAGAGGCTCAGTGTCTGAAGTCGCTTTAATATGTTCATACTTTATCAATTACAGAAACAAATGAATTCAGGAAGCATATTTACACGTGATAGTTTTGGTATATTTTTTAACCTGAATTGTGACTCTTAAAGTCAGTTTTGAACAAGATGAGATTCAATAATTTCAGGAATATACTGGTCCATCAGACACTTTGTTCAGGGCTGATTTGGTGAACATAGGGTTAAGTTTTCCTCTTCCAGCGTTTATCCCTCATAATGGGATGTGCCTCCGAGTCGCTCTGCTGGTTTAAGCTGCAGCAGGTCAACATATTCAGCGCAAGAGGCGGTGCGACATGGGCTGAGCCTATTTGCAGGGAAATGAGCTGTGGACTGGGGGCTGCTCAGTGGCCGTGATTTCTCCCGACAAGGAGCTGGCGGGCCTCGGACAGACATGGCGACACGTGGAAATGCGTGGCCGACAGGAACCAGCGATCATCGGGTAGATTAACTGGGGATCGGATGAGCGTCGGCACACCAGGACTGATCCGTTTTTTTCCGCTTCCACTCCTCGGAACCTTGCGATGCGCTCGGTAGAGGAAGCGGGTTTCGCAGACATCCGGAAAACGCATCCATGCGCCACGACCGCCCCGCATCCCGATATGCTCCTGCCAACACAAAGCCTGTCTTCAATTAGCTCCAGTACAAAAGCGCACATGCAAATAAGCATGGGTGCGTCAAAACTGTCATTGCGCTTCGTTTTGCGGATGAGGCTTCAAAGTGTAGTTATGCAATGAGACAGTCGGGGATGTTCAAGTAAGACTTTATTGATACATAACCTGACAATATGGCTGATCAGAGCAACATTCAGTCTGCCGCCTCTAAGAGCATCCGGCCCTTTAAATCCAGCGAAGAATACCTGTATGCCATGAAGGAGGACCTGGCTGAATGGCTGAAGACCCTCTACGATCTAGATGTCACCGCGGACACCTTCATGGATGCGCTGGAGACGGGCTGCGCCCTGTGTCGGCACGCCAACAACGTGAACCGAGCCGCGCAGGAATTCCAGTTGGAGTACCCGGAGGCTGCGAAGTCCATGAAGGTGCCGTCTAAGGATGTTGTCTTCCAGTCGCGAAACGTCATCCCCGGCTCGTTCCTGGCGCGGGATAACGTGTCCAACTTCATCACATGGTGCAGGCAGGAGCTCTGGATCAAGGACGTCCTCATGTTTGAGACCAACGACCTGGTGGAGAGATGCAACGAGAAGAATTTCATCCTGTGTCTCCTGGAGGTGGCGCGGCGGGGGTCCAAGTTTGGCATGCTGGCCCCCATGCTGATCCAGCTGGAGGAGGAGATCGAAGAGGAGATCCGGGATCAGGAGAGCCTGCGGGTCGAGGGAGTTCAGCCAGCCGAGGAGAGCTCACCCAGCAGGTGTTACAGCCGGAAGGAGAGCTGTCAGAGTGTGGAGGATGAAGAGGAACCAGATCCAGAGCCGTACGTCTGGCCCCAGAAGAGAGTTTTGTGTGACATGCGAAATTTGGATGAGCTGGTGAGTTGTTGCTGAAATTATGAAGTTTCTTTACATCGTTATTTTCTGTTTTTAATCACTAAAGGTGCATCTCATTACATTAGAGCATCATTGAAAAATTAAACTCAAGTTTTATAGTTTTATTACACATTAATGATTTTTTGATGATTATATCTTACAGCTAAATGAAATTAGTTTGTCTAAAAATCAAAATACGACATAAAACCCACTATTTCTAATACGAAATACATAAGATACAAAAAGTTTTATCTTATCCTCATTTTATGACCTACACAATCACAGGAAGATTGCTGACATACAGGGTAAGCCACAAAAGGTCATTGTTAAAGAAGCTGGGTGCTGCATTCACGCATATTATTGGAAAGTTGAGTGGACGGAAAAAGTGTGGTACAAAAAACTGCACAAGCAACAGGGATAACCAGAGGATTGTGAATTAAAGCCAATTTAGGAGTTTGGACAAGATTCTCTACTTGTGCTGGAGCCAGACATCAGAAGCGTCCAGTGTGAAGTTTCCACAGTAAGTGATGGTTTGGGGAGTCATATCGTCTGCTGGTGTTGGTCCACTAAGTCCTGTCTACCAGGAAGTTTTAGAGCACTTCACGCTTCTTTCCCTCTGCTGACATGCCTACGGAGATGCAGATTTTATTTTCAAGCAGAATTTGGCACCTGTCCACATTGCTAGCGGTACCAATAGTTGCTTTAAGGACCACGGTATCAGTGTGCTTGATTGGGAAGCAAACTGGCCTGATGTAAACCCCACAAAGAATCTATGAAGTACACCAGAGCCAACAATGGAAACGAGCTAAACGTCACTAGTAAAGTAACTGGGGCTTCCTTAACACCTTAGCAGTGCCACAGGCTCATCAGTGGTGCTGTAATTTATGCTAAAGGAGCCCTGACCAAGCACTGAGTTTATACACTGTATTGTACTTAAACATAGTTATTAGTTATTTGACATTGCTGTAATAAAAATGATTTTTTAATTGGTCCGTTGTAATATTAAAATAAGCTAAATATTATGCATTAATTAGCTGTAAGACATAATCAACACCATTAACAGAAGGAATCATTTGAAACGTATCCTCTGTGTAATGAAGCTAAAATATAAGTTTTCTTCCCTAAAATAATTTGCTGGAAAAAATGAACTTATCAATGACATTCTAATTTAATGAGATGCACCTGTATTTCCCTACAGGCAAACAAAATGTGTCATAACTACCTCATGAGATATTAATATGCTGATCTCACTACTCACATGTGTAAGCAGATAGTTGATTTGCCAGGAAGCATTCCCCCAGGATAAACGAATACACTTTCCCACAGAAATGATCCCTTTAGCCTTGAACCAGAGTAAATATAAAACTGTGTATTTTGTCCTGTATTTTGAAATTTATTGAAAATCTGGATTTCTCCCACAGTAAAACACAAGAAATGTGTGAAACGTGAAGCAGTCTCTCTATAAGTGTCATTTCAGTGTTTAAGATATTCTGTGGTGTGAGTGTGACCATGCACATACTGATAAATTCCTTTTCAACTAAGAGGTCAGGAAGCCCGTCACCCACAAATTCTTGCTCTTCCTCACATATGACCTCTGAGAGTTTTTGAATCTCTTAAAGAGATAATTCTGCAGCAGCTGCAAACATGCCTTTTTGTTGTTTTATCCCAGCCTTTGTTTTTGTTTTAATCCATTATAGAACTGGTTGATCTTTATTAGAAGTTGGTGGACCTCAGCAGACCAGAACAAAGCTAATGAGCGAGTAGACACCCAGGCAGAACACATGCTTTTGTGGTGCTGTGTGAATGGTGGTGGAGTTAATATTTTCATGCTGATGAGAGCAACAATGACTGTCTTTGACACCAATGATCTGAGAGCCAACAGGGCGTGAGGAGAAGAGACGGAGGACAGGCACACTCATGCTTGTCAGGCAGCAGAGTGGAGCGCTTTTTGCGTGACCTCTGCAGACAGAAATAGGAGGAGAACACGGACGTAACGGATGCTGTGGGGTTTTTCTTGTCCAGCATCTGAGTTCACACACTCTCACTCATATGACTGAGGATTATACAAGCGCAATGCTTTTTAGAACTATCAGAGGAGAGCTACTGATGCATATGCCCGTCTTTTCCTTTTCAGTCACCATCCCTCTGCCCCTGAGCGGTCGGTCACAGTGTCATGTGTCAGACTCAGAGAGTGACTCTCAGACTGGAGAGCTTCCGACTGATATTGGAAGCGACCTTCTCCGTTATCATCTGTCTATAGAATTAATCTTCTTTCCTCTTTAATAGTATTTTAGCTACAAAGAATAGTGAGAACAATTCAAATAAGGCAAATAAAACAAGAAACTAGATAGGACGCTGAAGGATTAAAGTAGTTCAGTATTATCAAGGGTACCTTTAAGTATTTGCTTGAGATATTTAATCAATCTCTGCGGATCCTATTTGTCACAGTTTATTTTTTTCTAATTAATTCTACTGTTTAGCATATCTGCTATAGGGGTCTTATTAATGCAGATTGATGTAAACTCAATGACTTACCTGTCCCAATTGTTTAAAAAATAAATAACAGCTTTGCTAATCATACCCAGCCCTGTTTAATTAAATTCTCTTCACTTTAGATCCATGTATAAAAGATGTTTCTGCAGACTAAAAATGCTCCAAATCTTTAGCCTTGTTTTTATATCTTAGTTGGGACATAACTAATCATTGTTTACGTCACGTGCAGGTCATCATGTATATTCACAGGAATCCAGTTTAAGTTTCACGCAGGCAATGTGAGCTGTTAATCTGTGAGCAGCTTCTCAATCCAAGACAACTCTAACTGCACTGACTCCCAGCATCACAGTGGCTCTGTTGGTAATATTGTTGCCTTGCAGCAAGAAGATCCTGGGTTCAAATGCCAGCCACGCCTTTTCTGTGTGGAGCTTTCATGTTTTCGCTGTACAAGTTTGGATTCTTCCCAGGTACCTCAGCCTTCTCCCACAGTCCAAATATATGCAGGGTTTCTATCATGCATTAGTTAATTAGTTACTCAAAATTATCCTTAGGCATGTATGCATGGTTATTTGCCCCGTGTCTCTCTTTGTTGCCCTGGTGACCTGTCAAGAGTGTATTTGACTGTTAAAGTTTGGCACCAACCCCTTCAGCGACCCTGTAAGGATGAGCAGATGCAGACATAGATGGATGCATGTTCTTGAGCTATTCAGAAATAGACCATTATCCTAGATCGAGAATAATTTCAGATACTGGAGTATGCTTCTATATTCTTGTATAAATTGGTTTGTAGGTTGACAGATAGAGTAATACTTTTGTTCAAGATTAGGAATTAATGGAATTACATATGACATACATACATTATTCAAAATGACTGAGAATAGGAATCTACAGAAAGCTAAAAATTTAGCTTTCTTTGATGCTTGGCATTTCAGTAATTTCATTGTATTTATTGTGTATCTTAAAATAATACAATACCCTATTAACTTAAAACTATGCAACCATCAGGCGACTAAACTAATGGTGGGTCACATGATCCTCCACCTGCTGGATATAATAAGGATTAGCTGTTGACTTTCCTGGTTACACACCCTCATGTCAATATTCACTACCTCTGTTTCTTCCTCTGATCTGCTGCTGCTTACTCATCCTATATTGGGATATTTAATGTTCAAACTGATAAGCCTTGTTTATCTTATATATCTTATGTTATTATTCAGTTAATCCAATTCAATTCAATTCAGTTTATTTATATAGTGCCAATTCACAACACATGTCGTCTCAAGGCACTTCACAAAAGTCAGGTATATACATTCCAATTAATCCTAATCATTGAACAGTGCAGCCAAATTCTGTTATTTATTCAAATTGGAAAAAAAGTTTTTCTGTCTAAGGAAACCCAGCAGATTGCATCCAGTCAGTGACTTGCAGCATTACCTCCTCCCAGATTAGCATGTAGAGACAGTGGACAGTCACTGGCGTTGACTTTGCAGCAATCCCTCATACTGAGCATATTGTTATGTATTGTTTTGCAAATATTTACTCATTTTGAATTTGACGCTTGCAACACATTCCAAAAAAGCTGGGGCAGAGGCATGTATGCCACTGTGTTACATCTTTTAACAACACTCAAGAGTTTGGGAACTGAGAACACTAATTGTTCTGTAGGCGGAATTCTTTCCCATTCTAGCTTGATGAAGATTTGTAGTTTTTGAGCAGTCCGGGGTCTCTTTTGTCGTATTTAGCGCTTCATAATGTGCCACACATTCTTAGTGCGAGACAGGTCTGGACTGCAGACAGGCCAGTCTAGTACCTGCACTCTTTTACTACGAAGCCACGCTGTAGTAACACATGCAGAATGTGGCTTGGAATTGTCTTGATGAAATAAGCAGGAACATCCCTGAAAAAGATGTTGCTTGGATGGCAGCATATGTTGCTCCAAAACCTGTATGTATCTTTTCCCACCATTAATGGTTCCTTCATAGATACCCATGCACTTGTAGATGTAGCGACCAACTTTAGTTTGAATCTTTAGTTCATACATGTGAGCCGTCGCTCCCATCCCCCACCTCTCTCTCCACTGGAGACGATAGAACGATGCGAGGAACCGTATGTCTTGTTGGTGTCATTGAAGGGAGGAAATTAATAGGCAGCTGCTGTTGGCAGGGAGGCAATCTAAGGTAACATCCCCATCTTTCATTGAGGACACCTCTAGAGGACAGGCATGATTAAAAAAAAGGAAGAATTTGTCTTATCAACCCTGCTCTAATAAGCTTCTTGTTCAAATCATACATTCATGGAACAAAAAAGGGGTGCAGACAACAGACAGCACGCCTAGAGTGGCTTTACTGTACACTCTGTTAAACCTGACTGCAGTGGATGCTACTTTGGGAGGCAGGGCTACAGTAGGGAGAGTGACGGGGAAAAGTAGGTCATCCTGCTTTGAATTGGACCACACTTTGCTGAGAGAGCATGGCAGCCTTCAGTGTCACATGCGCTCATGTCTTTAGCAGTTCATTGTTTTAAAGGTTATTCTTTGCAGTAACAGTCCCTCCTTTACCTCCTCTTTGTTTTCAGGGAAGCAGCCTGTGCATGGAAACGGCCGACGCCTCACTTTGCATATTTCCCACTTTATGCCTTTATTGGAACATTTGATCCCATCAGCTGATCATTTGCATGATTACCATTCAATCGTGTGTCTGTCTTGTCAGGCTTCTTTCAGTATTTATGAACTGTTATTTAGTAGGGGTTTTCCACGACAGCCTGATCACAGGTGGAGACACGAATTCCCCTAACCATCCCTATTACAAGGAGAGCGCTAAGTGCTGCTGAACTCTTTCAAAACGTATCGGCGAACAGGTTAGACTCTGGACTGATATTTAACTTCCTCATCTGATTGATTACACTGCTGTTTGACTGCAGAAGACAAACAAGATAGGTATGCACTTATAGCACTTGATGTCCATTAGTTTATTTATCTGTCCTGCAGCTGATGGGCTGTTTGTCATGTCAAAAGACAGGCATCGATTTGCAGAGAATAGTTTTCCTTTATGCAAAATGCTATGTATGCTGTGGAGCAAGTATGATTACATTTTAGCGGTTTTATCTGGAACCCTACACAAAGCATGAAGCCACATAAAAGCCTTCTTTAGATAACATAATTCTTTATCTGACAGGCACAATTAAGGTGCTCTTAACAACATAATGTTTTTTCAAAACAGATAAACATAAATACTAGGTTTTACACTTCATTTTTAACAAAAGATTGTGATGTGCATGTTTTACGCTAATACTCCTTGATAAAAGTCTAGTGCATTTAAAAGTCATCTAATCATTAGAGTTTCTGTATGGATAAAAAAAAAAACTTTAGAATAGTTTGATAAAAGTAACCTCTTGAAACGATGGTCATCACTTACTGTTATTGGGCCATACTTTGCTCCTGTTGTGACTTGCTTAGTTAAGGAGCTGCCAGCTGTAACCTCATGAGAGTTGCTTCAATTCGTTTGCTTTGTTTTACAAAAAAAAATCTGAATTCATTGTGATTCAGCCCCTTTAACTCAGATACCCCTAAACAAAACTTGGTACAACCAATTCTTTTCAGAAGGCTCAAAATTATAGAGTTCATCCCCTATGTGTTTTTAGACAACATTAGTGAATAAACGAAGACTAATGAACAAAGCAGAAGGGTCAGGGATAAAGTTGTAGAGAAGTTTGAAGCAGGCTTAACTTATAAGACAATGTCCCAAACATTGGACATCCCACAAAGCACTGTTCAATGGAAAGATGACAGCTCATTTGCAAACCTACCAAGTCATCCCTGCCCACTAAAACTGGCAGTAAATGAGAGTATTAATCAGAAAAGCAAGAGGACCTTGGTAAATCTGGAAGAGCTACAGAGATCCACAGCTCAGGTAGGAGAATCTGTTGATATCACAGCTATTAGTTAGCTATTAGCATGCCACTAATCTTACCTGAAGAAAGTTTTTGTTGAAAGAAAGTCCTGAGAAATCTAGTTTGTAGTTTGCCACAAGCCATGTATGGAACACAGCAAACATGTGCAACAAGGTGCTTTGGTCAAATGAGACAAAAAGGTCCACTGTGAATGTCTTGCCGTGGGGATGCTTGTCTTCAGCAGGGACAGGGAAAAGTTGATGGGAAGACAGATGGAGCCAAATATGGGGTCAGTTAGGATTGAGATGGAGGTTCACCTTCCAGCTTGACAATCAGCTGCTATCACTATAAAGAACTATATAGGAGAATATTTAGATAAGGCAACAGAGATGTAGGAGTGATAAAAAAGGTTTATATTGAAGAATAAACAAATAGGATGATATTTTGCTACAAATACTTTAAATCTTGTGTGTTTAAAAACTACAGCATCTGCCATCAGAATATTTAGTAAAACCCGTTTAGGTTTCACAGGAATCCTGATTAAAACATTTCTGTCTTGTTCTCTAGAAGCATTAATAAACCTAATGGCTTAGATTTTCTCTTGTTTAGGCCACCTTCATTACACAGTAATAGCAACACTCATCAATATCACACAAGTAGGCACAGGGAACCGTAGCCTCAAAGCTCATTATAAATGTGTACAATCTATTTCTTCTCCCCATGTGAGTGCTTTAACTGACATATGTGGCCCAGAAGCGTTCATCCATCTCCTTTTCTGTCACTGCGGGTGGGCAACAGGTTAGTTGGGGCTATTACCCACGTCGTGTAAACTCTGTGTTTGAGCTCTGCCCCTCAGGCTACAGCTTTAACATAATTGTCATTCAAGCTGTAATTTTGCACCTCCCTGCACCCCATGCTGGTTACAAGTTAATTTGTTCAGAGGCTGTGTTGGCTCTGAACAATGGGTGGCGCATGGTAATGGAAACATAAAGTTAAATATGTAGATGTTATCTAGTGGGTGGTGTCCAAAAATATTCAAAGACTTTTTTTCTGCCAAGCAGACGCCCTTACTGGCCTGTTTGACCCCCCCCTTTCCTTTCCCTGCTTATCTGATGTTTTTTTTTCTCCTCTGGGAACTTTCCAGGCTTCAGGCCATGGAGATTAGCAAAAAGAAGAATCTTGTTCTATCATTGAAAAATAACTTTAATTTTCTGTGCTGTGCTTTATAATATTTTGGAATGTCTCAACCTATACATTGTCCCACTAAAAGATGGAGACTTGGAACTGCATGGTAGAAATTCCTCAGAAGTGAGCTGTAATGTTTGTTCTTTATTGTTGGGGTTTAGCAGCACTCTGTAGAAAGACCATAAAACGAGCTTGTACAATTAGGGGACTCCCACACCTAAGACTGGTTTACAGCATTAGAGCAAACTGTGTAGTCCTATGATGAGTCATGAGTGGAGCAAAACTGGGTTCTCAAAGCAGCACTGAACTTCCCTCTTCCCATCTACTCTGAGCATCTTCTAAGTTCCCGCTAAAAAGCATTCCCCAAGCATGATGCGGCCACCAACATGTCTCATTATGAGGGTGATGTGTTAAGCGAATGTGCCACGCAGGGTTTTCCTTCGAGTTTTTAGATCATGAATTTAACAGTGCTCTGAGATAGTCGAAAGTCGTTAAATAGTTTTATAACCTAACTATGCTTTCAACCCCTACAAAAGGTTCAAAAGTTCGAGGGTTATAAATAGCTTTGCAAAGCCCTCTGAGTGCAGATGTGTGGTACTCTGTAGAATACTACAGGCTGCTTGGCTTGGTCATGCATGCTATTATTTTCAAGGCCATTTCTGGTAATGTGAAATGTATAATCTATATTTGAATCAATAAAGAAAATGGATAGTTAAACCTGAACAGCTTTTTATCTCCTCCTGTCCCATTTCCCCTACTCTACCCAAGGATTCTGTCTGCCTATCTCTTTCATGAATGGCCCCTTAGAAGCTTTGCAGGTCAGCAAGGAGAAGAATTAAGAGATTGTTAACTCACACTGGGCAGATATGACATGATCGGACCAGAGGCATTTTACAGGAATGTTAATGATACCTGAAACAGACTGGGAACAAATTCAGTGGCTCAGCTTAAAGAGAACATCACAAGTTTCTCTTTCTATTCTTGGGGGAAACATTTCTGCATTCCTTTCTTAACATAGACAAAGCATATTCTATGCAAAGGGAGAGGGTAGATTTTCCAGTCACTTTTTGCTTTTTCTCTTAAACATCTGCAGCTCTTGCTGAAAGTGTCTCACATCTAAATCTGCAATTCATCCTTTAGTCTTTCTTAACATTCCTGCTCACTTCCGCATGTTTCCTGCATGACCTTTTCTCACTCATCCTGTGTGTGTGTGTGTGTGTGCATGTTTGTGTGTGTGTGTGTGTGTGTGTGTGTGTGTGTGTGTGTGCGTGTGTGTGTGTTTAATGTTTTGTTTCCAGTATATCCAGTTTTGTGTCATGGGAAGTGCACACACCTTACACCAAATGGTCCTCTGTGCAAACACTTAATCTGTCAGGGTGGGTGTTGATTAGGTTATTATTCAGACCCTTTTTGTTCAATTTCCTGCTCTGTGCTTCATATGAGACACTGTGTGAGACGGAGTGCTCCTCCCTTGACAAAAACTCATGACCTCAGTTGAGGTGAGGGCTAACTGCACAGTGAAAAGGGAAGAGTGGGACTATGTGTGCGTCTGTGTGTTGGTTGTTATAGCAATCTTTCCATTAACTCACCATCTGGGGTTTTTCCAAAATGGGCTTGTCATTTTATGTACTGAATGATAGAAAGGTTAGCAGACAAACAGTAAAAGCACAAGCAAAACAACAACAATAGGAAATGGTATAAATGCTCATTTTAACAGCTCTTCCTTTTTTGTTCAGTTGTTCAGACTTGTAACTCATGAAGACCCAGAAATTGGGAAATATGTAAAATAGCGTGAAGAAAAAAAAATAAAACAAGCACAAGGCAGCTGAGAAAGCAGCTGAAAGTTGCAAGAAAGTGATGACGTTATGTTTGGAACACCAACCTTGGGCATCAGAATATCAGACAAAGTCCACACAAGACAAAAGTATTGATAGAAATGTCTTCTGCTTGGTTCATAAAGTGAAGATTTATATAGTAATGTATCCAGTGAGGAGAAGTCAGAAGACTTCTCTAAGAGCAGTAGTTTGGAGTGCTAAAGAACCATTATTCTATTGATGGGTTTAAAAGCGCTTTGTGGTGAACGTAGCCTGTCTTTAATTCACCACAGTGGGGAATAACCACATACAAAGTGGAATAAGCTGGACTGAATTTAAGGACCTGTTGATTGCTGATAAAGATCGCTGATACCTCTCTGTGAGCAGATAACATGTAAATCCTGGATTTTTCATGTTTATTAGTCATTGTTTTATGTTGCTGCAATACCATTAATGCCTTAAAAAAGCAAAATAACTTTGGGATTCTGTCAGTGCTTCTTCATCTTTGTGTTAGGTGCAACTTGGCCACATAGCTCATGACCGTACAGTAGATTGGCTGGAAATTGCGATTCATGCTGCTGAAATTTTCGTTTATGAAAACAAACTGAATGTTATCTCTGGTGATATCCAGAAAGGGTCTTGCTGTCAAAGCCTGTCTTACAGTTCAAATGTTTCATGACACTTTAGGTTAAAAGGTAGGTAGGTAGGTTTTCTTCATCAAAACATCAATTAAATATCTACATCTAAACCAGAGCTGCTCATAGATTTAGCCGTTACAGGTTCGAATCCCAGCCCGTAAGAAAGTTAAAATACTGATATGCAATGAGACTGCAGTTACAGTTAAACACTCTTTCATTTGGCTCAGGCACAGAGAAAAAACTGTCACAGCTTAAACTAATTAACAATGATTGAGTAAACATGTAAGAGGAATGTTTTGAAATATTGGTCATTAATTTAACATTTTCTGTGGAAAATTGTGAAAAACAACAGGTAACATAAAACCTAAAAACAGCTTTAAAAGAGAGCATATTTTACCTGATAAACTTTATGCTTACAAACAACAGCTGTGGTCACCTTAATGTTTACACCTCGCTCGAGGTGTAAACATTACAACTCATAAATTGTTGGGTTCTCTTTCCTTAGTTTTTGGTTGTTTCTTCCCTAAAATCCGAGATTCTTATTTTTTTAAAATCATGGGCAAAATAAATTTCCAACATCAAACTGTTTTTTGTGGCTGAGGAAAAAGCCGTGCTCTTCAATGTTTACCTACATGGAGCTTACTCACGTTTTTCTGTGGGTTTCAGAAAATAACCTTTAAAGTTATTTACCTGCTTTTTAAGTTCTGTTTCATCCTTTCAATTTTTTTTTTGTTTTTTTCTGCTTTAAATGTTTGCCCTTTATTCTAATATTGACCTAAACAAGTAACAAAGAGACTTAAAAAACCCAGATTTAAAACAGCAGTTGAAAGAGTGAAAGACTAAGGAGAGGCTTTGCTGCAGCAGATGAAATGGAGAACATAGGTGCAGGTGAGATGCAGAGGCTTAGTGCTTAGAGTTGCTCCTCTTTAATTAGCATTGGATGGAAGAAGGATGCCATTTAAAGAAAATAACAAGGTGCTACATGCCAAAAGCAAAATATATCGCTTGAGCTTGATATACTTTGTGAAAGGTGCTGTAAACATCCAAAGTTTTAAAGCTCATAACCCACGTCTTCTAACATGTCATTTGATTACTTCAGTGTACCTTAGCCCTTGCACACAAAGTTAAGAGGCATTTACTGATCCTCTCCTTTCCGCCCCTTTGGTGCTCCACTTTCTCTACCTCCTCGTTGACATGTGTGCACACGCCTTTGTCTGAAAGAGACGCCAAGACAAACATCATGGCTGTCCAATCCAGACACCGCTCAGGCATGTGCAGCAGAGGGCTGATCTCACTCCACCCTGCAGTTGTGTCTGACTCCTCGTTGCCTAATAAGCACCCCCTTCGACCACAGCAAGGGCGCCGGCTCTGACTCCCCATTCAGGTCCCAGCTGGCAACACAGGGCTGCTTACATCATCATCGTCTCCACTACCAGTCAGCTCTCTGAGCTTTTTAACTCTTTAGGTTCATGATGTCACAATCAGAGAATTTGTCATTTATCTGCTAAGAATTGGAGAGTGTTCATTGTTAAGCATAAATATATGTTTGTGACATGTTGTGTGGTAAGCTCAAAAACCAAAACTGTCTAATAGGTTTATGTGAGAGAAGCTTTTATTATGGTAAGACAGCCAGACACAACATTTTATCACCCGTGAGGTGCTTGGAGAGGAGATTTGGCAGGAAGATGACTCTTTAACATCCTCTAACTCTCTGGCAGCTAAGTTCATTTCTCACACTGTAAAGCAGAGTCATTGTATTGCTGTAGCACTCTGGTCCAGCAGGGCTTTAATCCCCAGTTACACCTCATTATGACTAAACACGATCTCCTAAAGAGCAGGAAGGCATTTCAGTAAGATTCCTCCTCATGCATGTGGCACATTTGGTAGCTCTCATTGTTAAAATAATGTGCATATGTGTGTGTGCTTTTTTTTTTTTGTTCTCATCAGGTACGTGAGATCCTTGGCCAGTGTTCCTGTCCAGCTCAGTTTCCTATGATTAAAGTGTCCGAGGGGAAGTACAAAGTAGGAGACTCCAGTGCGTTGATCTTCATCAGGGTATGTTTAACCTATTGGAGTTATTTGTCATTGTTTAACAAGCTACTTTATGTTTTTCTTTTGTACTTGAGTGAGCTAAATTTTCAGAAATTTTTTTTTTTAAATCCCTTTTTAAATAAAAATATTTTATTAGCTTAGGGTTTACCCAAAAAGGTTTTTCTAGGGGTTTTTGTTCATTATTATGTATCTCAACAATTTAAAGTTTACGTTTGAGTTTAAAACTTAAATTTAATTTTAAGATTTAATTTCTATGATTTTGCTAAGGCAAACAAGCAAATTAAAACAGTAAAGTGTGTATCTGCTTTTTTATAATGGTCAGTTAAACCGGTTAACCTTTGGACTCTATAATAAAAGGCATCCAACTCTAATGCCCTTAAAACCAAAACTTTTAAAAAAAAATACCCATAATTTTTGCTCATTTTCTGATTACATTCTAAAAAAAAGAAGGCACCCCAATTCAGAAAAAAACCCTTTAAAACAGATTTTGGGCAGAAATAAAAAAAAATAATGTTCAGATTTTATAATCATAAATATTTAGCCCAGTCATCTACCAAACAGAAGATAAGGGTTCAATTTCTCCTTTTAGCCTTTTTTTCTAAAGGAGATACATTAAAACATTTTTAAAATTCTATCAAGAGAAACATAGTTTCCTATTTTAGTCAGATAAAAAGTAGACAGAGTAAAGCCTTTCGATTCATACCTGGAATTTTGCATGCAGATATCATCAGTCAGTGGGCTCACAGCGGGCCCTTCTGATTTTTTGGGTAATTCAAAAATACTTTAAAATCATTTTAAAACTTTTTTTTTTAATTTTTAAAAAATCTTTTTGGGTTTTTTTTCGGGTTTGGGAAAAAATAAGTCATTTTAAACAGGTTTTTATAAAGTTAAATTACCTCTTGGTTGTTTTCTTTGGATTCTCTTCCAGTTCGTATTCGTAAAGAATTTCATCATAATGACTGTATGAAATATTGTGCAAGATTGCAACTTTTGCAGGTGTCTTTGTTTGAGCTTTGTCTGTACACGCACTGTACTGTTGAAATTTTACCAATTGGGTTTTTAGCCATAGCTAGCATATTTTGAGGGGTTAACACTTAAACCCAAAAATAAATAACCCCCGTGGCCTCTTTCTCTCCAGTAGTCTAGCTGGAAAGGGAACGTGGGACAGAAGAAGCTCTTCCAGTTTAAAAGTGAATACACTGAAGCTGTTTCTTATCAAGTTTAGAGGTACATCAAGGTATGGGGAAGGGAACCGTCGGTGACCTTACCTTTAAAATTTTCTCCCTCCCGCACTGATAGCCCTTTTTTTTCTTTAAAAAAAAAAACATTTTGGGGGCATTTAAAATGTTTTTTCTGGGCCCCCAAACGTATTAACTGACAGATAGGAAAATGGGAAAAAAGGGCGAAAGAAAAAAAAATTGGATTTATTTTCTTTTCTGTTAAAGAGCTTACAAAGTTAAAAAAGTAAAAAAGTTGATATTTGATTTTAAGAATAAAATTGAAATGGTGAGAAAGAAAAATTTTTTTTGTGATTAAAGTCAAGATATTGAGAATAAAGTGAAAATAATATCGTAAAGTTAGGCAGAGTGCTAAAACTGCTATTCTCTCCAGGTAGGTATGCGTTGGGATTACCTCTGTGCTAAATAAGGCCATGTTTACATGACGACATTTTCTGGTGAAAACAGAAAAGCTAATTTGTGTTTCTACTGTTTGTTTACACAACAGCAAGTTTTTTTCTAAAAAATACCAAAATCTGAGAACAGGTTTGAATGGTTTAAAAACGTCCCAGTCTCTGTTGTCATGTGACGGGAAACATTTTATCTTTCTTATGGGGAAGCCCTGGCTGATCCCCAGTATGACTAAAATCAGTAGACATTAACGTGCACGCGCACAACATAACAGCTGAAGACCAGTTTAAAACTTTACTGCTCTAAGCTGTTCATGTCAACACACAGCACAAATCTCAGTGGAAAAAGGCTAACAGTTTCTCTAAACTGCTGAAGAATCAAGTGTGAATGTTTTGTCTTCTCTCCCTCCATGTTTCCCTGTGTGTTAAAAATGACAACCAGCCTTTATATTATGCCCTGGTCACTGGTGCTCACAGGAGAACAACAAGAAGAGGGAGGCCATGTTGAGTAGAGCTGTGTGACATTTCCATTTCCCACGGTTCCTGAATGCAACAGCTGGGAATGTTTTGTCCAGGCCTGTGTTGAGCTGTCAATCATAATTCCACACCCCTGTCACCTGAGGCCACGCCCCCCATGCAAAGGGGTTAGATGTTTGAAGTAAAAAAAACAAAATTTGAAAGTGTAGAAAAAAACCGTCAATGTGAAAAATAGTCTGACCCCTTTTTTTATTTATTTTTTTCTGTTTCAAATTTTTTTTTCAGTTTAATGTTTTGTTATTTCAATTATTTTTTTCTCAAACAAATTTTAAGGCCATAATCTAGCTCCATATCACCTCTATTGAATCGAATGACAGTTCTCCGACTAAGTTATCATTTTCTCTCCCGCTTGTAAGCAGAATGTGTTTGTTCATGTTGTTGCGTTCCAAAGAAAATACCGGCAACTAATGGCATGCTGGGGGTTTTCACCATTTTAACGTCTCTACTGTTACCTTGTGAAGGGAGATTGCAATTAAAACGTTGTCATGTAGATCTGTTAACAAAAACGGAATAAAAATCCTGTTTTCAATGGTTTGTTCTTGTGTAAACAGGGCCTGCTTATGTTCACAGCATGTTTATATGCTTATAGAGAACACATTTAGCTCATTTGTTGCAGGTCTTTGCTTCAGTGTCATTTCGATTTATTCTGGATATTCTTTTCTCTCGTCATTCCGACTTTCTTCTCATTCTTTGGCCTTTATCGTTGATGTACTTTTTAACTTTTTTCTCCTCATTTCAACTTTTATCTCATCGTTTCATCTTTTCTCATTGTTTTGACTCTCTACTCACTATTTTGACTTTTTTCGCATAATTTCGACTTTAATCTTAAAATGACAGCAACAAACAACAGCCACAAAATTTTTTTTTTCCTCATTTTTTTCTCCAAGTGAAAAACTAAACAGTAAAACTAAAGGACAGATCAAAAATTTGGCCCAAGTGTTGCAAGTTATAATCATCCTGCTACTATGTTTGGCCTTGGAGAGGTGCAGTAATTGAGTGGAACCATATGTTGCTGGCATATGGCATCATGTGTTGTTTCATGGGTTATGAAGCAACAGATATTACACTCAGTTGTTTGACTGAATCAGACCACTTTAAAGTGCACCATAAACTTTCATGTAACAGCACTGTGATTTCTTTGTCTGGTGAGAGTTTTTGCAGGCTGCACTTGCCCACACCCAGGAAGAAACGTTTCTATGCAGACATAAATAGAGCTTTAAGTAATTTCCTGCGTTCCTCCTTATCTTGGCGTAGCTGGATTCCTGCCCAACTGTTGTCATCCCTTTCTCAGTTCAAGACCTGATACGTACCCTTACCAGGCCTCAGGGGATATTACCGGAAGGCCTGTTCAGAAGAGATCGATTTGGTCTCTCCTGCCTCAGATGTACCGCATCCAGATTAATGGACACTTTGGATGGTTTTCCAGTTTCATTGTATTTAAATTACAGTAGCAGACTTTCTGTCTGCAAGTACTGTCAGTATTTGACATTTCTGTTGGCACCATTTAGTCTTTGCCCTCAGATGTACTATTCAGTGTGTTATGTTGTATTTTTACTCACTGTATTCTAATGTGAATTACAGTATACACCTCTTAACATAAACAGCTGTATCAAAGTAATTTTAAACTTTGACTATATAAAAGAGTAGGAGTCTTTACCAGCATTTTGGCTGTCTCCTTCTGCTAGTAACATTAAGCACTTTTAACATGAGGAAAAATGAGGAAAAATGCTGCATGTTTTGGTAATTAATGATCCAAACTCAGGTCATTTTTTCAGTGTATGCTCATGTCTACACGATGATATAAAACCTTTGAAATAAATCCTGAATCACAGGCAATACACAGTGAATCTGAGGAATATTTACAGGTGAAACTGAATATTTAGATACATGGTTTAAAAAGACACTCAACCCTTATTTTTCTCACTCACATTAAATCAGACAAAATCTTTCCTGGTGTAGGTCAGTTAGGATTACCAAAATTATTTCCGTTTGCTAAATACAAGAATAATGAGGGAGATTATTGAGATTTATTTATTAACATTATTAAACTTTGTTTTATTTAAATAGAAAAGATTATCAGCTCTTTTTAAATGCTTAAAGATTTTCATCTTTAAATCTGCAATAAAAGCAGACAGTAGGTCCTTTAATTGCTCTGACAAAACTAGCAATGGCTACTATACTCAACATGAACAACACCAATAAATATATAGATGCAAAATAGGAGAAATAGCGAAAAATTAAATATACTTGTTTAAATCCTTTTCAATAATCAATGGAAAAATCTCTATTTGCATTACAGCAAAAAATCCCTTCTGATAGTTGCTGACAAGCTTTTTACGTTTTTCAAATGGTATTTTGATGCTTTTTATTTGGTGATTAGCACTAAGTCTTTAAGGTTGGAAGGCTTCCTTGCCATTATCCTAATCTTTAACTCCCTACACATATTCTCTATCAGATTCAAGTCTGGACTCTGGCTGGGCCAGTAAAAAATGTCAATTTTACTTCCAGTCAGAAGAAATATGTTGTTAAAACTAAAATATTTTAAATCCGAAACTGCCAGGGGTATGAATAATTTGGGGCTTAACTGTAGATACAATAAACAAAACAAAACTATTTTGATTTTTCTTGTGTTAATCCTTGTATAAAATTTGCTTTTGAATGTTCTGTGTGTACCGTGCTATATTTTCAGATGAATACATGTGGTAAAAATAAATATCTGGCTAAAATTCTGACAGTGGCTTGCAAGAAAACAATAGGAAGGATGTGGAACTGGGCAGATGCATCGTCTCTGGTCCGGTAAATTCCAAATGTTGTGGAAATCTACATGAGATGAAAGCTGACTCATATAATACTTCAGAACACTCAAATATAGGACAAAAAGACAACATATGTTAGATACAAAAAGAACTTCAGCGACCCTGACTGAATGTACTGACACATTTATGAGATTCAGTAATTAGCATATCCCATAATGTTCATTGTTTGGTGATGTTCTTGTCAACTGAAAAATAATAAAAAGTAAAGTTATAATAAAACCCAACATGAGCTATAACACAGTATGAGGAGCTTGAAGGTGCTAATTATCTGAGTTCTTATCCTGTTTTATTGGTAAAATTATGTAAATGCAGTGTTGTTAAATATTAATATCAGTTGAAACAAACCCATGTTCTGTGCTTCCAGCACTTTGGGTACAACAATGCAGATTCTCTATGATCTATTATAATGTGGGCATTTACAACATGTTTGATATTATAATGGCATGCAAAGTTTGAACACATGACACCAGATTTGCAAGACAACAATTATTGAATTGCAAACAGTTTTTTGTTGTGTTGTTTTTACATATTGTGCAGATGATCCCCTTTAGAATCCGACCAGAGGTAATTCAATGATTTCCTGTCGGCTGCTCATCTCTTTACCTTAGGAGCTCTAGAGGGTAGAAATGCTTTATGAATTACTTATTTTTGTTAAGATCCTCTCCTACCTGTCATGGGGAAAGTATTTTTCTTTAATTTGTTTTTACTTGGACATCTAGTTTTTACCTACTTTTTTGAGGAAATAGATTTTGCAGTTTTCCTTATACTCTGACCAAAGGAAAGCAATCATTTGTGAGTATTTAGGGAACAAACCACCCGAACTGCAAGCTTTTCCTTTAAGATAAGAAGAAAATCCTATTTTTTCCCTGTATTTCCTGATGTCTACCTGTCTCTTATAATACCCTTAAATCATACTGTGAACTGTTTGTTTGGTGTTTGACTCTTTAAGAAGTCATTCAGTTTGAGAGTCATATTTGAGACAGTGTTGGGGTTTGTGAGTGTTTGCATGACTCTGAGCCTTTGACTTGTCAGACTGGCTCCCTTCATGCTGTTTCCTCCCTCTGCTGATTCATCGCTGGGGGTGATTATGTACTTGCCTAAGCAGCTACAAGTGCACTGAACAGACTTCCTTTATTCTTCTCCTGGGAGGTAAAGCAGTCTACAAACTCCTATACAGCTACTAAAGCTGTGACAAGGATCTCACACTGAAACGGGATGGAATCATGAAAGCAAACAGCATCCTATGAGCTGAGGGTTGGTGGGCAATGGGATGTTTTTGTTCTCAGGGTGTGGGTTTCTTTTCAGGAGGAGAGGCTTCGGTCATTGGGAACAACAGCTGAAATGAACCACAAATTTAATATCAGCACAGTGTTTGAACACGCCTCAGCAATAATGACAAGACGTCTCTCTGTTCACTGTTCCCATAGAAACAGGGATTGGGTCTCTGTGGTCTTAAAAAAGCCTGTGAGGCCCCCTCAGTAGTCTGTCTAACAGGCAGCTGAGCCTCAGTTTTAATGTGAATCATGGTCAGCTAAGGGTAAACTGCTCAGTGGTGCTGATGCGTCATGTATAATGAGCAGAGGGAGAAAGTCGTTGCATGAGGAGAAAAGTGAAGCGCAACGATAATGATTTAATCTGTTTGTCTCAACCTAAATACCCACAGTCTAAAACTGCTGCTATTTATCACTCAGATATATTTGCAATGCCTTGTAAAATTATTAATAAAACTTAAAAAATATTTCACATTTTATCATGTCACAAAACCAAACTCTAAGGTATTATGTTGGGATTTTATCTGATAGGCTAACACAAAGGAAATAGACCTATGTTTTTCACATTTCACTCACAAATTCAGTCTCCTCGAGTCAATGCTTTGTTGAACTGGCCGTCGTTTAGCCCATTCGTCTTTGTAAAACAGCTCAAGATCGGTGAGATTGGATGGAGAGCGTTTTGCCAAAGACATTCAATTGAATTAGGACTTTGCCCATGCTTACACATGGGTTTTTATCCATTACATTGTAGCTCAGGCTATATATTTGGATTGTTTTCCTGCTGCAAGGTTAACCTCCACCCCAGTCTCAAGTCTTTTGAAGCCTTTAACAGTATTTTATCCAGGATTACCCAGTATTTTGTTTTGTCCATCTTCCCGCAGTTTTCAACAGCTTCACTATCCCTCCTGAAGAAAAGCATTCCCACAGCGGGGTGCTGCCCCCTCCGCCTTGGTGGGTGGGAAGTGTTCAGGATGATGCTATGGGTCTCAGAGTGAGACATGCATCCTTTTCCTTCAACTTCACAATTAAATGCACATTTGTTTTAGGTGATGTTTTCTATGTATTGTCCACGTCTGACTGCAGGGATGTTTAAAATGAGATGGCATGTTATGGTGCACATGAATCAGGCTTTGCACTGCTGTCTCATGGTAGTCACACTGCATCACACAGACAGTAAACCTGTTACTGGCATCACGTCAAACAGTGGTGAGTAAGCAGTTTATAGCCTTTGGTTTGATAGAGATAAGCAGATGAGCTGTTTTGACGGATTTAATGTAGAAGGGAGATGAAACAAAGTTGCAGCAACCTCTCAGGGATTGTATTGGGGAAAAGGCAGGGGTCAGAGAGTAGGGTTCTTCTGTTGTTTGCATTCTCTTTTTGACCATATTCATGCTGATAAAACGCAGAGCCACGTGTGTGAATGAGAATTAAATAAACTCTGTGTCAGCTCACTCAGATTCAACAATATGGATTGCCTTGGATGCCCTCGCATTCAGGGGCAGAGCAACCTTTGAAACATGTGGCTTGCAGACTGTGTTACGCAACCCAAGGGAGCGGGGTGCATCCACAGAGCTGTCACATCAAGGAAAATGTGCAGTTTCAACGAAGGAAGCCTCTGCATAGGGGAGTGGAAAGTGACATATCACCCAACCTCTCCTCTGTTAACTTATCCTGATCGCCCCATTTTTGTAATTGGTCCTGAAAAATTGAATCTCTGCTAAGCAGGGGAGTATTACCGTGATAATTCATCCTGCTGCTATGTGAAAACACCAGATAAACTGAGTAGCAAGGCACAAATCCCAAAAGGAAATATGCTGAGGCTTTTTATTATGCTACCTTACTTTATCTAATCATCAGTCAGCATAATAATGAAAAACTCTCTTAATGGCAGCAGCTGGGGTGATGTGGGGATGTAAGGGAAAGGGGTGAATCCAGACGTTATGTAACTCTGAGGTTCAGCCTGCCATCAACAGGCGGCTCCGCTTGTTAACAAACTATGGAGTTTTTTGCTTAAAAGGGTTTGTTTGTATTTAGATGTGCATGTCTGTTGCATTCAATTTATCTATTGAAGCCTTGTTTTCTCTTCCCTTCCCTCAGGTCCTTCGGACTCATGTGATGGTGCGTGTTGGAGGGGGCTGGGACACATTGGAGCACTATTTGGACAAGCACGATCCATGTCGCTGTGCTGCATTCGGTGAGGTCACCTCCTGCTTTCCATTAGGCCCTTACAAAAAAGTTGTATTGCTTATGTGTTGCATAATGAATAGAAATCTTGAGGTTATAGGCCTAACTGTAAAAGTCAATGATGTCGGATAAGTCTGCACCATACTCAACCTTGACAACAATTACTTCCTGATAAGAAACATGTTGGTGTAGAAAAGGCTGCAAAACTGCAATTTAAAATTTTTAGTCACTCTTACTCCACTACTTCTCACACAAAATAATAATACACATGTGCAACGCAAGTGATGTCAACCCCATCATTCACAACCTTGTTTGCCCACAAAGCACATAAACCTTTAAAGCTGCCCTTAGAAGTCTGAAATGTAAAACCATCCAGAATAAAGTGATTTCTAAGTTGCGTAAGCACTAAACTAGCTTATGAGTTGCACTCTGTGCAACAAATGGTGAAACTGCTACATTTTTTGTTCGAAAATAAATGCAACTTAAGCCTTTTTGATATTTAAACTCTATTTTTTAAATGGATCAGAGTTTCTAGGAATGTCTCAGTTGTAATCCATGACTTTCTTTGACCCTGGGGGATAAATGTATCGTGACACATATAGGCCTGTTTGTCTTTGGTTGGCGCGAGGACCCATATTTATCTTGCCACCACACAAAGTAAGGGCATGTTAAGGGAGGTAAAACATATCTCCTGCTCACTTTAAGAGAACTACTGCAAAGAATGGCATCGTGCGGTCACCAAGTCTCCATAGCAACCATTAGATGCCATCTGCATGCCAGACGGTTCTTTTGGAGATATGCAAGCAAAGGGCTTTTCTGTTATGCTATCAGAAATGTTCCTGTAAAGTTTTCTAAAGTTTCCTGAGGTTTCAACTGAAACTTTGTGCTTTGGTGGGATGAGACTAAGATTGAACTTTTAAGCGACAAACATTCCAGGTAGGTCAGGTGTTAAACAAAGGAACAGTAGCACCTCGTGTCCACTGTTAAATATAGTGGAGGATCTGTAATGCTGTGGGTCTGTTTCTCTTCTAAAGGCCCTGGGGACTTTGATAGATTGCAAAACATAATAAGCTCTTTGAAATCACAGAACAGTTTAAGCCAAAATCTGTTGGATTCTGCCAGAAAATTTCAATTGGGTTGGTATTGTGTCTTTTAGCAGGCTAATAATCCAAGACATACCACCAAATCAACACAGAAACAGTTACCAGATGCAAACTCTATCTTTCTTCATGGCCATCTCAGGCTTCAGACCTATGTCCTATAAAAAACCTGTGAACTAAGCTAACGAGAAAAGCACATAAGAGAGAATCAAGGAATGTAGATGATATAGAGCAGTGGTCCAAAGTCACTCCTCAAGGACCAGTGTCCTGCATGTTTTGAATCTTTTCCTGGTTCACCACACCTCATTTAAATGCATGGGTTACTAGCAGCCCCCTGCAGGTCTTGATGGCTTATTGAGAAGCTAATTCAACCGTCTGAATTACTAAACAGGAATGGTCAAAGATTTCTATCTTTGTGTCCTCCAATCTTGCGAAATGTTATATGAGAACACAAAGTACTTTTCTTGGTAAGAGGGATTTGTACCAAGTATTTATTTACAGTAAATGATCCGATACTTTTGTCACCTTTGGTAAAATAATTTTAACACCATTGCTTTTCTCTTTGAATACATGTACTTAAATTAAAGTCAGACTTTTCTACATTTTTAGTTTAAGTCTATGTTTTTGCAGTAAAAGATTATTTATTTTAAGGCTTTTGCAAATCTTTACCAATAGATGTGGTCAGTTCACATGTTACAAAAGTTCAAAAAGCGCTGGAAATGTTTTGTAATGCAACAGGATGCAGATAATAAAACATCTAATCAGCTAATTAGGATAACTTTAAACAAATTGACAACATGATTGGGTAAGGAAGGAGATGTCAGACTGAAAGGAAAGAGAAAAGAAAAAAAACAGGGGTGGGTTCACCAATCTGTGAGAATATGCTTTAGAATATACTGAAATACTTTACCTGCCTACAAAAAGGAGCAAATTTTAAAATATCCGAGTAATTTTAGAGGAATCCATGAATGAAGGTTGGAATGCAGAAAAAGAAGATTTTTAGGGAAAATTGTTAGGCAAAACGTACAGATTCATTTTCTGAAAAATATGTTTTTCAGCATTTTAAATACCTTATTAATTTTTTACAATGGTGCCAAAGCCAGTTTCAGGTTTGTGTAGAAATGATACACTAGCATTTGACCATTACACAAATTTATCTGCTGAAATTCCTTCAACATGAGACATAAATGGTTGTCAAATATCATAGACTTTTGTAACAAATCCCCTGACTGCATATCTGATCTTCTCCAAATGAATGTAAGACATGACCTCTCTTAACCAGTGTCCATATACCGGAGGCTGTGGATCCTTCCATCTATAAAGAATGAGTCTCCTGGCCAGTAAAAAGGAGAACGCTAACATAGTCTCCTGATGTTTGCTGAGGGAAACATCTGGTGGGGCCACCCCAAAAAGAGAGATGAAAGGTGACGGATGCACAGTTCATCGAAATATTCCTGAGAAAGTGTCAAAAATAGATTGCCAATACCCATGCAGCCTTGGACAAGTCCAGAATGTATGTAGAAGTGCAGCTGGAGATAGTTTACATCGATCACAAGTTGGATCCACGTCCCGTCCAAACTTGCACACTTTGTCCTTGGACCAAAGCAGACGATGTACCACCTTGAATTGGACTATTGCATGCCTTAGACATATTGAGGAAGAAGGAATATTTTGAACAACCTTTTGCCAAACAGAGTCTGTTATGGATTCCTCCAGCTCCATTTCCCACCTGTATTTCAAAGAGTCCAAATTGGTGTCTTTATATGAACTGAGCAATGTATAAACTCTGCTCATGGAACGTTTTGTGTCAGGCTTCCATTCCAGAATCTTATCTACAAGAGAAGTGGAAGGACATAGAGGAAAACACCCAGAGTTTGACATCACAAAATGTCTCAATTGCAAGTACCTGAAGAAATGTGAATTTCGAATATGAAATTTCTGTACGAACGTATCTACATAGAGATCATAAAATGACTTTATGCCCTTTAGACCCCAAGCATTGAAAGCTGAATCTATCAAGGAGGGGGCAAACATGTGATTATTTAATACTGGAGCAGCCAGTAACAACTATGTACTCTTAAAAGCCCTCCTACACTGGTTCCAGATTTTTACTGTGTGGGATACGACTGGGATGTATAGGATATACCTAGATTTGGAAAATAAATACTCAGCCTGCCGGGTAGATAGGATGTTAAATTCAGTTTGTAGTAATGTACGTTTCTTCAGTAAATCTTGCGAGGCAGATTGGCTGTATTCCCTGTCTAGCCACAAAATCTCATCTGTTAACAGTTTTAGCCGCTCCAGGCTTTCCTTTTTTTTATTTGCAGAGTTAGTGACTTGACCCCTCAAGTAGGCCTTCAGTGACTCCCATACAGTGCCAGAAGGCATCCCCGGGGTTCGATTAACATCAATGAAAATTTTTATTTCTGACGAGAGCATTTTGACAAAGTCTTCCTCGGATAAGAGTATAGGATTAAGTCGCCAAGGCCGATAGACCAATTGTGTGACCAGGACATTCAGATTCATTATAAGAGGGCCATGGTCAGAAATGACTATCGCTCCATAATCACATTTCCTCACTAAAGGCAAAATCCGTTTATCAAGAAGAAAGTAGTCAATCCGTGAGTAAGTCTTATGAACAGGGGAGAAGAACGAATAAGATCTTGAGATTGGATTTCGAAAACGTCACAGGTCTACCACACCAAGAAATAAGTTAATTGACTGGGCAGATTTAGAAAGACTTATTTTACCCACTGTGCTACGATCAGAAGATGATAGCACGCAGTTCAAATCTCCCCCAATTATGAGATTAAGTGTTGAAATGTTAGGCAATTTTGAAAAAAAGGTATTAAAGAACATGTGATCATCCCAGTTTGGTGCATATACTGAGGCTAAAATAACCGGAAGTGCAAATAACTTTCCCACCACAATAACATAACGTCCAGCAGTGTCTGCATGTACACTAGATACTGTGAATTGTACCTGCTTACTAATTAAGATTGCGACCCCTCTCGATTTAGATCGGAAATTAGATTGATACACCTGACCAGACCATCGCCTGCTCAAATACATATAATCTGCTGCCTGCACATGGGTCTCCAGTAGAAAAGCAATATTAGCATCAAGTCGTCTCAAATGTGTCATAATTTTCCTAAATTTAACTTGGCCATTGAGTGATTTCACATTCCAACTCACACAGTTAATCCGCTGCGATGATGATCGGTGCCTCCCTAAAGCGAAGAGGGCCGCGGCTGCGTGCCCGGTGTAATATTTCCACGCGTTCCTGATAGTAGTGGAGCATAGCAACAATAACTCGTGGTTTATCGCCTGACTTCCTCCGACCCGGAATTCGATGGGAGGGGTTCCTTATCCAACTGCAGCACCTCGGCTGGCAGCTTAGCAACCGCTGTGGTGGAGCTAGATTCTGGCGTCTCGGGGACTCCAATGATCCGCATGTTGCACCTCCTCATACGTCCCTCCATATCTTCACACTTCTTCCTAAGCCCATTCACCTCGTCTTTCAGGTTCAACACTGTATTACGCAGAGCCAGAACCTCATCGGACCAGGTTGATAAACCGTCTTCCACCTCTTTAAACACTCAATTTAACCTGGTCCAGATCTGCCCGAAGTAGCATTTTGCCATTAGCCACTTCCTGTCACGGTGTGACATTTTGGACTTTGTTTTTGGTCTTTTGTGATGTTTTAACTTTTGCTTAGATGTTTCTATTTTGGTTTTGGCTTCATGTTTATTAGTTCCTTTTTCTCCCTCTACCATCTCCTTGTGTGTTTTGTCTTCCTCTAGCTCTTAGTTTCCTTTGTGGTTGCTTTCTTACTACTTTTTGTGGTATTATTATTATTATTATTATATGATTATTCATCCTTTGATTCTTAGTTAGTCTCTGTGTTTTATTTATGGTTAGTTATTTTTTCTTATCCCAGTTTTAGTTATTGTTTACGTTTGGTTTGTATATTTTGTAATTTAGATTCTTCTTGTGGGCTCTTTGTTTATTCTTAAGTTATTGTTATAGTTTCTATGTTTCCCTCTAGTTTCTCTGTTTACTTTAGTTCATATTTATTCTAGTTCTTTATTTCTTCCTCTGATTTATTATCTTGCTTGGTCTGTGTTTTTCTGTTTATTGTTTATTAGTCTTTTCTCTCTTCCTCAGCCTTTGTATTTGTTTCACCTGTTCCTCCTGCTTCCCTGCCTCCTCGTCGCACCTGTTCTCAGTTCCCTTGATTACCTGCCATTGTCTTCCCCAGTATATTCGTTGGTTTAGTGTCATTGTTCGTTGCTGGTTCCTCGTGGTTGTCAAACTTCGCTCTCGCCCATGTTCATTGCTACGTCTTGCCTTGCCTAGGAAAGCCTATGCTATACGCCTTGCTTTGTTTACCTGCAGTGAATTGTGAGTTTTGTAAGTTTTTGTACTTGGACTCTGTTCCGTTCCTGCAGTGTTTTTGCTAAGTTTTTGACCTTATAAATAAACTTGCGGATTTTTATAAAGATGATCCAGCCGAGCTCTTGTCTTAACTTTGGTCCGACCGCAAACCACATCATGACACTTCCGCTTTTACTGCTTGTAGCTCGCTTTTAATAAAGGTGAAGTCTTCGGCAAGAGCATCTTTCATTTCCGATTTAATCATCCTGAGATATCGGTTTTTATAGAGGCAAGAATGTCCTACTTCCACGATAATACGTCCGCCTCACTGGGGGTCGGCGAAGGAGGTGTTGAGTTCCCGGCATTAGATGTACTCTGCCCCGAGGCGGTTTCGGGTCTAGCAGCCGCAGAACCCATAAGTTTATGTTTTCTCAAGCTTGTGGCCATTATTCTGCCCTTCCAGAATAAATTCACTCAAGAGTTGAGTTAAGATACCTCAAAAAGAATATATAATCGGAAACCATGTAAAACAAATGATTGGAGCGGGAGCCCATGCCAAACATGTCTTACTCCTGAACCGCCATAGAGCGCCCCCATCATTTTGGTCTTTTAAGCACATACACATAACACTGCTGTGTGAGGCTTGCCACCTTAAACCAAACTGCTTCTAAACAGTCAGAGGATCAGGATGTTTAAAGCTGACACTGGCTGTCATGTCTCTAACCACAAGAAGCAACAGGAAGTGTGTTTGTTTTGCATTCTGTCTATCTTGTTAAATTTGCCAAACTGTTTTGACTAATTAGTTTGTCTAAAGCTCATCTCTGTGTCAAGCAGCAACTTTATTTTATCAACTGCTGCCCAGATCTTAATGTGATGCGGTATACTTCTTGACCACAGTCTTAACTGCACAAGCTCTGCTGGTTAAAAGTTTAATTTATCTTCCCACACAGCTCACCGCTACCACCAGGCTAAAGCAAGTGGCCAAAGTCAGGGAGCCCAGAGCAAGTCCTCCAGTGCCCACTCCTCCCGCTCCACCAGCCCAGGCCCACACTGGAGGAATGAGGGCATCTCGACTTACAAACCCAACGACAGGCGCTCCTTGGAGCCTCTCCCTGCTCCGAGTGCCTCCTCCTCTTCCTCCACACGGCCTGGTCGATCCCAAAACTCCTCTGTACGTATGGAGGTGGACGCCGCTGGCGCTCGAAGTCTGCTCCCTAAGCCGCCAAGAGATCGCTCGGAGCCGCGCCACTTTAATCCTCTCAGGTGAGCGTGTTCATCTCTGTGCAGATGTGATACAAGACACGCTCTATGGTGTACACAAAGAGACAAACAGGCACACTGAGAGTGGGACTTACACACAGTGCATAAACATGCCAGGAAACCACAGATTAGACCAGAGCAGATTTATCTAATCTCAGGTGACATTGCCTTGAAAAATCCACCTCTGCAGCACCCTGCAGTATCCCCTTGTGGTAGAAGGTAGACAACAGTTTGTAAAAATAACATCTTCTCTGATGGGCTGTGGTTGTCTCTATGCAAAATACGGGTCCTAAAGTTAAGATTATTACACGTAGTCCAATCATGAAAGTTTTATGATAATAAGAAAAAAGATTGGGTTGGTCTTTTCCAATAAACCAGATATTAACTGTGTCATAGTTCCACACAGTTAACAGAACACTGGGCCTCTAAGCCTGTGTGGGACTCATTTGTCTTTTATTGGGTAGTTTAAGCCTGAGTCACTGCAACAAGGGGTTCAAACTAACTCGCCAATGGTATGTGTTGGGCTTGAAAATCTTTGAGACCTCTAATCCTGCCCCCAGTTGCTCTCATCTTCCCTGTAATCCCCACTCGCTGTCACTGCTCTCTGTTGCAAGACACACATGAGCCTGAGGTCAGAAACGCTGTGTGAATCCAGTATCCTCAATACTACTTAATACACGACACATTGTAGAATGAAGGAAAAAACTAATATTGGTATGCTAGAAGTTGCATGTTTTTTCCACATATATTGAAACACGGTGCCTTGCAAAAGTATTCACATCCCTTGAACGTTTTGAAATGTTGTCATGATACAATCACACATTTCAGAGTAATCATTTGGGATTTTATATGATCGAACAATGAAACCTGACCATTATCTCCAAGTGGTAGGAATGTGATACATCTCAGCCTCATTCACTCTGATACCCCTAAATAAATCCCAGTTCAACCAATTCAACTAATTAGTAAATAATGTCAGGCTCTGTAATTTAATCTCAATATAAACAAAGCTGTTCTGTGATGGCCCAAGAGGCATCAGGAAGACAAAAGAACACACCGAACACGCCAGCATATATGAAGCTCTGGAGAAGTTTAAAGCAGGCTTAGCTTAGAAGACAATATTCTAGGATTTGAACATCTTTGGACATCTCTGTTTAGTCCATTATCCAAAAAGGGAAAGTGTATGGCACAGCTGCAAACCTGAGTAGCCATCTTCCAAAGAAGAGAGCTACTCAAAAAATGGCCAAAGGTAACTCTGGACGAGGCCGCAAAGATCTACTACTCAGGTGGGAGGATATGTTTAGAGGACAATCATTAGTTGTGCACTACACAAATCTGGCCATTATTTCAAGAAGAAAGGCATTTTTTAAAGAAAGCCATAAGGACTCCCATTTTCAGTATACCACAAGCCATGTTTTGGACATCACAAATGTAAAAGAAGGTTTTTGGTCTAACGAGATCAAAAATATTACTTTTAGATCTGGATGCAAAACGGGGTGTAAAAACACTTCATCCCCTCTGTGAAATGGGAAGGTGGCAGCATAATGTGGGTATATTTTTCTTCAGCAGGAACAGGTAACCTAGTCAGAGTTCATGGGAAGATTGAAGGAGATAAATGCAGGGCAATTCGAGAAGAAAAACTTTCAGTGGTTGCAAAAGACTCAAGACTGGGGTGGAGGTTCTCTAAACTCTAAACATGCAGCCAGAGATACAAGGGATTATTTTAAATCAAAGCATATTCATGTTTTAGAATGGTCCAGTCAAAGTACAGACCTAAACCTAATTCAGAACCTGGGCAAAGGTTCAGTTTCCTTCCACTTTACAAATAAAAATGTGCTACTTTGTGTTGGTCTATCACAAAAAATCCCAGTAAAATACATTTAAGTTTATGGTTGTACGGTTACAAAATGTGAAGTTGTGTGAATGCTTTGTGAGACACTTTGACTGAAAATTGAGATAGAAATGTTACAGACTTTAAGTGTATGGTGTTATTTTATTTTCAATCATTGTCTCTGCTTTACATGCAGGAATAAAGAAATGCTGACAAGACGTCTCTCTGGAGACAGTGACTCTTCTACAGCCTCCTCTAAAGGAGGAGGAGGGCGGCAGTCACTTGGTGGTCCTACACGGCGCTCTGGTGAACAGGTGGTACTGCTTGTCAACCGCAAGGAAGGGAAGCATATGATTGAGAGAGCAGGAACAAGCAATCAAACCCCATCTACACGTTCCTCAACACCCCGTGCACGAAGCCAGTCGCGGGAGCGTTCTTCACTTCCACCAACAATCAAACCCAACCCACCAACGGGGTCTTCTGTTGGTACACGGACGTCTCGCACAGACAGAGAGCGCTCCGTTGGCCATGAGGGCCCCCGGAGGGTCCATGTTCCTCGTTCTCACAGCCAGAGTAAGATAACCAGCAGCACTTTGTCAAGTGATGGCAGCCCTGCACACCTTTCCTGCCCTAGGACCTCCCAGCCCCTACCATCAGAAAGACAAGAGGACCTGGCTAAACAGGTAGCCCCATCTTCTCCTAGAGGTGGTGTTGGTTTAGGTAAGAAGCAATCATTCTCGTGCACTAACTCGCCTGTTAAAGGAGTCCAAGGCAACAACAACAGCCCAATCAAGAAGACTGTAACAACTCCCATACCCCAAGCGCTCCGCTCACCATCCACAGGAAAAGGTAAACTACTGCCCCCTGTCACCTCTGGAGGGCGACGACCACCACACTCATCTCCTCGCAACTCTAACAACTACGCCACCCGCTCCCTTAGGCTCTCACAGGCTCCTCGATCTGCTGGGCGGGGCCAGCCTAAAAATGTTTCTCACCTGGAGAACCAGGAGGCTGGAGAGGAGGGGCTTGGGTTAGGCTACCAGATGCTGCCGCCACTGGACCCCCAAAAGGAACAGGACCTCTATCGCAGCTTTGAGGCTGAGTTTCTGGCCAATACCCAGCAGGTCAGGGAGAATTTTGCTGGTAAGGCTGTAGGAAGAGCAACCCTACAGGTAGTGCCTGCGCTCACTGAGCCTGCAGTGTCTGATTCTGCTTCCTCTTCCTCTAACTCATCCACCTCTTCTTTAAATGTGGGTACAAAGATTGGAACTCTGCCTGTCGTCAAAGAATCCAAGAGGACTAACCCCCAACATTTCCAACCAGAGGACCCTTTAAATATACTTTATCGGCATAATCTCGGAGAACTTGATGGTTTGGGTCAAGCAGAACGTGAACACTGGGGGGAACGTAAAGGGGGTCTCAAGAAGCTCCCAAAAATTTCTAGCTTAGTAGAGGGAAGAGAAGCTCCATCTTCTTTTCCTGGCCTTAGAGAGACTGGGTCTGATGAGCTAATGAATCACATCCCCTCCCAACCTGCTATGGATTGCAGGAATATGAATGGGGAACATGGATGTTCTCCTACAGGTGGGCTCTCAGGTCGAAAAACTCCACTTGGCTTGAGTTCAGTCACAGGAGATGTTCCCCTAGAAAATCACCAGCTAAATCTTCCTTATGATCTTGAAAATGGCGACAGTAGTGATAACCTGCCACCTCCCGCGGGTTGTCAATCACCTGTACCCCTTGCCCACTCTGAGGACTGCTCTTTCCAGGATTCCTCGAGTGAAAACTCCTCAATGTCCTTCAGCTTGAGTGAATCTCGCTCTGGGTCTTCTCCACCATCATTAAAAATAACCAACGGGGAAAACGGACAAAGTGATGAAGTCCCAATCTCTGAGCACAAACTGGGTGTGAAGTTAAGGCCTCGCTCTGACAATAGGCTGCAGAACACCCCCTCACGAATCCCCACACCTGTGAGACATAAAAATGTTCACACTAATACACCTCTTTCTCCCTGCAACACACCACCACTGTCCCGTAAGAGCTCCCATCCTGCTTCATGCAAGAACTTGCACCAGAACCTTAGAGACATGATCCATCCTCAATCTCACTCTTCAGCCATAGGCAGTAACGACTGCTCCTACCCTGCACAGGGGAGCCTAGACACTGAAGCTATAGCACAAAACTGATTGCTGCAGCAGGCTGGATGACTACTGTGGAATAAAAAGGCTTAAGTTTAAACTAAAAACTGTTGTGACTGCATGTTGAACAAAACTTTAAATTTAGCTTTTCCTAGAGATGCACCGATAAGAAATTTGTGGCCGATTTCAGATCTCTGGATTTTGTAAAATTTTGACCTGCCAACACTGATTTTGGTTGTTTATGGTTTTTCTTGAAGAACTCTAAAAAACCAGAGTTCAAAATAAAGCAAGGTTTAAAATAGGGGTTTACTCATCTAAAACAAACACATTTTAAAGAGTTATAGGTTGTGTTCAGTATCTTGGATTCGCATGTAGCCTGGTTAGTGCAGTTAGCATTATAAGCTGTAAACAGCACTCTCTGTGTGTTCTCCCTTGACAATATAGATGCTAACCCCAACTCTAAAATTTCCAAAGGCTGCCATTTCCAGATCTGGCATTTTCCATGACTGACAGAGGCCAGAAGCTCAAACACATAAAAGTGAGCAACTTTTGGACTGGTTCAAAATTACAAAATGAATGAAATGACTAGCACCTGCTGAAGTCTAGCTTTTGGATACAGCAGCCTGCGTTAGCAGCTGACATGCCTCTCTAGGAAAAAGTTCTATCTAGAAGCTTCTTACACATTTTGTGCCTCCTTTTAGTAACACTTAACTGATACAAAACATAAAGTCATCTTCACTCAGCAACAACTTTAGCACTCCAGAGTTTAGTGGTTTAGATGGTAATGCTTTTGTATGGTTTATATTTCGGAAAAAGATCTGATTTTTAAGTTATCCAGTGACGGGTCAAGCTGTAAATCATCTAGTTCTGCTCACTAACTTATTTCTAGGTGCATCGCCATTGTTTCCCTGCGGAGGTCCACTTTGCTTTTTTTGCACTCAAGACAATTTTTTTTTATTACCAAAGGTCTTTATTTTTATTATGATGTTGTTTCATGCGGCTGTTTTTGCCATGTTTGTTTCTCCCAGAAGCACACATTCTCACAGTTGACACCCAGAGATAGAAAGAGCATATGTGCTGCCATGTGCCACGGCATGGGGCAGGGTAGAGTGCCAGGTATTTGAAGCATTATCTTTCTAAAACTGCACTAACACTAAACATATGGTCAAATAAACCTTTATCTGTTGCAGTTGGTCATCGTTTCTCAATTTACCTTGGTAGTCAAAATACTGGTACTAAAACTGTCTGATTAGTGGTCTTGATATGGGCTTTAGTATATACATATAAATACATTTTAATAATAGTGTAATACACATACTCAACAACATAGATTCAGCTGACCTCACGATACGTACACTACCAACTAATTTCTGTACAGCAGTCAGTCATTGTAGTCAAGGTTAATATGTATTTAATACTTTTGTCTAATCTGGTTATTTCAATGTAGTATATGGTTTTAATTTATACTTTTAAATGGATTAATTATTAAAAATAATAAGAGCATTGAGATTTGTGTTATTTGCGTCTTTGTCACTGAAATTGAAAAGTTGAGTGCTCCTTCTCTGACCAAATGGCACTCTAGTGTTTAACATATTTTAACAGCAGGACTCTGATGAGAATGAATGTGTAAATACAAGCTGGGTGGGTGTTTTTGTAAATAAAAGGCATGGAATATACAGTTTTAATGTACATACGTTGCTGTAACAAGGCCTATGCTGCCTTAGCTATGCAATTCATATATGGTTTCGGAAATGCCTTGACAAACTCCCTTTGCCTTAAATGTTTTGTCATGAATTTGATTTTGAATGTTTTTTTGCTTGAACTTGGTAACACTACATTATCATAATTTACTGTTTATTGTTAAATAACTTGAAAGTATTGAGTGTGAATGTTGGAAAATTTGAAGAATATTGACAATTTTAATTGTACATTACATTTGATGTAGAGTTTACAGTCCATGGGAGACATACTAATGTAATCCATTCTGACTGTGGTGATTACACAACCTGGTGGTGACATCTAGTGGCTAAAAGAAACACGCTGCGGTATTTCTTTACTGCATATGCTTACATTGTAATGTTCTGGTGCTGATTAGAACCAGTAACAATAGAATGACCCAATGGAAATAAATGGATGAGGCAAGGCTCTAACTTGAGTGTGCGCAAAGGGCTTGAATAATTCATGCTGTAACTGGATAGTCAGGTTTTTTCATTTCTGAAGCTGCTGTTGCCATCAGTACAGGAGACCAGACTCCAGTTACAGACAATGATATTAATGTTTTATGTAATTAATGGGTGCAGGATTTGTACAATGAATTTGAAAGTAGAAAAGTTTTTGCTGAATCTTCAAAACATTTTATAATAATGGGTTTTGTGTGAATACTGTGGATTATATGCATGTTTTTGCAACACACTGCAAGTGAATGTGCTAAAAAGAAAGCGTAGTGTGTATGTATGTATGTACATATGGTATGGTAATATGTATAGAGTTGGAGTAAAGAAGGGAAGGATGTTGATCTAATTTATTTATTTATGGCATCAGCTCTCAATGGGCTCAGATGACTTCTGTGTCCAGTGGACTGTTGGTGAATGGGGATTTGGGGAATCTAGCAATGAGAGGGAATTTGTTGAATTATTGCCACCTTAAAAATATGAATTACCCTTTAGAAGCCACTTTCCAACAAGATGCACACAGTCACAAATAATTTATTCGTTGTCTGTCCTGTTGGACCTATGTTTTATTTAGCTGAATTTCGATTTTCTGTTGGTGCATTCAAATTTTTATTTACTGGTAGTTTCAATTTACCAGGTACGTAAACTGTGACATCAAGAAAACATGGCAAAATATTTTGAAGGCAGTTATGAAATTAGTTATTTAAATAAAAAAACAGCTTGCTTTTTTTGTGCACATTTTGAAATATCATGAGACTATTACTTGTCTTTAGCCTAAATCAGTGAAATCTGAATGTTTGTAACGTGATGCCATTTTACCAAAAGATGTACAGATTGCTTGATATTGTGTATTATGTAAGAATACAAGAGCGATACTGAAAAATGTTTCTTTTTTAATTCTTAAAATGCTTTCAAGTTATTCCTGTAATAAACACTTTTTCTTCTGAAATTGCGTTGCCTGTATTGTCTCATGTCATAGACGATATTACAGATATTATATTCAAAAAATAGATATATTATGATCCTGCTTAAAATGCCAGAAATGTTCATTATATCTTGGTGTTCCTTAACAGGTTATTTTTTTTGCACTATTTTCTTTTACACTTGGGAACAAAATTAAATTTTGGTTCAAAATGAAATCTACATTTTTGAAATGCAAGGCATTCTTACAGCTTACAGCTTAACTACAGATAACTCTTGCCTCAGCTGCTCTGTAGACCTAACAGACACTCACACCAGTTATATAACTGGAAGCAGGATTTGCTTCTGGTTTGGCTGTGGGTGCAGTAGAAATATTGAAGTTGGTTTGTTAGCCTCGGCAAGTCTGTCGCTGGTCTGTTGAATTCAACAGCTGCACCACTTCTTAGCACACCCAGAATAGACCCAGAATAGAATTTGCTATACTTTATGATTTTTTTTTTATTGCTGTTAATGCCATAGCTGAAGTTTATCATTGAAGTTTTGGTTGGACAAAAAGATATTTGATTTACTTGGAGATTTGTACTTTTATTTTATTTGATTTATCCAAATTGTCTGTAAATTACATATATTCCAAAGTTTCAAAATGTGAACACATGCTTATTACCCTATGCAAGGTCTGGTTTCCATAAAAAAATGGAAATAGTTTCCATCCCAATTTCAGAATCAAAATATAACGTTTACAGTGACAAATATTTTAAGCTGAACAGCTGTTTGTTTTAATGGCAGAATATTTCCTGACGCTGTGTTTGGTGTTGAAGGTATGATATTCCACAGTAATGAATGTGACTTTTTGGCTGAATAAATGGACTATGACAAGCCAGTGACAGACATTTGTTCTAACACCCAAAAACGAAGGACTGTAACTGTCATACTTTCCAACCTGCACACATAATCTCGATTTGATTTGAAACTTCTACTGCGCTTTCAAAGGAAATCGTTTGCTTTGACAAACAACTCTATGAAAGATTGTTCTAGCATAATTGTATTTAGTTCTTCATATTTTATTATTGTTATTACTTGCTGCCAGAAACAGGCCTGGTGTGCCATTAAAAAATGATCAATTGTGCAGCAGGAGGAAAACCGCATTTCCTCCTTTCCTAAATCAAATCTGCCACTGACACAAAAGGGAACCAGACCCACCAGGTCACAGGACACAAAAAAGACAAAGGAAAGCGTCACGTGTGTTGAAAAACAATTAAAAATGAAACATCTTTGTGTATGAGTTCAGTTTCAGAATATGCACTGCCTAAGCTACCAAGGGATCTGGAAAACGTGTGTATTTTAGATATATTTGGACATATGTGGTAATCTATCTCTCTTAGATTTTTATTTCAAATTGTGTTTTATATAAAACTATTTATTATGTCCCAGAACAATACTAATCCTAAGGCAGAAAAGGGTCCCAGTGCGGTAAGTTATCCTAAATGAATGAAGGCTGACGTTACTTGCCAGTTGGTATTTTGTATGAAGACGGAAGTAAAACAAGTGGGAGGAGACGAAGGCCATCACAGCTCCTACTACGCCTGAAACGGTAAGGTGTTTTTCTCTCTTAAGTTGTTGTGGGGCGACCTTCATTATAACTCCAGAAGGTACGGTAATTCGTTGTGTAAGGTTTGTATTAGGCTGCTAGATTAAGAGCTTAACTACCCCGGGAAAGGCTTCCTTAAGCCTCGACTTAGAAGGTCATGTCTGAGCTGCTAGCTGACACTGACAGCAGGCGCACCGATAGCCTTTAGCATCAGTTTCATTCATCTACCCGAACTACCGCGAACATGCAGGAATGGGCCAGTCAGTTATGCGTGAGTAAACGGGCCTAGAGAATCGTTGATTTATTACGCATACCACTGGATTTAGTTAACTTTACCTTGTCATAAACTAAGTATTTGGTGTGTTTGTTTTCTGAACACACTCGAGCTCTCTGTGCTAACGTCATCTTAGCTCTATGCTAGTCAGTTAGCGAACATTTCCAGTACTTGGTGGCTAAGTTAAATTAGTTAAAGTCAGCTTGTGTTGTATATTTGCGTTACTAGACTGTAATCATCTAAGAGCATAAGAGTAGATATGTGCCAGTTTGGCTTAATGGATATAGCAATCGCCCGTAAAACCGCACCGTAAGAAGCTAGCTACGTTGTCAGATGTGTTAATGCTCGATGCAGTGAGGGAGTTAGCAACCTGTCGGATGTTGACAGCCACCTGGCAAACAAAATTGATGGTTTCACCTTGTTTGTGGAGTGGGTTACAAGGAAAGTTACACCGCAACATACATTAATTTAATTGTAGGTGTTAAATACGTGTAGGCATTTTGTTAACTGTAGGCATATTTTACATCATAGTTAAACGTTTGTACATAAAAAGACTCAATAAATATACTAGACGCTGCTTCTGATAGATTTCTCTAGTTCAGAATCAATCTGAGGAAAGGTATAGTTGACCTATTAAGATGGTCTCAAGATTGTCTAGATCTTTAAATTATATCTAAACACATCCACAAAGCCTGGAAGATACCAACAAAATGTCTTCATTCAAACACAAAGTAGCATTTATTAAACAGACATCTAAGGCAATTTTAAAGTCAAGTTTATTTTCCTGCATATTCATGACGAAAAAGCATTACAGAGAATGACTATGATTAGAAATGTTTTAAAACATAATAATAACAATGCTATAAACAACAAATAATGTTTCACTCTTTGACTGATTTTAAACACTGAATTAAGATGAGATTTAAATAGTTTGGAGTTTTTTTTTTAATTGGTGTTATGTAGTATTCTAATTTTCTGAAACAGATATTTGGGTTTTCATTTTCTGTAAGACATGATCATCACAATTCTAATAAATAAAGGCTTGAGATATTTCACTCTATGTAATTATTCTATATATAATATGTGTTTCACTTTCTGAAATGAGCTATATAAAATATAGAATTTTTTTTTTACAATATTCTAATAGTTTTTAGAGTTTTTCCCTGCTTCACAATATCTCGAATAGCTGTTTCACAGGTTGCAATATCGCAGTCGCAAAGGTTTGCTTGGATGCTATATTTATTAGACTATTATACAGTCATATTCAATAAATTAGAATATTATTGAAAAGTAAAAAATGAATACAGTAAATGTCAAACACATAATGTGTTTCACAATGAGTGAGAACAATGTAGGTTAATTGCAATCAGTGTTGTCATTGTAAAAGTCAGCATCGTGTTTTCCTAATATAGTGCAGGCCTACCAATAAAACCTGATGGGCAAAACAAAAAAAGATTTCATTCTCACTCCATCCTGAACGTATTCAGTGTTGGCTGAAGAAGCTACCATTGACCTTGTTTGCGCTGATTTAGACGTTTCATCTCTAAAGAAGATTGTCAGGATCCGGTTTCTCCGCAAAATCTCTTGTTTTCTTTCCCAATCTGCTGCTGTCTGTTCAGGAAAAGAGAGGAAATCCTTTTATTTTCCTTTGCTTGCACTTCCTGTATTTTCTGCTGCTCTTGGGATACTAAAAGATTCCACTCGGGCAAAACACTTCAGTTATCCTTTTCATCCTCTCCTTTTTTGCAGGAGAACCGACAGTTTGGATCCAAGATGACAGACTCCAAGTACTTCACCACTACCAAGAAAGGTCTGATATCTCACTAGATGTTCATAAATACTTGATTGTATTTATTTGTTTTAAATATTCATATTGAAAAATGGTTTAAGCCAACCACATTTATATATTTGTTTGAGTGGCTGCTTTAGGCATGCTTATATATTTACAGTCAAGAGGTTGTTAATACAAAAATAAGCTACAAAATTGTTTGCTGGTTACAGAAAAAAAAATTGGATATATGAAAGGATTTATGTGTTGGGTTTATTACAATCTCCTGGTAAACTTGCAGGTTGTAAACAAATGTAGGCCTCTCACCTGATCCTGCCATCCCAAGGTTTCTATTCATCTTTAGTTTTACTTGAAATGTAACCGCAGGGATCCTTTTTTTAAGCATTTGCTTAAGGAGTTTACATTACCCAATTAAATACGCAATTAGGATTAAATTTAAGGGCCTTTTATTGACATGTTCATAGATTAATTTGTTTTATGTAAACAAACACATGATTCTAAACAAACTTCGTTATCCTTGCAAAATGTTCCCATGATGACTTTGATGTTTTCTTCAAAATTATCACTCAGATTTAGGTTCTACTGACTTTACAAAGTAAAATGGATGTAATAAATTATACACAAGCGCACAAAAGAAAAACCTCAACACTTCCTGTTTTGTGTGGTACAAATATATCTCTGCGCAGTGGTGCTTTCAAAAGCCAGGAATTGTTAAGCACTTTGTTAGGAAAGGTCATTTTCATATTTTTCAACACTCTTCTTTCCCATCTAGCCTGTTGCTCTGCAGCAAGGCACTTCTTTATATATTTATACGATCCATTAGATTGCAACTAATCCACTTCTAATACAAAGACTCCACACTATATCATACTTTGAAAAGATTTTTGTTCTTTTATGGTGCCCCTTTTTCAGCCTTGGTTTCACAGCATTGCCTGAAAATTTTTAAAACAAAAATGAAACACGGTCTTATTGCTTTTATTTAAAACAATAAACTAACGATTATTCGTGCTGCTGCTAACATGGGGGAATAATACACCCCTTTGCCAAGCTGCTCTTAAAAGTACTGCTGTTAGCTGGTTAATCAGTTTGGTGGTAGCGCATAACTGGTAGCCAGCCTGCAGTCAGCTAATTAATAGTTGCTCGTCGCTTGCTTAATGTAGTTTTTCAAACAGCATGACTATATTAACAGCAGTGTTTCCCCTAGGATTTTGGTCATAAATTTAAAATTTGTGGACTTTAAAAGTACTTCTACATGAACAAAAAAGTGTAATACCATTAAGTTTGCAAGCAATTCAAACAAATAAGATGCTCATTAACTTATTCGAAAATACTAAAGAAAATGCTCATTTATTGAAATTTAATATTTAATCAAATATTTAGTGAATGAATAGTGTGAATTTTTTTTCTTTTTAAGATTTTGTGGCACTAGTGCCTTCATTTTGTAAGTTGACCAACAGTATAGGGGGTGGAGATAGAGGAAGACATGCAACAAAGGTCGATGGGCCTGGACTCGAACCCGCGACTGTAGCTTACATATATGGGTTGCACCCTATACCCCTGCGCCACCGCCGTGCCTAAAAGTGTGGTTTTAAAACAGTGCTACCTCTGTGATGGGTGGTTCTCCTTTAGTTTCCACATCATGACTGTCTGTGTTTTTTATAATCACAAATATTTCAAAACAGCTTCCTTTGTCTTTCATGTAAGTGAAGGAAATGTGTAGTCACCTACTTTCAGCCAGCTGACTGGTAGTGAGCAGCAACAGGTGGGGTTAAGCCTTTACTCAATTTTTCTGTTAGCTGGAGAAGACTAGGGCCGCTTTATCTAGAACCTCGTAAAAACACTTTAAGTCACAGGAAAAGGTAGGATGCACAATTTGAGTTTTTTTTTAAACCACAGCTGTTTATTCTTCTACAACATCATACCTCTAACTGGCCCACACCTACCGTCCAGTTTGCTCTGCGTAATTTGCTCCGTTTTGCTTCGTCATGTCATGCTAAATTTGTAACGCGATGGCCTTGCGTTTTCTTCCTCTCGTGTGTGCAGGGGAGATTTTTGAGCTCAAGGCGGAGCTGAACAGTGACAAGAAAGAGAAGAAGAAGGAGGCTGTCAAAAAGGTCATTGCATCAATGACAGTGGGCAAGGATGTCAGGTGAGCAGCTAGAAATGTCAGAAACAAACAAAGAGAATGATGGCGTTGGGCTAATAATAAATTATTCCTCCCACAGTGCTCTGTTTCCAGATGTGGTGAACTGCATGCAGACTGACAACCTGGAGCTGAAAAAGCTGGTCTACCTCTATCTAATGAACTATGCCAAAAGTCAGCCCGACATGGCTATCATGGCTGTTAACACCTTTGTGAAGGTAAAGCTCAGCCTGTCATTACTGTTTAAGACTGTGTTTGTACTCTGCCAGTGAAGGTAAATAGTCTCAACCTGCAGTTTGTGTTGTTTGGAGTGTCATTTGCATGGAATCAGGAAATTAAAAGGGAGGTATATAATTTCATAGGTTTTTCTCTTATCAACATGATTGTTCTGGTATTTACTGCCTGGTGGCACTGTGTTTTGGTTGCAGCTCATAATTACTCTGCGAAAAATGTTGTCTGTAATTTAAACCTGTTTATACACATTTCACGGGAAACACTCATCACTGTTCCTTGAAGTTCTTTGTCCCCTCTGGGTTTTTTTTACCCATCTGATGGTTGCCAAAGCTCCAAATTTTCATCTCAGTGTTGCCATCCACAGTTTTTCATCAAACATTTTACCTTTTCACCCTGCCTTATAATTTAAATACACCATACCCTTAGTTTGCATGACTTTATATTTTGAAGAATGCTCATGTAAACAAAAAATAAAAATAAATCTGATTGTATGTCTGATTAATAGGTTAAAGAAATGCACGTTTTCCTGTAACTTCTAACACCTATCACCCTCCCACCCAGGACTGTGAAGACCCCAACCCTCTCATCCGAGCCCTCGCCGTTCGAACCATGGGCTGTATCCGTGTGGACAAGATCACCGAGTATCTCTGTGAGCCTCTGAGAAAATGTTTGAAGGATGAAGACCCCTATGTGAGGAAGACAGCTGCGGTGTGTGTAGCAAAGCTGCATGATATCAACGCCCAGTTAGTGGAGGACCAAGGCTTCTTGGACACCCTTAAAGATCTCATTTCAGACTCCAACCCCATGGTAGGACTATTTCTTTCAGGACAACTAAATTACATTTATTGCAGATGCCACACAGTTGGTTAGAAAACGCAGCTTTGTTTTTTTTTTTTTCACTTTGACTAAAATCTTCTCAGAAGCAAAGCTGCCTCTCATTTTAATGGAGTTACCTCTTTTTTCGTTTCACAAAGCTGCTACTGCTACACATTTGAGGTCAGTGTTTATCTGAACTCTTGTCTTTCTCTTCAGGTTGTAGCAAATGCAGTGGCAGCACTGTCTGAAATCGCAGAGTCACATCCCAACAGCAATCTGCTGGACCTAAACCCTCAGACCATAAACAAGTTGCTGACAGCTCTTAATGAATGCACAGAGTGGGGGCAGATATTCATTCTCGACTGTCTTGCTAACTACACACCTCGGGATGATCGTGAGTCCCAAAGGTAAGATTTTGTTTTTTTTACCCTTTACACATTTTCCCTTCTTGTATGTCAGTTGGATAATGTCTCCTAACACCTCAGTTTAATTTCTCTCTGTTTCGCTCTTATTGTCATTTTCATCTTCCAGCATCTGTGAGCGTGTCACCCCACGGCTCTCTCATGCTAACTCGGCAGTGGTGTTGTCGGCAGTCAAAGTTTTAATGAAGTTCATGGAAATGCTCCCAAAAGACCTGGACTATTATGGCACTCTGCTGAAGAAGCTTGCCCCACCTCTGGTCACGCTTCTCTCTGCTGAGCCTGAGCTGCAGTATGTTGCGCTTAGAAACATCAACCTCATTGTGCAGAGAAGGTACGTCTAGAGAAAAGCTATTTTTTTGCACTTCATATATTTTTCAGTAGACAAAGCTTAATAAACTAACTTTTTAAATTCAAAAATTATGTTTACTGTGTCTTTTTAGACCAGAAATCCTGAAACATGAAATGAAGGTTTTCTTTGTCAAGTACAATGACCCAATCTATGTCAAACTGGAGAAGCTGGACATAATGATTCGCCTTGCATCACAGGCCAACATTGCTCAGGTGACAACTGACCTATCCAACATAATAGATGCAATAAATCAAAATTCCATAGAAAAGTTTTTTTTTTTTTTTTTTTGGTCACCAACTCAGTTTGTAAACTCAAACATATGGACAACAGTTACACACTTAGAAATATTTAAATTTTTCTGTTAATTTTCATAATTGTATCTTACATCTTGTGAAAATCCAGAATTCAGTGTGTCAGGAAACTAGAATACTCAATAAAAAAGAAGTCTAATACAAAAATGTTATGTTATGACCATGTTATGGCCCACGCAGGCAAGGGAAAGACATGAACGTTGTCCAGCAGGCATTCGCCGACACCCTCCCATAGTAGGTGAAGCTACAAAAGGTCATTGCTAAAGAAGCTGACTGATCTCATAGTCCAAACAAATTAATAGAATATCGAGTTCTCAATTCCGGTTACATTAATTTATTTAGCTTTTCATATGGAAATCAAAGTACCAGAATCTGGAGGAAGAGTGGAAAACCACAGAACATTATGCTGATTACATTTCAAAGCCTGCTTTAATGACCACGATATCACTTTGCTGAAATGATCAGCACAGAGAAATTTCCACAGAGTATACTTGGAGTATTGTCATGAGAAATACCACATCCAATAATGTAGACAAGCTGAAGGCCGCTGTTAAATCAACCCTGGGTTCCTTAACATCCCAGAAGAACCACAGGCTGATCGCCTCCATGTCACGCTGCACAGATGCTGTAGTTCATGCAAAAACAGCCCATCAAATATTGAGAGCGTATACTTTACAGTACGTGGACATAGTTTTCAGTAGGCTGACATTTATGAATTTAAATAATCTTTTGTGTAATATTCAAATTATCTGAGATACTGAATTTTGGGTTTTCATTAGTTTTAAGTCCTAGTCAATAAAATTACCTGAACTAAATATGCATCACTCTGTTGGAAGAATCTATACAACAAAAAAGTTTCAGCTTTTGAACTGAATTACTGAAATGAATGAACTTTACAACCATTTTCTGGTTTATTGAGGTGCACCTGTAACTCTTCATCTTAGGATGCACATAAAGTATTGATCCTGTTGGTGACACGGGTGTTTTTTGCTGTAGGTGCTGGCTGAGCTAAAGGAGTATGCCACTGAGGTGGATGTGGACTTTGTGCGTAAAGCGGTCAGGGCCATTGGCCGCTGTGCCATCAAAGTGGAGGTTAGTGGAAATCACGGAGTACCGCTGTCCAGTTTTGTTTAGCAAATACTCTGAAGAACACTTTGTATCGTTGCACTTCCAGCAAAACTCTCATTCAAAATGATGCAAATGATGACTGACCACTTGTAAAGCAAGGTTTTATACACAAAGTGGATCTGTTACCGGAAACACTGTGATTTTAGTTTATTGTGGTTTCTATTTCAGACATGTAGAAATAGGGTTAACTGCATCATATATTTTTGCTCAGTATCCCAGGAAAAAACGTACTTAAATCATTAGTTTTTATTTTGAGGCTTGATTCTAAAGAGCTTCTTTTTACAGTAGTCCTAAATGAAACGTTTTGCCTTTTTATTTAGTAAATGATCTAATTTTGTGCTATTTATATTGAGATTTTTAAATGTATAAATGCTACAGTATTATTCTAAATGGCTCTTGGGCTTTTTCCCCCTCCTTCCTTTCATTAGCAATCAGCAGAGCGTTGCGTCAGCACACTGCTGGATCTCATACAGACCAAGGTCAATTATGTGGTGCAGGAGGCCATAGTTGTCATCAAGGACATCTTCCGCAAGTACCCCAACAAGTACGTTTCCTCCTACACATCAGGGCTGTTATTTACTCTTTCTCTATGCATTTCTAAGCTACTTTCTAAGGTACAATTTCACTATTGATAGTAGTTTTATTTAGTAAACTGTTTATTTGCTATAGACGATATTTAAACATGACAACCCTTTTAGGTCACTCTAAGTAGAGTTTTAGATGGTGCCATTGATGTTTTAAACTAGGGGTCAGCAACCTTTTCAATTCAAAGATCCACTTCTGCATAGAGCCTCAAAAGATTCTTCAAACGTGCTAAATTTTAGTTTAAAAGCTAATAAAATTAAACTGATTTTTTTTTACATTTTCAGATATTTGTACCAAATAAATCATTACCTTTTACAAAGAAAAAAAGACTCTATACTTTGTACAATAAAGCCAGCTGAGTGAGTCCTTTCCATAAATATAGAAAATGAAGAAAGATTGGTAGCCTACCTAAAAATATGAAGCAAATAAGTTGAAGCTAAAAAATGTTTTAAAAGCATTGTACCATTGGTGCTGTAAGAATGCATAGGTGCATAAGAACATACAGAAGAACGGCTAAAACCACCCTTTTTCACTCCCGTTGTAGTTGAAAACGTCTCTTATTTGGTTTTATAAGAGCCACAGTGGAGGGGCCAAAGAGCCACATGTGGCCCTGGAGCCACAGGTCGCAGACCTCTGTATGTAGACCATTAAATATAGTGTATTTTCTGCATTGTAGGGGAGACTTCCAAATTTGACTACGCATAGACTGTCATTATTTATTTTAGTTTAGTTTTATGCAAGCAAAACACACATGCCAGGTTTGAAAATGCATAAACTTTAATTTAAATTTTTCAAGGTAGGAAGTGCTTGAATTTAGGTTTTTTTTGTGGGGATCTGTTTCATTTTTCTCATTTCTCTTTTGTTCTTTTAACAAAATTTCTTGTGATAAAATGAAAACCTCTTTTGGTATTTGTTGTTTTTCTAACAGCTTGTGTCTGATAAATGTTAGAATTAGCCTTTAAGGAAGGATTAAAGGCCCTTCTTAGATACTCTTTGACAACTTGCTGTGATTCCACATGGTCAAAGATCAGGCTAATTTGGCTGCAGCATGACTTCTGCTGTGGATTGGGTTCATGTGCCAGGCAGGAAGCTCGCCCACACAGCAGTACACTATCGGCCCGGAGTCGTGAGCCTTGAAGGGAGCAGCTTTGCAAAGCCTACCAGCTCGGCATGGTTCACGCTTTGAGCCAAATGAATCACCAGCTAGTCAAAGTTTGCTCTTTCACATTAATTAAACATTTGTGCCTCAGCATAGCTTGTAGGAAAACCATTATGTAAATGGTTGTATTAATTGCCGTGAATTGTATGCAGATCAGAAGAACCAGAAGCACTTTGGAGGGAATTATAGTTGCACATCTTGAATAAAAGGCCTGAACCTGTAGCCTAATATATTCAGAATTACATTTACATTTGTCAGGCTTCCAGAAAACACCACTCTAAAGTACTGCTTGATGTACTTGCTATGAAACAAGCAGTAAGTTGGTACCTCATTTCCTAACCCAGGCCTATGGTGGTGTGCCCTTACATCAACTCATAGCCTTTGTTAGTTTTCCATCTTTTTTTTTTTTTTTGGCAAATGGAAAATGTTCAAAGTGTTTTGGAGACATTAGCATTTTGTTATCATGCATTTTTTTTCTCTTGTCATTTTATTGAACGTAAAGTTATTTTGTTTGACCCCTTGCAGATATGAGAGCGTGATCGCCACTCTGTGTGAGAATCTTGATTCCTTGGATGAGCCAGAGGCACGCGCCGCCATGATTTGGATTGTGGGAGAGTACGCTGAGCGCATTGACAATGCTGATGAGCTGCTCGAAAGCTTTTTGGAGGGTTTCCATGATGAAAGCACTCAGGTGTGTTTAGTAAGCTGGTTTATTTGAAAAAATAAAAAGAGTCTTGTGATTCAGTCAGTGATTTGCAATCAGTGCTGGCAGAAGACGGCATATATTTTGGGCTTGTAAATAATTAATGTAGCTTTTTTGCAGCTGTAAAACTTGCATGAAGTAGGAGACGTCGGTGTAGAAGTGCTTAATAAAACGGGTTTTAATTGGGGAATAAATTTGCCCAGTAAGTATAATTAAAAACTGTGCAGTCGTTCTTTACCAGGCAACGTTTAAATCAAAGGCAGTTCCTGGATCACATTTTGTTTGCCTCACACTGGACACATTTTGTCTAAAAGCCAGTCTTTTCACGCTCTCATGGTTCACTGTGGGGAAACACAGAGCATTGTGTAGTTTTAACACTCTGAATTCATGAAAGATTCAGCTCATCATGGGAGGCGTAGAGCTGTAAAAGCTGGCTCTGCCATAGAAGGATTTTTATGTTATTGCCATTAAAAGATATTGTGCTCACGGAGCGCTGGTTTCATAAAATGCAGAAAAGGTTTCCTTGTACTGTTGGATCTTATGTAAAACCGCAATAAGAACTAAAAGGATTGAAGCCTTGTTTATTTTGTCTGTCCATGGGTTTGGTAAAAAGTTATTTTTTTAAATCCATTATGAAGCTGCATTTGACCGTTTCATTACAGATTTAGGCAAGGCATTTTAAAATGTGTAAATGAGCAGCTGTAACTTCCTGCATGTGTTCACTGTGAACTTTCAGGTGCAGCTGCAGCTGCTGACTGCAATAGTCAAGTTGTTCCTGAAGAAACCTACAGAGACCCAGGAGCTGGTGCAGCAAGTCCTCAGCCTGGCCACACAGGTGAGGATAACAAATATAAGGGATAATCGGACATGTCTGTATGTGTTGGATTCTTACGGAGTAAAAACACCAGTTTAAAAGGTTATAACAAAATGTTGAACATGATCCAAACAGTTGTATTTGAAACAGAAAGGTTAAAACCTTTTGTATACCTTGATACTTATAACTCACCTATGGCTTGCCCACTTACTCTGCAAACATGTCTTATTCAAATTATTCAGATTAGGTGAAGCATGCGGTGCAAAGGTTTCACTCACTTTTCAAGGTGGGGAGCAAATTTATGTTTTTGCACTCCCATTTTCTGTCTCAAAAACTGACTCTGATCACCCCTTGAGGGTCTGACAGATTTATAAAGCCTTTAAATCTTAGTCTTTCTGTACTCTTTTTAAAGTAAAAAGTTAAAAATGGATATCAGAAGTAGTTGCTAAATTTCAGGGGCACCCTCCTTCACCCGTGAGTTGGTTCAGTCGATAATCAGCATCCTAGTGGCTGTTTTCTTGATAAATTTACTGTAAACACTTTAAACAAACTTTTTAATTTATTCACTATACAGCCAAAAGTACTGGGTTCTACCACCAAATCAATGAATTCTGGTGTTCCAATCACTTGCATGACTGCAGGTGTATATATTATTGTGGAGAAACTTGACTGGTCTGCAGAGTCCTGACTTCAACCTTATTGAACACCTTTGGGATGAATTAGAGCGGAGGCTGCAATTCTGGTTTTCTCGTCTATGAACACACTCCTAAACTTTGCAGAAGCTGTTTACTGAATAGTTAAAATTGCTATTGCTGGCATTGGAGGGTCCTTCAACATATTGGACTTCATAGATTAAAAATAGGATGTAAAGAAGATGTAAAAGAAGACAAATACTTTAGGCAATATAGTGTCAACATCCGAGAGACATAGAAAGGATCTCTTACTGCTGAGATGTCTTGACTGTTTATTTAGAGAGAATCTGAGTCTTGAGCTTCTATTACTATTATTTCCAATTGTTCTTAGGTACTTTCTTACATTAGTTTTGTTTTACCAGATATGTCAGTACATCTGTGTTTTAATAATTAGGGCAATGAAGATCCACATTAATTTCTAGCTTGGACCTGACATAACCAGTGACTGTTTGGATCTAGTGGCTGCATACGTAGGCATTTATGCTTCTCATTCTCTCAACTCCTCGTACTCTCATTATATTTGAAAGAGAATTCAGTCCAGTTTATTTTATATAGGGCGTGCAGTTATAACCTATGGACCACAAGACAAAATGAAAGTTCATTATGAATCACTTTTGTCTGCCTGATAACTGTATTTTGTAACCGTTTCATAAAAATTCCAGCATTACTTCATGAAAACATATTGTATTTCTGTGAGGCTTGTGTAGGTCAACAAATAAATTACATGATTTAGCTATATGAATCTCTCTACGGAGATGGATCTTTGCTTTTTGATTTGCTGTCAGCCATTACGCCGAGGCTAACTGGGTGCTGATGCCGTTGAATCACAGGATTTAGTGTCATATCAGGAACAGACAGTCGTAATGTTAAGTATTTATTAAATATACTCCATAAAAATGTGTTGTCATTCCTCCATGTCTGTCTGAAGGATTCTGATAACCCAGACCTCAGGGACAGAGGCTACATCTACTGGCGTCTGCTCTCCACGGACCCTGTGGCTGCCAAGGAGGTGGTTCTGGCTGAGAAGCCTCTGATCTCCGAGGAGACGGATCTGATTGAGCCGACCTTGCTGGAGGAGCTTATCTGCCACATTGGTACTCTGGCCTCTGTCTACCACAAGCCTCCCAGTGCCTTTGTTGAGGGCAGCCGTGGGGTTCAGCACAAGAGACTCCCAGGCAGCGCTGGATCGTGAGTCACACACCGGTTTCTTTATTATTTTTGTAACACAGTTGTACCTTGGCATTCACCTAAATCTACCAGTAGCACCAATATGAAGTGTCTTATTTTTTGGTAAAGATACATTGCCGGTGATAAATTCACATACACTCATCAAGAGCATGAATGTCACTACTTTTGGCCTTTTAATTGTACATTAGATGATCTTTTTTGTTTTCAAGATAATCATAGTTACATGACACAAACCAGGTGTTGTGTGTAAAATTTGCAGGATAGTAGCTCCCCAGGACTGAACTTGGGCTTGCCTGACCTAAAAGAAGCATTGAATCAGATTTTAAGCCTTAAGGACTATCACGCTGTTGAGTCGAGGGGAAGTTGAAGTCTTTGTAGGTAGCACTCTTTGTCCAGAATCTCTTCTACCTGCAGTGCAACAGTAGTGACAGCCATGATGCTGTCACCACCATGCTGGACAGTGTTCTTACATCTGAAAAACGTGAGTCTCATCTGATCATAAACCTTTCTCTGGAAGGCATTGGCTTGTCCATGCAGGTAGCTGCAAATTTTGCTTAAGCTTGAAATATTCAGGCTGTTGATGTTAAACTCGCTTTACTGTGGACATTGTTACTGGTTTTCCAGGGGGTTCCAGTCATGGCAGGCTTGACCCAGGCTTGAGGGTTCCTGGGTTGTTTCTGGACAGTCAGATGGTTGAAACCTGTACACAATTGGGTGTTCCAACAGGACAATGATCCCAAACACACATCTAACCTGCTTTTGGAACGGCCATGTGGAATGCCCTGCTCAAAGGCACAGAATTTAATCCTACTGCAGATTTGTGAACTATGCTACTGGTTCTTTCCTGAAAATCAATCAATTTAAAGGAACTCTACTATTTCTTATTTTTAAAAAGGAAATAGAGTTTTGTTAGAAGCTTTTTTTGTTGTAATTTATTGTTCTAATTCTACCTTGGAAAAATAAAAGTTCATATGTGTCCTTAAAGGCCCATAAATAGTGACACTCGTCTCCATGGTGAGTGCATATATACCTTTACTGGAACTGTGTATAAACAACAACAAATTAGAGGAATTACAAGAATTGTTTAGTTTATATCAATTAATAGAGATCTCAGTTCAGTCATTTCAAACTAACTTTATCTCTTTCTAGTGGAGAGAGTGTCGAGAGTCCAGACACAGGCTCTGCAGCCGGAGTTTCTGATGCACCACCTGCTGTCATCCCGTCCCAGGGAGACCTCCTGGGCGACCTTCTCAATCTTGATCTGACACCCCCTGCTACCACTGGACCCCCACCACCAGCCACTTCTGGCATGCAGCTGGGTGCCATGGACCTCCTTGGAGGAGGACTGGACAGCCTGGTATGTTTCAGCAGGCCACCTGAGCCTGTCGGGTTCTAAAACAGGGTTTAGTTTATTTCTTAGCTTAACGTCACTGGGCCTAAATTATGGAACATTTTATTTAGTTTTTACATTTCCTTCTTTTTTCTTGATCTGTTTTTTCTTCCTTGTTCAATGCTGCACCTGCAGATGGGGGATGAGTCTGAGCCGGTAACTACATAGAGATGGCACGACATTTATCAGTTATATGAAACCATTATTGAGAAATAAATGTTAAAGAGCCCATACCGTGCTTATGGTTAGGGGGCCTTAGCAGCATCAAACAGAGACCTCACTTAGCTGTTGCACTCTTCCCATTGAAAGCCAGTCTACTAGTCACCAAGCCCACTAAAACCAGTACCAAAGAATGATGTTGGTGGAACAACTATAGTTGTACTTCTCTGCAAGCGGTGTGTACTCAGGGAATGTTCACAAGAAAGTAAACTGTTTAGAGTTTTCTCCACCTCAGATAAAACACTCTTTCTTACATGTTCCTGTTCTCGCTCAGTTTCTGCATGCAATCATCAACAGACTATTTTTAAGGAAACTTCTCTTGAGACGGATTCTGTGCATTTCCACTGAGGCCGAAGGTCTTAAAGATTAAACAAATCACTCAATTGGTGGGAAAAAAAATGCAATCATTGAAAATCTTTCTCAACTAAAATGATCTCCAGCCAGGTTAAAGTTCAAGTTAAGTGCATTTATTGAAGTGTGAAGTCTAAAATTCTTTGATATTAACTGTAAATTCTCACAGGCAGTGGGGCTGTCTAACTAAAAGTGTTTCAGTGCCATCATAAAAACTATTTGAGCAACAAGTATTTTTAATAGTTTTTTTTAAACTTAATGAGTTAAATAATCCATATTTTATTACTGACCAACATGATTGTTATTAATGTTTTTGTTCCTTGTTAACAAGCAGGTACATAGTTTAATTTAGTTCAAAATAGTGATCACTGTACATCAAAAAGAAATGAACCAATCAGCTTTCCCCAACTGTTTCATATCCTGATGAGGATGGTCATCGTTTTATTGGTGTTCCTGCCGAAAGAAAATGAATTAACTTCCGATTTTTTTTCTTACTGGTTGCAGCTTCGCCTTTTTATATTCACAAAAAATCAATATCGACAGAACAGGAAAAATGAAAAAAGCATTATATGGGCTCTTTAAACTCTCCTCAACTAGTCTCCATGCGCCTGTCTTGACATTTTCATTCATTCATCATCTCATAATGCTTTGACTTGTACAGTTATCTTGATGTTAAATCCTTGAGTCCATCTATTATATTTTTGGACTGTGCAATCTGTTTCGTCTTTCAATCAGCCACCCATTCCCCTGCGGGCGGACTCTCCTCAGTCACCTCAGCTCCCGCATCAGCCCACATCGCCCCCAGATTACAGCCCCACTGAGGTTGGTCCAGGGGACCATGCTGGACCAGTCAAGGCCAGCAGTAGCCTAGATAGTCCCATGTTGTACCACCTTTTCTTCTGAGTAGCATCCCTAGAAATAATTGCTTCCTGTTTGCACTTGGTGTTGCACTGTTTGTTGCCCCACTTGATGAAGGTGGGATTTAACTAAATTACGTTTGTGTTCAGTAAGTTAGTTCAGCTTTGTCACTCATTGGAGTCTCTCTGAAGGTTTTGTTCATTTTGTCTTCAGCACATTGAGAAGCGTTTGAATAAAACCTGTCGGAGTTCAGTTAATTATCCTCGGTGAGGGCAAAGCATAGGAGTTCGTATCTATGTATGTCTCCTTTTATTGTTTATTTATTATTGTTTTTTTACTATGCCTTGCAAAAGTATTCATTCCCTTTAATGTTTTCACATTACAAACGTATTTTATTGTGATATGATTCGACAGATCAACACAGAGTAGCTCATAATTGTGAAATGGAAGGAATTCTTTACGTGGTTTTTAATATTTTTATTTTCAAATAAAATCTTGAAGGAGTGAAGTGCTGTTGTATTCAGCAGATGTATTTTTTGCTTCAGTTTCAACTTTACACAGCAAAGCGTAGATTTTTGGAAGTTTTACTACAGATTTTCAACTTCCTTCTTGCTGCTCCTCAATAGCTGCCAGATTTGTGGCCATTGATAGTATTCACTAATCAGGTGACTTCTTGGGACTTTTTTCCAATTTTTAATGGTAAAACTGATGGAAATCCATGTATTGTTCGTGTTCCACTTCACAGTTATGACTACTTTGTGACTAGTTGTGACTACTTCTCCGAAAATCCCAATAAAACTGAATATTTTTGCAGGTTACAACAGTACTGCAAACCCTGTTGCTGCTATTCATCACACAGACATTTCCTAGCTCCCTGCACTCCTCCTTCACCCTTTTTAAACCTTCAAGGGTGTTATTTGGTGTTTCATCTATGATTAATAGTTTGTAATATTCCTTTTTGTGTTTCCCTCTCATGCTCAGCTTGGAGGAGACATTGGTGGAAGTGCAGCTGTAAGTGCTTTTTATTAGAGATCTATTGGGCTTTAATGGTCTAATACAGGGTAACACATAAAGGTCTGTATGTTTCTGACCCAAAGATGGGGGCTGGTTTTGGTGCTCCTCCAGCTGCTACGGCAGCCTCATTCAGTGTCCCTGTTAGCGGCGGACTGGATGACCTGTTTGATCTTGGAGGTGGAGTCGGTATGCCCATGGGAGCCTACAGCCCACCCAAAACAGTGAGTTTGTACACTAGGATTAAACTTGGATAGTTACATAATCAGGGATCCCTAACAAATCATCTCTTTGTTCACAGGTTTGGCTGCCAGTCATGAAGGGCAAGGGGCTCGAAATATCCGGCACCTTCGCCCGCCGTGCCGGTGTCGTCCAAATGGAGATGACCCTCACCAATAAAGCGATGAGTGTCATGACTGATTTTGCCATCCAGTTTAACAGGAACAGGTAGGATCGAGTTCTGTCTAATATTTGTTTGCATTTCTGTCATGAGTTGAATGTTGTGAAATTTCTTCCACTTTGTTCCTCTTTAGTTTTGGTCTCGCTCCAGCTGGTCCTCTCCAGGTCCTGACCCCCCTGAGCCCCAACCAGAGCATCGAAGTGACCCTTCCACTCAGTACCATCGGGCCTGTTATGAAGATGGATCCGCTCAACAATCTGCAGGTAACACCTACACTGTAAGCGCTATGTCTAAATTTCTCCTGACTGGGCTGGTTTTCATTCCGGTTGAATCTTGTTCAATGTTTCCTCACCCATAAATTGAGACTCATGACTGAACATTTCTGCATTTTATTTAACATTGACGTCACAAGTCAGCACGATCAGGTGCAAAACAAAGCCCCAAAGCTATGCCCTTTAGATCTGTTTGTCTCAGTGTCCTGAATATATCTGTTGAGACACTGAAAATGACCGTTGTATCCCCATGCTGTTAAAGTCCCATTTTTTAAATAATAATAATAATAAAGGTGGGGATGGTCATTAATGGTCTCACATGACCTGAACAGCTTTTCTAGCATTTCTACTTTTCCTCCTCTAAGAACAATATTGATCTGACCAAATTTTGATCTGTCTCCATTTACCAAATGGAAATCTGTTTTGTTCTTGTTATTTAAAGGTCTATTTCATTTGGAAAATTCTTTCCAACAGAGACGTATGAGCAGTTGGTTTTTTTTTGTTTACAACAACAACTGTTAAAAACTCTTCACTTTTGTAAAATTTTGTAAATTCAGGAAATGTGATCCAGTAACCTTTGCTGCTGGTTCATTTCCTGTTGTGCCGCCATCAACTCTTCTGCACTGACACAGCAGTAAAATCTGGTAGAAGTTTTTTTCATTTTATTTTGAATCTTCATGTCATTTGTAGCGCGGTAACATAGTAAACTTCAGGGTGGTATGCACGTCGCGGAGCCCCGACAGAGTCTTTGAATAATCTTGGATCCCAGAGTTATTACACCAATGTTACCCTTTCTAATAAAGCTCCATCTGAAATACATTTAGAGTAAACTTTTGCATTGTTTGTGTTCCCTCATCGTACCGAGGAAATAAGATGCTGTATTGAATTATTCACGAGTCAATCTTCTAGCTGAGCTGCACCTCTTTATAAAGCTAACTAATGACAGTGTCACTGCCTACGATGTGCTTCTGCAGCTGCTTCCTTTTTTCTGTCGTTCTTCATCTGTTTCACTCTCTTGGGCCTTAAAGCTGTCTGAGAAGCTTAGGCAAACAAATTCCTTCTTTTATTAAATTCATCACCTCTCATGTAAAATCTTTGGATCCTTTGCAAATCTTTTCATTCATTCTTCTATTTTATACATGTTCGCTCTTTATTTTTCTCACTTTTTGATGTGTTCTCAAAATACTTCTAATAGATGAATAACTTTGGATATTTTTAGATTATTGATGTTATATTTCAGAGTCTGCTGTAACTGTGATACAAATGCAGGAAACGGGAATAAACATGTTCATGTATATCAGTGATTGTAAAATGTCAAATATCCAATGAACTTATTTTTACTTAATCTATTTTTCATCCAAAAATAGATTCTCTTTATATAGAAGCATTTGAAGAAGCAAAACAAAGGGGGAATAATTTAGTGCTGTTCCAATGCTCTACAGTCAGTTTGAAGCTAATTTGTAGAATGGACCAGACCGGCAGCATAAATATTCTGACTTCAGGCTCAAAGTACCTCAAAGAGAAGTAGCACCTCATAATTGAACCCCCTCGGGTGTCCCTCTGTGACCACAGGGAGAGCCGCACCATTGGCTGTTGTGTGTCTTTCAATGGCTGGCACTGGAAACGTAGAAAGCAGGGTGGCAATGGCCAGTTATGTCATTGGATGTGGTTTTGATTTATTTTCGTTTCAACATCTAGACTTGTGATATAAATGATTGGCAGCACTGCAAAAACAATCAAGCACTGATTTTGAAATGGTTGTCAATCGATCTGAGGAGATTATGACATCAGCTTGAGGACCTGGGGAAAAAAGCCATGCAATCCTGAGATCATCTCACATTTCTATATACAGTGGCACTTTTTAAAGCTACTGTCTCTGAGAAAACGAAGCAGACACAAAACTAAATGGACATCAAGATAAAGCGTCACTCAAAATAAAATTACTCTTTAAAAGGTTGAAAACTGCTTAACTAAATGAAAGGTACAAACCCTTGTGACCTAAAAGTGTATTTTTCATAGATTCGGTTTTGATTGTGGAGTCTGTTTCTAAATAAATAAACCCTGGCACTGAATTTTCCTCTCCACTGTCGCTACATGCATGCTCAGTATGAGGGATTGCTGCAAAGTCAACGCCAGTGACTGTCCACTGTCTCTACATGCTCATCCGGGAGGAGTGAATGCTGCAAGTCACTGACTGGATGCAATCTGCTGGGTTTCCTTTGATAGAAAAACTTTCTAACCAATTTGAATAAATAATTGAATCTGACTGCACTTTTCGATAGTTAGGATTAATTGGAATGTATGTGCTGACTTGAAATCTGTATGATGCGATTGAATCGACTTAGCCCATTTTAAAGTTACTAACCTTTCACACAATGCAACAGGAAACAACACTCTCCAATTATTTGTACCTCTGCCTTCTCCTCTCCCTGTTGGATGGAGTAAGGGGGAGTCAGGTTTAGCCTAAACCGGGTCAGTTATGGTTGAGGTGCAAACACACCCTCCATTTCTGCTACCTGTATGACCCCCTCTCTTTTCCAATGGTTATAATCAGTCTGACAGAGAGAGGTACCCCCAATCCTTGTGGTTTTTAATATAACAATGGCCACCAGTGGGCTCTACATGGAGAAACTTTATCAGTGTATTATTTTACTTAGTACCCCTACACATAGCCCATTCTAAAATGGCCAAACACTCAAAAGATTATTCTAACCTCCCCAACAATCCAGCACCATTCCAAACCCTTTGTGAAGTGCCCTGAGACATGTGTTGTGAATTGGCGCTATATAAATAAAACTGAACTGAATTGAATTCAGAGCATGTTTTTATAGTAGTCTACTCTGACTTTTTGGACCACGCTGGAGTGTCGTCTCTCTGTGAAAAACACTTGAGAAGTAATTATTCTAAGATGGCTTCTTGTTTCTCTTCTCATCCAAACGTAATCCCCTCCCTGCAGGTAGCTGTTAAGAACAACATTGACGTGTTTTACTTCAGCTGCCAGTACCCCATCAGCATGCTGTTTGTAGAGGACGGGAAGATGGGTGAGTATTTCTTTGCTAAATCGCTTCTCACAGATGCCTTGAAGCCCTGCTGACGTCAGCCAATAAAGAGGCCTCGCTGAAAGATTGATGCATGTGTGACTGTTCCTGAACGTGTGCCGTGAATGCTTGTTTGCTGTCCTCCGGCATACATCTTCTGGCAGAGCAGATTATACATCAGGACCATTTAAGCCCTCTTTTTTTTATTTTTTCCTTTTGTTCTTGTGTTGTCATTTGATTTATTTGGGGAAAATGTGTCAGCTTTTGGTCTGGCTGTAGAACTGCTGCCAGAGGCTGAGAGCTAATGTTCCACAGCCAAAGCCACAGCAGGACACCTTGTCTCAACGATTAAAATGAACTGCTTGCACCAGGGTTTTTCACCTTGGCTGCACTGTGGGAGAACTCATAGTAACACAAATAATGCTGTTATCGGCCCATATTCTTCAGAATGTTTTTTTGTGTTTGGACTCACCCAATAATGCATGTCTTTATCAACAGAGAGACAAGTTTTTCTCAACACGTGGAAAGAAATTCCTAATGACAGCGAGGCCCAGTTTCAGATCAAAGACTGCCATCTCAGCTCGGGTAAGAAGGGGGATTAATGAAGAGAAAACACATCACTGCACAGCCATGTCCTGCAGCCTCTTTTTATACAAAAATAGCCAGACAGACACGTCTACCTCAAATATAATCCCCCCTAATGAAGCAAATTGTATTTGATAAGAACTCATCAGCTGCACTCCCTATTTATGTGTCATAACTTAGTTTTCCACAAGTGTGAACGGTGCTGAACTGGAGAAGAGTTTATAATGACAGCTTAATGGAGAGTTACCCCGACACATTGATTTTCTTTTTCCATGAACACAAAGAGAGGATCTCACATCCTGCTGGGGAGTATCAGGGAGGTTGAGGCTGTAGGAGGAATTAATTCAAAATTAGAAACGAAATGGCTGTTTCACAGAACGCCTGGAGTGAACATTTTAGGTTAGGATAAGGGAACAAGAAAATTTTCAGGGACTAATGCATTTAGTGATAGATGGCCTCAGAGCATGACAGAAGCCAGTGAGGGTTCAGTATTAAATATGTGAACTCAAGTAAAGAGTAAGTATGATCACCTTTGTTGCATTCTTTCATTATGTTAACAGATGCAGCCTCTAACAAACTTCAGGGTAGCAACATCTTCACCATAGCTAAGCGTACAGTGGACGGCCAGGACTTGCTGTATCAGTCCACGAAGCTCAGCAACGGCATCTGGGTTCTGGCTGAGCTGAGGGTGCAGACAGGAAACCCGAATTTCACAGTGAGTCTTGCACTACTCAGGCCCTTTGCGCAGAGACAACAGTTTTTGGTGAAAACGAAAAAGTTCTGTTGTGCTTCTACTGTTTGTGTACTCCATAATAGCGTGTGTTTTCTCTGAAAACAGCACAATTTGAAAACGAGTTCCAGAGTGTAGCGTTTTGAAAACATTCCAGACTCCATTGTCGTGACGGGAAAAAGATTAATGTTCCTTTAAAGGGGGAAGCCCTGGCAAATGCACAGTATGACTGCAATCAGTAGAAATTAATGTACACTCGTACAGCGTGACGGATGCCGACCAGTTTAAAACCCGCAGAAGACGAAGAAATCAACAATAACAATAGCAGATTATAGAATATTGTTTGTGCTGCTGATGGTTGTCCACTAAACTGCTGGCTTTCTACCCTGTTTGTTTAAGCAGGGAGTGTTTGTACGCATGTGCCTGTTAAGTTTCAAAGAACATGCTGCCCACTAGTGACAAGGTGGGGAAATGACTGTTCTACTTGTGCCTTGTGCACGAAGATCGCAATTAAAACGTTGTCATGTGTTCCCAGAAACGGAAAAACAATGGATTGTTGTCGTGTGCACAGGGCACAAGCGTTATGTTTGTGCTGATAATTATTTACGGCAGAAGGAAAAAGACCTGGTCACCTTCTATGATTTAAAGACTATTAACAAAAGATACTGAGAAACATTTACTCGGAGAAGGAAATCTCTTCTTAACACGCTGACTTTGGAAAATCAGTTAAAATAGTCCTATTTCCACATATTATTTTATTTTCGAATAATTTTTTTACAATCTTGCCTTCAAAGCTTTCTCTGACCTTTTTACATGCATGAAAGCATACAGTGAATTGCATAAGTATTCACACCCCTTTTTATTTTTGTCAAATCAACAACATCAACCATTAATGTACTTTATTGGGTTAGTTCAACATAGTAGAGCCCAATATAATAATACATGGTTACATACATGTTTTTAATTTCTCCTTGAGATTAATAAAGTACTTTCAAACTGAATTGAATATTAAATTATTTTACACACAAGATTTTGTGAGGTGTGTATTTTTATTCAGCTCACTATTCTGATACCCCTAAATAAAACATATTGTCCCCAGAGGCCACCTAATTGGCAAAAAAAAGCCCACCTGTGTTTAATTTAATCTCAGTAAAGGTCCAGCTATTCTCTGAAGGCCTCAGAGGTTTGTCAGAGAACGTTGGGAACCAAACAGCATCAGGACAACAAAGGGACACTGTAGGAGCTAAATAGAGGCTGCAATAGTTGATACTGGGGTGAAGGTCAACCTTCCAGCAGAATAATAACCATTAAAATACACCTATATATTAGAAAGGTTTAAAACAAAGCATATTAATTTGGTAAATTAGTTTAGTCAAAGTCCTTTTTCTAAATTCATTTAAGAAGCTGGAAGAAAATTGAAAAATCCATGTTTAGAGATGGTCTCCATCCATGACTGAGCTTTAGCTATTTTCTAAAGAAACGGGCAAAAAATCCATTTAATTACCAGATTTTCAAAGCTGGTAAGAACATACCCCAAAAAACTTGAGCTCCAATCACCGTGAAAGGAAATTCTCCAAATATTGGCTTATGGGGTTGAGAATAAATGCATACCTTAATTTTTAAGACTTTATTGTTTTAAAGAAATGTTGAAAATCAAACAACATATTTTCACTTTACAATGATGTAAAATGACCTTACAACAAAATGTGTGGTTTTGCCTGACAAAATGTGAGAAAGTTCAAGGGATTTGAATACTTTTCCAAAGCAGTTTATATGCAGGACATATGGAATATAAAATAATTATTTACAGTGGTTAAAAATTCATTTTTTGTTTGATAAATGTTCAGTTTACCTCATATTGGCAGATCTAAGTAATTCTCTTTGGAGCCATTTTTATATTAGAGCAGGAGTATAGACAGTCGATACCTAAGATTTGATTTTAAGAGCTAAGGTCAAGGTTTCAGATTTTATTTCTATAAACCTGCCCCACTGTTGTTGTGAACACAGGGTATTTACATGCTTGACACAAAAGCTTAAAAGATTTCAGTGCCCAAATTTTCCCTGCTGGCTGGCAGATTCTGTGTATTTATATGCAGATATCTGCTTATTGAGATTGAAAGTGGAAATAGCAGCTGTAAAAGCTGCATTAAAATCATTCATATAAATATAAATAAACGTTTGTGATACAACAGAAGCCTATGGATAGAACTGAGCCTAACCTATCTATAAGGATAGCAGCATCATGTACCTTTAACTTTATTTAGAAAGTGTGTCAGTCATGAATTACAGGGAGGATCACTTTCGACCTTGTCCTGAGATCACCTACAACAATGTGTGGTCACAATGTAGTGGCTTCTCATTTAGATGCCTCAGAAGATTAGGTTAGCTTTATTGTCCAAAGGAAATTTGTCTTGGATACAAATACTGTCTGCTGCTTAAATATAAAAGCCCGACAAAACACACAACATTCACACTTAAAAAAAAAAAAAATCTCAGTCCAAAATATAAGTATCTAAATGTGATATTTTTTACCATCTGTAATCAGTGCTGTAGGATAAGCAGACATGTGTGGACTATAACAGGAGAGTGTGACAACAAGACTGAAGGATTATCTTACAAAGAAAACCTTCAATTTTGTGACCAAAAACCTCCCACGACCCTGTGTCGTAACATATTATGCTCAGTCAAACCGAACTGGACTTCTGGGCCATAATTCCAGCAGGTATGTTTGGCAAGAAACATACCCTAGCATGGCACAGACACCAACACCAAACCCACGATGTAAGATGGCGGTGGCAACTACTGTTCTTCAGCTGGAACTGAAATGATTTATAAACAGTTCCAAATACCGGTCAATTTTAGGCCGAAACCTTTAGGGGTTTGCTAGAAATCTGAAAATGGATTTCAGATTTCACAGAGAGACCATGCAAACATCCAAAATACCCAAAAACTAGCTTAATCAAATGGAAATTAGTGTTTTAGAAAGCCCTAGCCAGATTCTAGAACAGTATCTGAGAAACTCTGTGGGTTCTCCTGAAGGAGGCTGTGGACAAGACATGTCCTGAGAGATTTGGAGAACCTGTGCAAAAGTGTTTAATAATATCCAGATTTTCTGGATATTATTAAGCTTGTTGCTGCATAGGCTCACGGAGCACAATGAACCAGTCCTGGTTGACATTTTGGAAAATGTGTGTTTGCAGTGCATGCTGGGTAAATTATGACTGACAAAAAAAAAACTGATGCAAAGAAAATAACACATCTAACAAAGGAAATACTCTTTCCAAGAGCCATGCCTGGGTGCGCCCTGCTTTAAGTGAGCTAGGTCAGGACATCTTGAAAATCTTCTGTTCTTGGACTTCCTGAATAAAGTCAGAATGATTCAGCGGACAGACTGTCACTGCGCCACGCCACAGATCGAGCTGTTCATGCTCTTGTCTCCAAGTAAACAAGCAGCCATGACGGAGACAGATGTGCAGCAATGAGCAGCAAATTTGCTGAGAGGAAGCTGTTGGTGCTGTCATACCGGCGCTCTGAGTATTGTGGGGCTTTGTCGACGTGTTCTTGTCTGTTATGACGTTGTGTGTTTCTGCATTGTCAGTGAGCCTCCGTCATGAAGTTGATAGATTGTGGTTGGCGTAGAGATTCAGGACGAGCGGTGACCTTGGTGCGACTCTCCTCCCTCCTCATTTCTCCGTCAGCTACCTCATGTTTCATTTATAAGGTGGCATCAACTGTCTTCTTTATTTTGCAACATACTTTTTATTGCACTTTGGACAACCAGAGAATCGCAACAAGAACACCTGCCAGTTAAACACTCAGACTGTTACAATAATTAACAACATACAATGGTTCTGTCTCGAAATGTGACTAGATACATAGGAATATGCACGGTATACAAATTAATGGTTATAGAAATTACACACTGTAAGAAGCAAAGAAATCAACTCCTAAGATGGAGGATTCATTATATCCCTCCTTGCCAGTGTCTATTCCATTCAGGCCACATCACAATGTACAGGTCACGTTTCAGCCTCAAATGGTATCTTAGATTTTCTAGATAGTTAATTTCATAAAAAATGTCAAGCCAGTGGTCAGTGTTGGGTGGGTCTGCCCGCAGCCATTTATAGGTTATCGCTTTTTTGCTTCCGCAGTTCATATTTTTAGCAGGTATTTGTCACTTCCATTTAAATTCATAGTTTATTACTGTTAGGTATTAATTAGTCAACTCAGAGGAACGACACAGAGTCTCTATTTTTCTTGCGCTAGAGGTAGCTCACACTGCAGTGCAAATCTACAAAGTGTTGGCATCCTCTCTCTTTATTTATATATGTGGTTCACACACAGTTCAGCAGACAGTTCAGGCATTTATGGGGTGTATGTGTGTGTGTGTGTTTGTGTGGGGTCAGAAGGGTTGGGGTGCATGTGTTTTGCTTTTAAACAGAGAGGGAGTGGGGAGTGGTACAAGCAGCCCCCAGATGTTGCTGATAGTAGCATAACTCACTCCTCTCCCCCACCCCCCTTTCTGTGGCATGTGGGAAGGAAGAGCACTTTGTACAGACATGAGTGATAAACAATACAAAAGTTTTCAAACCCTAACAATTAGAGTGTTGAAATCAGCTGCACAGAAGAGGGTTCCTTGAGATTCCCAAGATATTTCGAACTGCCTGAGGTGGTATGGATACAAATAATAGACTGATAGTTTTCCCTTACTTTTGATCTGGACTAAAACATACCCCTCCCCTTTATCTCAGACGTCTTTAGTCAATAAAAGGTTAATGCCATTTCTTCTTAGAATAGCCGCTCCTCTTTTACACCTGATTTAAAATGAGCTAAAAAAATTCTTGTTGGTCTCCAGAGTTCCTAGGTTTTTTGTGGTCCTCCTCCGTGAGAGGTGTTTCCTACAGAAAAACTGGCGTTTATCTCCTCATTTATGACGATACTTTTTAATCATTTATGACGATTCTTTTTATAGGATTATTAAAAACATTTCACGAAGCAACTTTAAATTTCTCATTGTCCATACATGTACCCTGGCAAAATCAACATTTAAAAAGCAGCAGTAGAGTAGAACACCATGAACAAAATTAACAATTTGGAATCTAACAATGACTTCCAACCTTAGGGTCACAAATCGCCTCGTCATCCCAGATTTCCAGTGGAGAATCAGTCCCACGGTTTGCTGGGCCTCCCTCTTCGCACCAGGCGAAGTTTCTCTTATTCTTCCGCTTGGCATTTTTCTTGTGTTTAGGTTTTTGATATCTTTTCTGAGTTTTCTGAAAGACTGCAGCAATGCTCTCATCCTCCATCTCGGTCATCTGTTGGCTAGCTCTTCCTTCGTCAAAGACGTCTGTTTCGTATCTTTCACCTTAGTCCATCAATCTTTTTGTTCACTCCTCTCTGGCATCGGCAATTCATCAGTCACCCAGTGTGTGGTCATTAAATCCTCAGATGTTTTATTTTGCTTACACCTCCCTCGGTTTTTCATACAGAATAACTTGTTAAAGGTTGAGTATCCTGAGCGACTGAGGATTATTTATTGTGCTGGAAGAAATATGCAGTTTTCATTTTTGATTTTTCACAGTGCATCTTGTTTTATAAAACTTTCATGATCCAGGAAGCTTGTTCTTGTCCTTCAGCTTTTTCTGTTACTTTTTTAATCTGTTCCACTTGAATTTAAAGTCTAAAGCGTTCCTCAGCACAGTTGGAAGCTCTCTTACATTTTTAAACCTGTGGTGCCGTGCAAAGCTATTTATGGCCCTTGAACATGGATCACTGGATGTTTGTAGTGTATGGATTATGATTATTGATTAATTAATATTGATCAAAAACTATAATTAAAAATCATAATTCAGGAAAATCAAAATCATTACTTACAAATACAAATCAGAGATGTCCTCTGGTGTTGTGATTATGGGCTCAAAGCTCTTTAATAATTACAATTAGCTATTCATCATTAATAATTGATAAATTATTAACCAAAACCACAAAATGTCACTGTTTATTCAACCGCTTCACTGGTGGGGGAACTTCGACCTTGTTTTGACAGATAAATCGCTCTTGCACGAAATAAACACAAACGCTTCTCTTAATTATATATATGAAGATTTATTGAAGCCAAATAATTCTGATATACCGTTATTCTGGTCCAAAAACCTTCACCTAACTAACGAGCACTGTATAATAATAATAAAAGAAACATATATGCGCATTGAGTGTCTATGAAGATCAAACCAGCAGTTTTATGGACAAAATGTGTAATTTGGGTTAAATGCAAAGAGAAGTCCTCCTGGTGTGCTGATGACTCAATTGCAGCGATCAGCTGGTAAACGGTGGGGCCACGCCCCTTTAGCCACAACCAGCTGATCGCCCCAAATCTCAAACAAAGATTCATAAAACTCTGAGGCGGGAACTCAGTGGAAAAACTCCACTAATAAAACTGGAACAAAGGAGTGGTCAGGCGAGGCCCAGACCGCAGTTGCTTTGAATAAAAAACTTTTAAAAGTCCAACTTCTAACTCCTGGCTGATTTGGGATCAGCCGGACAAAACATGAACCACGCACGATTCAGCAGCGATGCACAGCAAATCAAAACACAGCTCAGCAAAAACACTTCAATCAGTATTCTGTGATTCTAAATCACCTTCACTATGCCTCATGCTGCCCAGACCTCTAAATGCACCTATCCGGTTTAATATAAAAAGAACGAAATTACTTTGACGTTGATTTATTCTCTCCATGCACCGGTTGACGATGGATCAGGTCTGAAGAAAAACGAGGGGGTGGGGGATCACGCATCCGCGATCACCTCAAGAAAAAAAAAACGGTAAACTTCTCATCCGTCCAGGAGGAGAAAATATGAACCGTTTAGTCGACTGAATCAACAAGGAGGAAACCCATCTCCTTGGAAATAAAACCTCTGTGGGTTTCCACCTGCGCCGGGTGTCGGCGTGGTCTTCGATCGGTATATGAATCTTCTGACCTTCTTGTATCAGACAGATTCCAGCTTTCAAGCTCTTCCAGGAGTGGCCTTGTGGAGCAAAAGTTCGCCTGCGAGCTTTTGTCTCTCCAGATATGCGCCTCCGTTGCGTCGTCCCGTGAAACACGCTGGAATCCCGGGTGACGTCAGAGCTGCGATGTCTGGTGAGCTGCGCATGTTCAACTGTGCCACCAAGATGGATGACTCCAACAGTGATTATATTTACTATGTAATTAAAAGAAAAGGAACAAATACAAATACTTTGTGATGTACTTAACAATTCCCCCTTTCAAGAAAGTAACATTTTCTATCCATCGCTTATTTAGAAATGCCTCACATTAGTAAAGTTTTTGTTCTAAAACCTATTTAAACATGTCCATCGGTATCAACCGCCTGTGTTGGCGGGCCAAATTTATACAGTTGTCGTCTTGCAATTCGGATGTTGTGGGTTCGATTCCTGCTTCCAACTGCTGCATGTCGATGTGCCCCTGGGCGAAGCACTTAACTTCAAGTTGCCTGTTCATTAGTGCGATTGAGTGACTCTAGTGTAAAGCACATTGAGTGGTCGGTACAACTGGAAAGGCGTTCAGTCCATTTACCATCCCCACAGCATGATCCTGCCACTGACGTGTCACGGTGGGGATGGAAGGGCCAGGGTGACGTGCAGAATTAGTGGCTTGCCACATACAAGATTATGCATATAGGAGAAAAAGTTCAGATTTTGTCTCGTCTGACCAGAAAACCTTCTTCCAGATGTTCCTAGTATCTATTTTCTTTCCAGTCTTTTATCGAGGCCAGACTAACAGTTGTCCTGTCAGCAGTTTCTCCCAACTGAGCTGTGGATCTCTGCAGCACCTTCAGAGTTACCGTGGGCTTCTTTGCTGCTTTTGAGTAATGCTTTCCTTTCACAGCCTGTCAGTTTAGGTTACCCACCATGTTGGCTTGCAGATGCGCCTTTCCATTTTCATTTTCAAACGATAGATTGAACCGTGCAACAAGAGATGTTCAGAGGTTTGGGATATTGTTTCATAATCTAACTCTGCTTCCACCACGTTGGTTCACTGATTGTCTTAAACATTTGCCACCTTCACAGGACAGCCGCAATTATACCTGGATTAAAATGTTACATGACGGAATGAAAACAAAAACTCCGGGGTGCAGATTCTTTTGCATGGCACCATAGGTTACAGACTGTGCAGTAAAAACACTGGTGCGGAGTTTAGATGGCTGCATGCACACAATGTACTGCGATGCTTGTTGCCCTGAGCGGCTGTCTGCTGCATGGTCCCAGCGCTCTCTTGGCACAGAACATTAAAGCCAAGCTGCCAAAGCCTTTTGTCGAACTCTATTTTTAGACCTGAAGGAGCAAAGCGCTGCCACTGCATTTTTCACTGGGTTTCATGGTGCTTCAGAAACAATAAAAAAAAAGGGATTAAAAATCATTTTCTTGAGAGGAAACTTACAATGGTCATGGTGTATTGTATTTTTTTGTCTCTCTGCTGCTGCTCTGCACCAGGGTGTTTTGAGGCATATTCGTAGCCTGGCCTATTTTTTCTGATAATCTAAACTTGATTGACTTCAGCTCTCCCACGACACCTTTCTATTTATATGAGCTATTAAAGCTTTGTCCCAGTTCCACACTCCAATCTGCTTCTCGCCAACTCTTTTGAAATGTTTTTCAATAACTATTGAGGAAAGTCAGAATTTTTATTTTTTTCTAGCATTGTTTTTTTAGATATTGGGAAATTGAGTAACGTAAGATCATTATGGGAAGCAGAAATGTATCAATTTCTTGGTAATATAAAGAAAAGGAACTCTAAGCCTGCATTGCTGAAAACCCATCACCCCTTAGGTTGATATGACACCTTATTCGTCAGAGCCATGTCTCTAACATTCCCACTTTTCCACACATTCACACTTTCCTTTTGCTGAAAACAGCTGCCGGCTACAGGCAGAGAGAACTCTACGAAGGTGATGAGAGGAAAGCAAAAATGAGAAGTTTTAGAGCAGACTGAAAAAACGGAAACGCTGCAGAGTGACTTTTATTCATATGAACAATCAGCTGCAGCAACTGTCTGTTTCTTTTATTGACCTCATTTCCCATCTCTGATCTTATTTATACTGTATTTAGTGGAGCATTGGGATGCTGCTCATCTTCTTGACATGAAACTGGGGTGTTCCCATCTGCCGTATCCTGTCCCCATGGCAACAATGTGACCAGTGATGTTGGCTGATTTATTTATTTTTTTCCTCCTTTCTGCCCACCTCTACAGCGGCTTCTGATTGTTTTCAGCAAACTCAGAAATAGACACCATGAAGCTCCCTGAACACAGAAGACCTATGAGAAATTCCCTCAGCATGTTGTTACTGTTTGCCTGCTAGTCCTTTGGTCCCTTCACGTATGTTTAGCATTTGAATATTATATGTTGGGTGACTGTGTGCTTTATCGCAATATGACATTTATAGTTCTGGTCAAAAGTTTACATATGCTCATAATTTGCATGAATGTCATCTTTCTTTGTGGCATTTAATTGTTTAGGTGATTATTTTTCCTGGAAACACAATAAACATCTTCAATAATTTAAAAACAAGACTCGTTTTAAATTTATTGCAGATTCGGTCTGATCCACCCAGGGTCAGAATTATACATACAAGTTCAAATATATACATGTAGTCCAACTGATATGTGGATAAATGTCCCTTTTAATAAATGGCAGTGAATCTGGGTGCAGTTTGTAGCCATCAACATGCTTCTGGTTCAAATCTAGATGGTTATTTGACCACTCTTGATGGCAGAGCTGGTAGAGTTCATTTGAATTGATTAGCTTGTTTAGAGTATTTGGCTTCTGGGCACAGACCACAACTTTTCAATAGGTTTGGATCAGTTGTTCCTGTTGGAGCAGCGGCTGTCTGCGACGTTTTCCTCCAAGATGCCTTGGTGTTCTTCAGACTTTATTGTGCCCTGCAAAGATTCAAGGTCACCCCATCATGCCAGATGAGCAGAACAGCTCCAAAACAGAGCAATCATTATGTTTCACAGTAGTTATGGTGATTGTTTCATTAAGAGGTTCCTGTTTCCTTCTGTAAACACAGAGCTCATGTGGATGATTAAAAAGCTCCAGTTTTCTCATTTTCCAGAAGCTTTAGATCTGGTCTACAGTATTTTGGCACATTCATTCTGGTTGTTTTTGGAGCACTCCTGGGTCTTTTTCCATTTAGTCTGTTTTGTTTTAGAATGCGATAAATGCTGCGATCAGTTTAACTTGATTTGATTTGGATGGTTTTATTGGCTCTTTTTCCACCATCCATGCCATCTCCTCTTGCCTTTTCACACAGGAAAAGTTGGCTACAGTCTTATGAACATTAATTTTAAATAATAATGGCCCCTGTGATCCCAGAAATATGAAGCTGCTCAGAGATGGTCTTGAGGTCTTTAACTTTACATGAAAACCTAAAAACTTTTTTTCTTAGATACTCAGCGTGGAGGACATAACGGTACCAAACTACCCAGCAGCATGTTTGTTTCCTTTAAAATAGGCTAATTGGCTGAAGAAACACCTGAACTGTGATGCAAGGATCATTGATTTCTTCGGGGGTACCAGCATAACCTATGTTTTTATAATTTTGTTTACTCTGTTACATGCTAAAGGCCCACATTAGACGGTTGCATTAATTGAATCACTTTTAAAGAGAAATGAATGAGCTGTAGGTCTACCAATAATCTTTTCTGCATCTGTACATAGCTCATTGTAAGCTTCATTTTGTTGCAGTTCAGAAAACTGTTTGTTTTCTCTGGAAAATATGGTTTAAATATATTTTATCTGGATCAAAAATCAGTCCATCTAGGGTAATACACGCACACGGAGGTGCAGTTGAACTTATTTTATTTTTTCCACACTTTTCACAAGAACTCAGCTTGGAATTGCAGAATCAAAACACTTTGATAGTAAATGTTCATATTTTCAGGGGGGAGAATAAAGCGGCATGGGAAGAATCCATTAATATTTAACTCCCTGTTTTTCCTCTTCTTCCTACTTCAGTTTGTAATTTCCTCGCCCTCATGCTCTGAGGACACGGTGCTGTTATTTTAAAAACAAGCTGGAAGCTGAGTGCTGCAGTTATGAGTTGTTCACAGTCGCTGGAGCTTCGGCGCTTCCTGCCATCTTGCTGTCTAAACGCTGCCGGCAGCAGCATGTATTTGTAAGGAGCCCAGAGAGCCGAGGGAAGCTGTGCACCGCCACGGCTTTATTTATCTGCAACTCTGCGTTACCCACTTCGAAGCTCTCCAACACATCATCACATTTCAGGTGTGAACCCCTGATCAGTGTAATTAGGATAATGGAGCAAACATTATAGACAATTAGTGGTGCCGATATGGGGACAGGCAACAGACAATTGATTGCTTAAAACAAAATGACTGAACACACCAGCTTGTAATTAGGATAATGGAGGATTACTCAACATATTATAAAGGCAGAAACAAAATCTGGATCAAATCCAGTGAAAAGAACATCCAATACATGAGAAAGAGGGGTCACCCTGACCTTTTCTGCCCAACAACATGAAAGATCCGTCAGTCACTAAAGCAGAAAGGATCGCACCGTGATGACTTGTGTGCGTTTCACCGTCTCTGATGGTGGGGGTACAGGTTGTTCTTGTCCTCCTCAGAGACGCATAAAGCTTCTGGCTGCCACAGATATGAGAGGTTTTCACCTGTGCAGAATTTTAATTACTGCATTTTTCCTAAATCCTCTCGATCCAAGTGTTTTCTGTGACATGTTAGAATCTGAGCGGATGCTGCCCAGAGTTTCCTATAAACAGAGCGTTCCTGGTTGGGAGAAAAATATCTGCAGTCTGATAGGAGGGGGTGGGTCGGGGGAACTCACTTTATGTAGCTCCATTAAATCCAGAACCTTTTCCCCAGCTGAGACCGACATCAAAGTGCGGGCAGGCTGACGCTGTGTTCTCCAGTGTGTTTATGTATCTATTTTTCTGTCAGTAGGTCTGCGTGTGCCTGATAAGACTGAACGAAGAGGCTTTTAATCCGAGGGCCTTTTTTCCCTCCCATGTGAAAAATAATTATTATTGTGTCCTCAGGAAGATGTTTAAATGAATGATCATGTTTTTCTGATTACCCCACATGGTCTGATTTACCTCAATAATCGTACAAAACAGATGTTCATTTCTGAGCTGTACAGACGCTAGATAATATGCCATTTATATCTCTTCAGTTCATTTATTTTTCTATTATTTTGTCTTTTTTAATTAATTAAAATCAGTTGTTTTTTTCTGTTATATTTTATCTGTTTATTTATTTTAGGTTTTTGTGGCACTAGTGGCCTTTATTCTTGAGTAGCTGCACAGGAAGACGGGCAGTGAAAGAAAGTGTTGACATGCAGTAAATGGCCCAGGGCCGGGAATTGAACCAGGGACGGCTGCGTTGCTGACTGTAGCCTCAGCATATGGTGCGCCTGCTTTACCACTGAGCCACATGACGCCCCTTTAAGATTATTTGTGGTCTTTGTAATATAGTTTTTTTTTAGTTCATTTCACAGTTTTTTGACTGTTGACTTTACTGATTGGTCAAGAGTCGTTTTTTTTTAATTCAACATGGTAAATTAATTTAAATCCATGTTGTCCAGGAATCACATTTAAAGCTAAATTCTTTACAATAAACAACCCAAAACAGAAAACATGGGTTCTACGTAGTTTTGAAAGTCTGGAAAAAAATAGGGGTTTCGCTTTAATAATTTCTTTGAGTAAAACGATCTCATATGGGAAATATCTAGTATGTTGAGATTTACTTTCTCTTTGATTTACTAAAGGGCAAAAGTCTATTGATGCCTTCATTTACATCAATACTGACATTTCTAATTTGCCACATCATATGTGGATTTTAACATTTAGTATATTTTGCTCACTGACTGAAAGCAGCCGTACTCAAAAAGTGATATATTACTGCATGTTTGGCGTCTAGACAACTTTCAGTTCAGATTGAGCTGGACCTGTGGTCGCGACACTGGGTCTAAAATGCCAGACAAAGCGCCAAGCCTGATTTATTTGGGAATATTTTACCAATAAAATAATAGTACCGATTTCACACGCTATGCTTTAAAGAATCTGCGCTTAGTGTTGGACTATTTGACAAGTCCTAGAGTTATAGATATTAAAAGAGAGCAGATTTAAGTTTGTTCAGATCCCATAAAAGTGGTCGTACCAATCCACAATTTTTAGCATTGTGGTGTTTCATCATTTGTGAACCTAAACATACCAAGACTTGGCAGCTATTTAAGCAGGTTGAAAGGTGATACTTTGTATTCAGATGTCCAGAATTAAAAACAAAAGGAAGAAAACGATCAATAAATTTGAGTTTAGAAAACAATAAGAGCAGAAGAAGGTGCCGTGAAACGAGTGTAGTAACCCTGTATAAATATTTAATAGAAAACAAAAGAAAAGAAATAAACAATATCAAAGGTATGACCAAAGAATAAAACTAATAATTATTGAAAGTATTTTTAGAAGCTTGGTTGCAGTTGGTGACACCTAATCTGCAGGCTGCCTTCAATGATTCCTGCTGTTTTCACATTGACCTGTTGACCCTCATAGGTCAGGGGTTATCTTATCAGACATTTTTGATGAAATAATACATTAAAGGGAACATTTTCTTTGCGCACAAAGATTTTAGATAAGATTAAACTATCAGCAGACTTGCATTTTTTTAATCTCATTAAATCCCTGTTTCTCATTATTCAAATCCTTTCTGTCCCTCAGGTCTGTCTAAAGTGCAGAGCTCCAGAGGTCTCTCAGTACGTGTTCCAGAGCTACGAGGCGATGCTGAAGAACTGAGTGAACGGCCGAGCACCTGGTCAGCTGCTGCCCTCAAAAACCTCCTGGCACCTTCTGCTCTTTCTCACTGACCAGGTTACAGCCTCACGCAGTGCAGAAACGCCATCCTGCAGTACTCTCATTAGAAGGCCCTACGGTCTGTTGTAGCTTAATAGAGCGGCACTTTTAGTTCCTGAAAAGGCAGCAGTGGTTTGAGGCTTCCTATCTTTATTCATGTTTCAGTTTCATGATTTTGTCTTGAGCTACATTATTACAACATCCCCAATCTTCATTGCCTTCTTTTCATAATGACCCATGTTCATTAGAGGCCAGGCGACAGCCTGACGTCTGTCCTTGTGACTTTCTCTGCATGAGGCTCTGCAATCATTTTCTAGCCCCACTTCTCTGCAGACTTCTATTTTTAGAAGTTTGCAGGTGAACCATCAGCTTCACTGTATTTGTTTGGGGGTTCATTTAAGTTGAGATGCAGTAAAAGGCCTGTGTCAGGTGGGCACATAAATACACTATAGTGATTTTATAAAGTTTTCTTCAGTATCTGTGTGGAGCAGTAGTTTGATCTTCTACTGTCCCTAAAAGCAGAATGTCTGTACGACGCATGCATGGAAATCTGTGTTTTCTTAAATTTTTTTCTACATCAGAATCTTGACATTTATAGACTAGCAGCAGGTGTCACCTCACTGCTCTCATGCTTAGTCATTCCATGGTTTAATTTCTGTTTTGTATTCTTCCCGTTGGTGTTCGTGCAGCAGGCTGGAACAGAGCCTCAGGGTGGAGTTTTTTTTTTTTTTTTTATCAAATATGTCCTCTCCGTCCCTGCGTCAACGATGGCCTCTCGGGCTCTGCCACTCTACTCTCTCTTCCCCCGTATCCTCGCTGCAGCTCTCCACCGAAGATGAAGGCCCAGGGGACACAAACTGATGTCATCTGTTACAGATAAAACCTTACATGTAGACGCAGGTCTCACCTGAAAGAGGGCTAATTGGATTTGTTTTCCAAGTCGTCACACTGACACCCTTTGTCTCTACGGGATGAATGCATCTGCTCTAACTACTTAGTGATATACAACAGAGGCTGTGTGTTCCATGTGTGTCCCTTTGTGTGTGGTGACTGATGATTCATATGACATGCTGTTAATTAATCAGATGTTTAATCAGATGTTTTTGATTTACTTAATTTTGTTAAATGTATGTACATCGTTTGAGGAGAAAAAAAAAATTAAAAGTCGTGATGAATCCATGTGGTTTGTCTTTTCTTCTGATATCCCGTGTTACTGCAGGATGTAAAACAGTTCTATTACCTCAGTAAAGTCCACATTTTTATAGACCCCACGAGTAGGTTTTCCCACCGCTCTTCGTAACCACCGGTGACCTTTTAAGATGTCCGGGACTCTGCTCCCCTGGGTCACCAGCTGCCAGTGTTGCATACTTGATGTACAAAGCTTTGCATGCAAACAGAAACCAGAGCTCATCACTTTACGGTGCCTTGCAAAGGTATTCATACAGTGGTAAGAACAAGTATTTTACACCCTGCCGATTTTGCAGGTTTTCCCACTTGAAAAGCAAGTCTTTAACTTTTATCATAGGTACTCTTCAACTGTAAATGATGGCATCTGAAACAAAAATCCAGAAAATCACATTATGTGATTTTTTTTTTTTTAGTAATTAATTAGCATTTTATTGCACAAAACTTGATATTAGGTACAGAAACCTTTGTTTGCAATTACAGATATTGTTTCCTTTAGTTCTTGACAAGGTTTGCAAAGACTGCAGCAGGGATTTTGGACCACTCCATACAGATCTTCTCCAGATCTTTCAGGTTTCAGGGCTGTCACTGGGCAATACAGACTTTCAGCTCTCTCTGGTCTGGAGACTGGCTGGGCCACTCCAGGATCTTGAGATGCTACTTATGGAGCCACTCCTTAGTTGCCTTAGTTGGAAGACCCAGCCACGACCCATCTTCAGTCCCCTTACTGAGGAAGGGAGGTTGTTGGCTAAGATCTCCTGATACATGGGCCCCCTCCATCCTCCCCTCAATACAGTGCAGTCATCCTGTCCCCTTTGCCGAAAAGCCTTGCCAAAGATTCATGTTTCCACCTCCATGGTCCTCCAAACACGGCGAGTGGAGTTTAGACCAAGAAGCTCTTATTTTTGTCTCATCAGACCACATGACCTTCTCCTATTCCTCCTCTGGATCATCCAGATGGTCTCTGGCAAACTTCAGACGGGTCTGGACATGTGCTGGCTTGAGAAGGGGGACCTTGCGTGCGCTGCAGGATTTTAATCCATGGCAGCGTAGTGTCTTTCTAATGGTCTTCTTTGAGACTGTGGTCCCAGCTCTCTTCAGGTCATTGACTAGGTCCTGCTGTGTAGTTCTGGGCTGATCCCTCACCTTCCTCATGATCATTGATGTCCCATGAGATGAGATCTTGCATGGAGCCCCAGACCGAGGGAAACTGACCGTCGTTTTGAACTTCCATTTTCTTATAATTCCACCAGCAGTTGTTACGTTCTCACCAAGCTGCTTGGCTATGATCCTGTAGCCCATCCCAGCCTTGTGCAGGTCTACTACTTTATCCCTGATGTCCTTACACAGCTCTCTGGTCTTGGCCATGGTGGAGAGTTTGATTGAGTGTGTGGACAGGTCTCTTTTATACAGATAAGTTCAAACAGGTGCAGTTAATACAGGTAATGAGTGGAGAACAGGAGGGCTTCTTAAAGAAGAACTAACAGGCCTGTGAGAGCCGGGATTCTTACTGGTTGTTAGGTGATCAAATATTATATCATGCAATAAAATGCAAATTAATTATTTAAACATCACACTGTGATTTTTTTCAGGATTTTTGTTTTTTAATGTGTCACTCAGAGTTAAGAAGTACCTATGATAAAATTTAAAGACTTCTACATGCTTTGCAAGTGGGGACACCTGCAAAATCAGCAGTGTATCAAATATTTGTTCTCCCCACTGTACATTTTGTCATGTTACAATCACAAACTTCAATGTATTTTATTTTGATTGTATATGACTGATTAATACAACCTAATGCATAATACTGAAAAGAAAATGAAAGTTGATTTTCAAAAATTGTGAAGTGTGATGTGCAGTAGTTTTCAGCTCGTTTTACTGATACCCCTCAATAAAATCCAGTGCAACCATTTGATTTCACAGCTCACCTCATGAGTCCACCTCTGTGTAATCTGAGTATAAATCCAGCTTTGCTGTGAAGACTTCAGAGGTTTGTTAAACAACAAATGACATCAAAAAGATCAAGTAATGGTTAAATGGACTTAACTTGTATGGCTCTTTGTTAGTCGGACCACTTGGAGAGCTTTTACACCAGAGCCACAATCACCTGGCCGCACTCCAAATGTTAACATTCATGCACTGATAAACCGATCTGTAGACAATTACAGGCTAAGTACCTTGCATGCCTTGAATGGCCCAGTCAAAGTCCAGACCTGTATCTTAAAATACCCAAGAGTTGGGGAAAATCTCTGGCCATTGACTCAGTTTAGTTTGAGTGTAATGATCTATTTTGCTTTTATAGGCAAAGAAGAGGAAAAGACTTTAGTCTCTAGATGTATAGAGTTGTGATTTCCGGGAAATAAATGCAAACGCATGCCACACTCTTCAGTTTTTACTTATAAAAGCAATCTTATAATGTATTCTTGTCCTTCCACCTAACAATTATGAGGTGCTTTTTTGTCTATCACATAAAATCTCAATTAGATGCTTTTCATTTTGTGGTTGTAACTTAACAGAATATGGATAAGCTCAAGGGGCATGAATATTTTTGTAAGGCACTGTATGTACCACATCTTTGCATGTCAGATAACATGTCAGTGGGTCTCTGAGGCAGCAACCAGGTGTTTCCTTAAGTCCAAAGTGCTTTTTAAATGTAACCACTACTTCCGCTGGTTGAGCTGCTGGGAAACACAAATACTCCTGAACTCAGACGGGGAGAGAGACATGTCTACTGTGTCCAGCAACTAAGACTCTGTGGCTGGAGAAAGTTCACAGCTCCAAATGTGTGGCATGTATCAGTTCTGTTAATAAGAGAATCTCTGATATTTATCCTCTGTTACAGAAATAGCCCAACAGGGGGCGCTGATTCTCCTACTTTATATTTTATTAAAGTCTCATTCTTGTTTAAAAGAAAAACTGAAAATCATTGTTTTTAGCTTCGGTATAGATGTGTTCTGTGGTGTTGGTAAGAAAGCATGAACTTAAAAGATATCCATTGTATTTAATGCTTGTACTCTCAAAGCTATATAGTAGCACATCGCCTTCCCTATCGTTGAGTTTATTCCCAGTAGCCATTTAAACACATTAAATGTTTTAAGACACACTGCAGTAAGATAGCATTGACAGATATGTGCTCATGGTGAGAGTAAAGGACATCTGAACATATTTTATAGTATTTTGACACATTTGAGTTGGATGAATAAAGCTTTGAAAGCTGAGCATCAAATCTGATGCCTCAATATGGGCTCGCAAGTCCGTTGAAGGTGCTGGTCCAAACATGTCCACATTTATTTTAGCTTTGACAACATGGGGAATGGATACATGTTTCCACTCTTCCACTGAAGAGATTTAAAGTGTTTCTCCATAAGACAGGTGACATCAATGTAATAAATAGTTTAAAAATGTTGTGCTGCTATTATTTATTTAAGTACACACGGTTTTTAGATGCTAGTATAACCCCGAGTTATATTTGATTAGATATCGTTTAGCAAGTTGTCCTCGGCCAAACTTTTTTTATAACCATCAACAAGCTTTTGACATAACTCTAGTTGGATATCTGACCACTCTTCTTATCACAAGAGGCAGAGTGGTTTTAAATTGGTTGGTTTCCTGTGAAGGACATTTTAACAGAGTTGACATCAGTCTTTTTGATTTATTATTCTAGAAGCCTGATTTGTCCATTACAAAACCAGTTTTCAAGTGTGATGGGATCATTGTCCTGTTGGAACACCCGATTATGTCCAAGTTTCAACCGTCTGACTGTTTCTCCCCAGAAGAACAAATATTTGTGTGGATGTTGGGGACCAAATTAGGAACCTCAAGGCTCAAGCCTGTCATAAACTGGAAACTGCTGAAATATCAGTCACTGTTCTCAGTGTTGCAAGCTTTGCATTGCTGTGGACTGAGAGGGTGTTAAAAAAGAAAGAAGCCTCTTTTGAGTTCGACTGAAATACGCAACCACCCAGATGTACAAGCAATGCCGTCTGGTGAATAGCTTTATGGTCAGATGAGACAAAGACTGAGGGAACCTCAAACAGGAAGAAAGTTTGGAGAGGTCGATATGAGGCTTTCAAACTGAACAAACTGCAACTAGGAAGCATGGTAGTGGCAGCATATGCTGTGGGACAGTTTTGCTGTGAAAGGTAATCATGCATTGGACTAGGTGGTAATATTCAGGTTCTCCTCAACTCAGCAGCAGGATCGCTGAAACTTGGACAAAGTTTAAGAGGAAATCCACAATAAATTCAAACCTTTGCAAGCAATCACTGTTTTTAAATTTCAGTTCAAATGTCTGTTGTGTATTTTGCTCTAAAAAAGAATAGCCCAACCTGGTATTAAATTCATGCCCATAAGTGAAAGTACTGTAAACTGTTCACTAGATGCCTTTTCTAAACTACCAGTGTTCATACCATAACTACAATGTTATGCAACCAGCAATTTTAAACACCAGCTTTGTATTTTAAAAAAAAGAAAATGCCCAAAGCTTTAATTGATAAATAAATCAATGACTGAAACCTTAACAGTGTAAAGTTCCCTGATGTCAGAAGCTCATCTCCAGTGACTCTAAGATACATGTGATGTTTCGTCCTCAAACTGCTCCACTGGTCGGGGCTTTCAGCAAACTGTGATTGATGCCACACATTGACCGAGCCCTACCTCTAGACCCCATCCAGCAGCTAACAAGCCACCTCAGAGATGTGATGCTCAGCCTGCATGACCCCCGCACTGTGCTGATGTATGGTGCTGGATGTTTGTGACCTCACTCTTTACCATTGATTCCGCGGCGTTATGGGAACACCAAGCTTTCACACGCGTTTTGCGCACGACCTGATCCTATTGGATGAGCAGTGCAGGGGATATTAGTGATGATAGAGAGAGACGAGAGAGAGAGAGAGGGAGCTCCTCTCTCCAACGGCAGACGCACAGCGTTCCTGATCGCACTCTAAATGCCTTTACAGCAGACGCACCTCTGTCGCTTGTGAGGTTCGTTTTCTTTCCTCCTTGTGCAGCAAAAAATCAAGAAGACACCGTGATTAATGCTATTGTACAACACGTGGCGAGCCTGTTTACGAGTCCCTGTGGCTGTGCGCCTTCCATTCCTCCCCCCCACTGCCATGGAGGAGCGCTGGCGGTGGTGCAGCGATGGTAAATTGAGCGAGAGGCGCAGTGGAGGCAATCAACGAAGACGCGGAGAGCTCATGCGCGTCTAGGCAAGGTCGGAGCAGAGCGTGGATGAGATTATGTCCGAGTGGAGACAGCAAGGACGGACTTTTCTGCCTCCTCTCCGGGGATGCCCCCTGAAAAAAACAAGAGTTTCTCTCTCAGAGGCGACGAAGACCCCTTTCCTACCTTTTACGCGATCATGCTTGAGCCTCAATTTGTGACAATCTCCTGTCCCTCTCAGCTGGGAGCTGAAGTTTCCTCGGTTTGGACGATTTACCGGTCTTGTCGCTTGCTGCTGAGGCCATCTAGGATGATTTAGAGGCTGCAGCTGCAGGGTATCCAGCTGTGTTTACTGGACGGTACGCATCTGCCGCTGTCGCTGTCCATGGTGCTGAACCCGGGCTCCAGGAATGGTGGAGACGCTGAGTATCGCAGTTATCGGTGCTCCCGGAGTGGGCAAAACTTCTATAATCCGCCAATTCATCTATAACGATTTCTCGGAGGCGTACACGCCGACCAGGACCAGATATGTATTCAGACCCTCGGTCATTCTGAACGGGAACATGTATGAGTTAAAGATTTTGGACGTCCCGCCAATCTCCTCCTTCCCAGCAAGCGCCAGTCAGGTAATGTGGTTACTTTAAGCAGATGGTTAACATTAAAATTGTTCTACTTTAACCTCACACAGACACATATGTTTTCTGTTTTTTAACCCATATTTCGTTTAACTAATCAACATCCCCTTGCAGCTGCAACCAGAAAACCAAACAGGAACCTTATTTATCCCTCTTTCACCATCAGATGTCTTTACTAGTTGCTATGGAGACTGTTTTAAACCTTGGAGCATCACTTTGTAAACTACACCCCCTCATGAGGAAATAATACATTTTTTAATCAATCATGAGATTTCTTCAGTAGGTTTCTAACTTGACTATGCAGAGCTCATAGTCAGATGAGCAGATTACATGATGCTGCTGCTGCATCTGCTTAAACTCTTTGTGCGGAGACAGAGCAGCTTGGCCTTTCATCCACTGCCAGAGGTCATCTGGCGCACCTGATTAGTAGAAGACACCTTGAATGAAGGACTCTGGCGAGAGAAAGCTCTCAGGATCTTTGTATGCTTTGTTCCTTAGATATATTAAAGAAACTTAATGCTGTTTTGTCCTCTTTTCTGTTGCCAATCACTCAGATGTTGTTGCAACCATTCCAGGGATGCCTTAGTAAATAAACATTCAGAACAGAGATTGTAAAGCTTTAATAACTTGAATGTGCTTTACTGGACGTTTTTTTTCTAATTCCTGAGCAACAATCCTCCAAGTCCCAAATCCCGTCTTTGTGCTGCCGTTCCTTCAGTGTGGAAATACAAAGAGGGAATTTGGAGGAATTTAGAAAACTTAGAGAGAAACCTGCCTTATGTGTCAAAGTTGGACATTAAATAACCGTTAAATATTGCTTTGTGATTTTCATTATATACTGTGCCTTGCAAAGGTTTTTATACCTCTGGAATGATTTCACATTCTCTCACATTACAACCACAAACTTCAATTTGTTTTACTGGGATTTTTATTTAATAGACCTAGAAAAAAGGGTGCATAATTCTTAAGAGTAAAATAAATTATGTATGTTTTCCGAAAAATGTTGTGTGCATTCGTATTCAGCCCACCTGACTTAAGGTTATGTAGAACCCCCTTTTCTGAAGTTACAGCTTTGAGCTTTGAGCTTTGAGTAACTGTGTGTTCAGGGTCATTGTCCTGCTGGAAGATAAACCTCTGCCGCTGTAAATTCTTTTGCAGACTCTGATTATCTGTAGGGATTTTCCTAAATGTAGCTTCATCCATCTTCAAATCAACTCTGACCAGCTCTGTCCCTGTGAAAGAGAAGCTTCCCTTCAGATGCTGACATGATGCCGCGATCATCTTGTCTTGGGGTGGGGATGGTGTGTTCAAGGAGATGTAAAGTTTTGGTTTTCCACAAAGGTTTCCCACAGAGGCAAAAAACTTAAATAAAGGTTTCTCCTGGCCAGAGCACCTTCTTCCACGTTTGCTATGTCCACTACATGATTTGTGGCAAACTGCAAAAGAGACTTCTTATAGCTTTCTTTCAACAATGGCCTTATTCTTGACACTCTTCCATTAGGGCCAAATATCTGGAGTGCACAACTGATAAACATAGTCTTCCACCTGTAGATCTCTGCAGCTCCTCCAGAGTTACCATGAACCTCTTGATCGTCCCTCTGATTTCTGCTGTCTTTGTCCTACTTATCAGTTTAGGTGGGTGGCCTTATCTAGGTAGGTTGCAGTTGTGCAACACTTCCATGTTTAGCGCTTGGAAGATTGTTGCATAACCTAATACCAACATCTCCACAACTTTATATCTGACCTGTCTACGATTTTCCTTCATAATGCTGTTTGCCCTCTAATGTTCTCTAACAAACCTCTAAGGCCTTCCCAGAGCAGCTGGATTTATACTGAGATTAAAATACACACAAGTCGATTTTGCTTATTAATTTGGTGGGTTGCTCTGGATTTTATTTAAAAGTCTCAGAGTAAACACAAATCGAACACAAATCGAACACAAATCGACACCAGCTACCGTAGAGGTGATATTGCATAACTAAATAATAGCTAAGTGACCCTTTGAGCTGTATGATGTGGACCTATCATTAATTCTCTGTAATTGCCAATTTAGTGTGTCTTAAGCAAGCACCAAGCATCACATCTCATCTGCGTTGTTTGCAGCGTGTGTTTGACTCTTGTCTGTGATGACTTTCATCAGAGAAAATCACCCAGGTCAACACACCCACCTGTCAATTACTGCTGCAGAAAATGTCCTCTTTTTTTCTCACCTCAAGTTTCTCTGATAGTTCCTGCATGAAAAGCTGTGGTTACCCGACAGGGTGGGAGTCAAGAAACGAGTGGCTTGTGGCATGCAGACCGGCAAAGGGGCTCGAGCAATCTACCTGTCAGATTAACAGCTTTTCTTCCAGACCTAATGTTTTATCGAAAGGTAATAAGAGGTGTGCGGCGTTTCTTGCCACCGACAAGAAGAGAACAAGAAGGTGGGTGTGAACAGGAAGCAGGAATAAGACAAGATGAGTCTCATGAGTTTAAACTGTAGGACTGTTTGTCCCCAAAGGTTGAGTCACATCAACAAGCTTTTAGCACACAGTGCCACCATCAGAGGGTTGTGTATATTCTTACTAACCAGTGGTGCAGTGAGAGGGAGCCTGTTAGTGGAGAAGATCATTGACTGAGTGCTGCCACCACATTTTTATCAGGCAGACTGGTAGTACCTTATTTGCAGAGGAACAGATCTGTGGAGTCTGCACTCTGCTCCTGTTGTGTCCCACTTGTCCTCAGTATGTTAATGTCCTCTGTTCACAGGCATGTCTGAGTCACTGCGCCGCTCTGTATTGTCCCCATCAGCTGAGATGTGTAACCAGAATCAGGGGCAGTGGGTATTCTGAGCAGCACAATGAACAGTGATTGAAATGTACTTGGTGTGTGCAGCGAATTGAATTAAAGCAGTGTTCCCAGTTACAATACTGCAGGGAATAGACCACCAATAGAGGTCTGAGTGGCTGCAGTCAATTAGACAGTTTCCAAAGAGCTTAATGGACACTATTGGAGTAACAGTGACCTAGCGAGGAGTAATCTGTTATCTGAAATTTGTGATGAATAAGCTGGAGGATACAGTGAGTCAGTACGCCTCCATGCTGATGCAGCCTGGCAGTTTCTCATCATCTTAGATTATATTCAAATGGCTACTTGTGACCTAATTTCAACCAGACTTTCATGCTTGCTTATCCTGGATTTCTGTTATTTTACTGAGATAATGTAATGATTCGTTTGCTTGGCAGAATGTCTGTTCGCTGCTGATGGTATAGCCTTTAGAGAGCAGCTGTCACAGTATCGCAATAGGATGTGGTGACAGATGGATTTAAGCTTGATGAAGCATTCAGCATGATTGTTCTTGTCTTGTTCTTTTATTGTTTTTTGCTTTGTGCCATAACGTATCTCCATGACTTCCACCCACTGAAGATGCTCCCTCTCCCTCCGCTGCTCCTCTCTGGACAGTTTCTCAGTTATCTCTCTAAATGCTTGCTGTGTTAACTGCGCAGAAATTAGAGCTTTTTATGTAACACGTTGTGTCATTGGGACTTTTGTTGATGCAGTTGGAATATATGCCCATCTGTGAAGAGATTCACAAGTCATCTAAAAGCTGAGAGGATGCAAAAGTTTTGTCTTTGTCCAGTGTTTCCATAACTCTTTGCATGTGAAAAAGCTCAGCAAACTGTAGCTGCAAAGTTTAATATGCAACAATTCATGCTTTCATTTGCATGCTGCTATGCATCCCAAAGACAGAGCAGTGCGATTGTGTTTCTACCAGAACAAGTTTCTGTTTGTATCCAAGTTTCTCTGGGTTGTTGCAGGTGAGTCAGAACTCCATGCCAAGCAGCAGTCCATAAGCATCTTTCCAAAATTTGGCCCATTAAATAAATTGTTTATTTATATAAAAAAAGAGCCTGCAAAAGAAAAGGACATGACCAGAGGGTCAATCTGATTTTCCTGAAATAATAGGATCAAGAAGCACCTAGAAGTAAACAAAGCTAGTCTTCACTTTGAATTTTGGCTCCATCAGTTTGATTTCCTCTGTGTTGCTTGGATGTGACACTGGAAAGAAAAAATAACAAATCCAGAACAAGCAAAAAGAACAATAGTTCTAGAAACCTTAAACATGAGTTATGTCTTTTGTATATTTCTTTTGTCTCCCATTTTGCTAGGTTTGCTGTCTTTCTGCTTTTATTCTGTTTTTTTTATTTTATTTTGTCATTGGTCTTCATATGTTCTGCCTAAGTTTTAGTGCATTCAGCTTGCAATCATTCAAGTTTATTTTAACAAGTTATGCCAAAATGTGCACTGCGGTATTCAGAATTCATCCAACACCCTCTCTCTACCAGTTTCTTTCTCATCTAGACTAAAATGTTGACCCATTCCTCTTTGCCCACCCCTTTACAATGTTAAATGTTACAACTTATCACTTTTGATAAATATCCTCTTTAGGAAATGCAGATTTTAAAGATCCACTGTTGTATTTTTACTTTAATGTTTTCAAAATAAAGAGAAACATAAATCTTTGCAAACAGGAGATGGATACATTTTCTTCTAGGGGACATTTTTGAAGATTATGTAAAAAAAAGCACATAGTTTCCAACTTAGAAAGTAGATCTAAAAACATATTACTGCTACTTTTAGTTTGGTTTGGTTCCTTATCATTTGAGCCCAAGTTATTCAGAGCCATTGCGGAAGGTCCAAATTGCTACTTGCAGCTCCAGAGCCGCAGGTTGCAGGTCCCTGGTTTTGTTGAATGGGAATAATCTTAGGCTTGCAGTTGTGCCAAACTCTTTTCATTTAAGGACAATGAACTGAAGATTGATCCTAGTGAGCCTATGATGTTGTCTTATAACCCATCCCTCTCTAAACGTCTCCAGAACTTTATCTCTGGCCTTTCAGCTCTCTTCCTTGGTCTTCTGCTCGTCTTCAAGGTTCTCTAACAAACCCCTGTGGCCTTCACATACAAGCTTTCTTTATTTTAAATTTAAATTCAGTTAGTTTATTTAGGGATATCACAGTTAAAAGGGCTGAATAAAAATACATGCCACATTTTTATTTGTAAATTATCTTTGTACTTTGTACTACATGGTGTTTCTCTATCTCATAAAATCCCAATATAATCCTATGCAGTTTTTGGTTGTAACATAAGAAAATGTGAAGGGGTGTGAATACTTGTGTAAAGTGCCTTACAATCAGTTGAACTCTTCATATAGCACAAAATCAGATACTTTTCTCATATTAAAACAATAAGCATGATAATTACTAATTCATAAAAAAAGCACTTTTTCTCTCCTTATTGAGTGATAAACCAAAAGACCAGGATCACTTGTCATTACTTGTCATTACTCTCAGCTCTGGGCAGGAATTTTGGATTAGATTTGTATGAAACCTTCTGCAAAACAAATAAAAAAGTTTCATATCTCTCTCTGTATAATCCATGTGCTAAATGAATGAGCCTGAAGATAAGTGGATTACATAAGCTTTGGACAAAGCCAGGCTGATCCCAGGTTTACAATCCTGACAGCAGCTACGTGTGCAAAAGAGTTCACACAAATCCTTTCAAACTCTTCTATTACAGTAGTTTCAATCTGAATGAGAGGGAGACACTAAACCAGAAAGTCAAGATTTTAAAACAGATCCAAGATTACTTCCACTTTCTGTAACACAGCACTGCAGAAACTCCGCAAAATTATTTCCCTGTGTCTCAAAAGAGGAACACACTGAAGAGTGATATATCCTACAGTCTTTAATGATTTTGTTGCTATAGGTCATCATTGATTTATTGAAATTTCACCTGTGAGGCCTGTAATAGATTTTATCTGCAAGCCAGGTGGTGTGGCCTTTGCATGACACATCTTTAATTGCTCGTCAGCCTTTTCCCACCACGTTACACCTGGTGCTCCTGGGCTCTAGCATTATCCATCTCAAATGCACATACCACTAACAGCCCCCTCCTCTTCTGCACCCATTGTAATACTCAGCGGCGCAACAGCTTTTGTCTTTGCATGCTGGAAACGGACCAGGGCCCGCTGTTGTCAGGGAGACATGCTCTGTTGGGGTCTTGAGGAGCGAGGGATGAGATGCTCCTTTTCTGCACTGGTAAGAACGCCGATTGAAGGATGCAGATAGTGGCACCACACTTTACTTTCACAGTCCTACGGCTGCACTCTCACATCCTGCAAGCATGCACAACTCTCTCTTTTACATGCACACACACACACACACACACACACACACACACACACACACACACTCTTCACACACAGCCACACACACAGACACACACACACACACATTTTGGATTCTTTTGAGTTGTTGATTCTTGCTCATCAGCAGTATACACTGCTCCAGTCCCTGTTTTTTGGTTACTTGATCTGCCCGGGTCTCTTGCTTGGCTTTGCAGAAGTCGTGTTGCTCTTTCAAGCCCCGCCTCCGCATTTAAAACCAGGATTTGGATGACAAAGAGATATCAGATGATGCCTATTTTTAGGCCACGAGATGTGAGGCTGCAACTGAAAGCCGCCGCGTGCATCTCATATCTTCAGCTGCTTCAATTAGCCTTGAGCAGTGATGATATATGTTGCTAAGGGCAGGAAATATGCCTTGTTTACCTTAGAAATACATTAGAACTTGGATTTAAATTGCTTTAGACTGTAATAAAGATACAGTAGGGCTCAAATATCTGCAACCTCTGAGCCGACCAAAGGTTGCATGAGGCCAAAGGCAGAAATTCATTTTGTGGCCCATATCTTGTTCAGCCCATCAGCCACAACAGCACTGAGTTCCCTCTTATGTCACCCATTTGTGATGATTTTTACATTTAACTCAAATTATTTAATGATCAACTAATGAGGCAAAAAAAGAATTATACTTATTTTACAGCAGATTATTCTGGTGGCTTCTTCTAATTTTGACCTTTCAATTACAAAGACTTCTTGCTCTCCTGCCCACTTCAGCCGGTCTTTCTGGATTTCATATTTTAGCCAAACAAGCTCTTAGTTTAGCTAATATAGCATCTGCCTCAAAATAATAAGCTGTACCAGTTGCTTTAAAAGGCAATAGCAACCAGATCTCAACCAGTGTCTCATCTAAAGAAGAGTTCGTGAACTTTCCAGCATGTTTAACAAACCACTCATTAGAAGAAGTGAAGCGTTGTTTATATTTTATTAGGATTCTAACTTTTTGAAAAAATCGACATTGAAGATCTATCAGGATCTACCAGTTTGCTAAAGATTCTAGAGGGAAAAAAATTATTTTATTAATTAATTATTAATATTTACCTAAAAGTTATTAACTCTTTGTTGGATTCTCAGGTGAGAACAATGCTTTATTTTGGCTGAACTCGGGTTCATTTTGACTAACCCATAAAATTCAGCTGACCAGTTCAGCAGAAAATTAACAGGAAAGCAAAGAATCTCTATGTAATACTTGGACACTATTCAGTTGTTCAGCTTTTCAGAGTCTTCTAAAAATTGATTTCCCAGCAGCAGCTTTGCTAAACACATGTTCTACATTATAAAGTGAAATATTTAGCAACATGCCTCCTTAGGAACACTAAACTGACCAGCAGGATGAATTTCAACTCTGACATCAGTACAAAAACAGGAACAAAACTGGACTTGAGAAAGCAGGACCAAATTCAAGGTTTTTGTTCACAAGCAACCCTGAAAAAAATCTATTACTTGCTAAATTGTTTAAAATGAATTATACAGAGTGAGTGAAACTCAAACACAAGCAGAATCGATTATTAAGTTAGCTTTAAATGATTATTTTTAACAGAGCTTGAGAAATATTAAGTTTTTTTAGCCAGCAGAGGGCCTGTTAGCAGCAGTAAAGCCTGCTTTTATCTTGGGCCGGCCCTGAGTAAGTTGTTAAAATGTTGCTAGATGACTTGTATAGAGAAATCGTTTTAGCTTACACCTGTTTTTTTCATCATCTTCTTTCACTGCAGTAGTCGCCTCATCAGCCTCATTATCTTCCCACTCATGTGAGACTGTTTCTTCCTGTTGACACAAACCCATAAATAACTTCTTCCAGGCCCAGTGAAGGCAAATTCATATTCATCTACATACTGACATTATCAGTAACATCACCATGCTGATTAACGCCTTTTTCCCCTTATCTTCCGCTGTCATAAATTATCAGCTGTAGATGTGGGACGAACAGCGTGCTGGCTTAAAAAGGACATTTTTATGTGTGATGACATTTTTCCTTTTTAGATTAAACTTATTGTGTGAAAGAGCAAAAATACATTGAGCACATTCAATAAAATTATTAAATAAAATTTTTTATCTTATATTATATTAAAAGCCAATGTTATCCAACAAAAAGAGGCCGGATCATCTGAGACCGATTCAAGTGCATCGGTCAGAAACAATTAAAACCATTAATCTGAGCAAAAATTAAGGCAGCATTTTGCCACATGAAGAGCTTCAGCAGACTGTGATCATGCGTAGATTATATCTGTTGCTAACAAACAGGAAACTCTCTCCAGGCATTAATTAAACCCTTTGAAAGCTATCTTTAATCATCCAAGTTACAAATATATTTTTAGATTTAAATACTCAGATGCCTTAAATGGGTTAGGTCTGAATTCTGCTGATTCATCTAGGTTGGTAAACGCAAATCTATGAATATTCTAGTTGGTTCTGCTTGAATATCAGCTCATATGACTGCAGCAGCTTACATTGGAGCTGCTCTCTTTCTCAACTTTTGAACATTGCCTCTAGACTTATTGCCACCCCTGGTAAAAATGCTTAAAACCTTTAAGATATATACATTTTTATTGCAGTATGTTTTTTGCATCTCATATTAAAAAGATGAGAAAAAAAACCCTCATTTGATTACATTTGTGGAGTGGAGAAAAAAAATCCAGTGTTAAGCAATAATTTTAACAAAATTACTAGTTGAATGATCCCTTTCAGCTAAATGTGTTTGAAGTGCAGATTTTATTTAAAGTATGCATTTTATAAAATTGATCCGAGTTCCTCTGAACCTCTAGATAGAAACTGTAAGGAAACTCCACTGTATAAATATGAAATAGGCCTTTTCTTTCAGCGACTGCTCACAGTACTGGATGAGCATCCATATTAATTATTCCATCACATGCAGTGAGCAGGATAATAAGGCGGATAAAAAAAAATCTCCAACTCTCAGTGTTAGAGAACTGCAGCAAAGAGCGGCATGACAAAGTGACTAGGTGCAACTTACATGCCAGAAAAAGCTAAATGTTAATATGTGGAGTTTGCTGAACTCTACTGGGGCTTTAACTGGCCCATGTGTTTAGGTCCTGTAAGACTCAAAGAACTCTCCAGGTTGGTGTGGCCTTAACCAAAGTGAATGATGTAAGTGGAAAAAGCATCTCATGCCCACTATTATGTATGGTGGATGACGTGATTCTGTGGGCCAGTTTCAGGGACTCCTGCGCACAGTTACTTGTATACCAGGAGATTTTATATAAAAATTTAAATGCCTCCACGACAAAACTGATCATCATTCAAATCATTCGTCATTGGATCTTTCAACAGGTTAATGATTCAAAAAATATCCAAAACATTTCTGCCATAGCCATTTCAGCCCCTAGACTTAAATCTTGTTGGAAACATGTGTAGTGAGCAAAAGAGTGGAGCATATGAGGGGAGCCAGGACTCTGGACAGATCTAGAAAGATTTTGCAAAGAGAAATGGTCAAAGACTCTCCTCTTTGTATGATAGAAGTTAATTAAATGTCACAGAAGACCGAGTGATGTCGTACTGGCAAAAAGGTGTGCCAATAATTTTGCTGACTGAAATATTTTAAAAAACATTTATTGTTTACATTAATTAATAAGTTTTTCCTCTGAATACATGTACTCAAATTAAGATGGGATTTCGATAAATTTTTCAGAGAATGTTGCTGTGATGAAGAATCTTATTCTAAAATGTATTTTAGGGTGTTTTAAACTAGCAAATTGCTTACGTCTTGAGGTTTGGACAAGATAGACAAGATTAGACAAGATACTCTCTCTGACACAGTCAACACTTATCCCAGCGCCTCTGAAATAGCTGCCAGTCAGTTCTTTTTTATAAGGATTAGGAAAAACATGCAAAGTGTTTTCTTTGTAGTTCTTTTGGCAGGTCTCAAATAGTGCATAAGTAGTTTTTTATTTCCAGTCAGCTGACCTTTTAAAGCACATAGAAAGGGGCAACCCACAAAGCTTTTATACCTAACATAAAGAATACAGGAATAAAATGTCCCCTGCTGCATCTCTTCACAATACACCTATCTGAATAAAAATAGCAGCACTTGTTAAAACTTTGCAGTTTAAAACAACTTTGTGGTGACACGCTGACACAGTTTTGCATCATTGTTTCTCCAGATCAGCCAGTCAGAAGGAATTCTCCTTTTGACTTGATATGCTGGAAAATAAGGAACCACGAGTCCCAAAAATGTGAGACAGACATTCCCAATGTTCCCAAAGCTTCCAACATTCTTTAGATTAGGTAATGTGATTGCAGAATTTTGCACAATCAAGAACATGTAGTTTTTCTGAAAAAAGCATAAAAATGCAGTCCATCGACTAGAATCATTAAGATTTAAGTAGCGTATTTTTCCATCAATAAAAATAAATTTCTTGAAAAAGGTTAATAAGCAAACTCTATCCTTTAAAAATGGAGTATGCTGTTTTTCTGAACAATTTTGTTGAGCTACACTTTAATGGCATGATTTAGCCTTACATAGCATATAAAATGTGGAAACAATATGATTTAATACTCAGTGTTGAAAACCTTCCTCCCCCAAACTAAAACACATTCAGTGATAAAATCCATCCATCCTTGCAGTAGGTTTACAGAAGAGCTCGTATCAGTCTCAAGCGGTCATTGGGGAAAAGATAGGGTACACTATGCACAGGGTTGCAGTAAATCCGAGGGCAACACAGAGACACAACAGGACAAACAACCATGCATTCACGCGATCATATCTAAAGGCAATTTTTAGAGGGCAGTTAACCTAACAAGGATTTTTTGGACAGTGGAAGAAAGCTGGATAGATCCATGCACGTGGAGAGAACAGGCAAACTAAACACAGAAAGGCTGGGATTTCAACCCAAAACCATTTTGCTGGCAACAGTGCTAACCACTGCCCTACTATGCAGCCGACCTTTAAAATCCTGAAATCACTTTCCAGTTTTAACATTGTATTACAGTAGTTGAAATGATTGTCTCCTGCATAGCTCCCACTGTATCCACAGCCCGATAAACCAAATTAAATATAAGTGTGTTTCATCTGAGCCCACGGCAGTCTCAGAGAGCAAAGCTGCACAGCTATGAGCAAAAACACCAGAAGTGATGGTGACTCCCTGTCATGCTCATCCCTTGATCTGTCTGCCTTTTTCATCTTCTCACCATACTCTCAGGCCTTTTTTACAAAGCTGAATGTACCATGAGCAACAAAGCTTGATCTAGTGATTGTTTTTTCTTCCACTGACAGACTCTGAGAGATTGGTTTTGTCTAACCTCGGTCATCGTTCTTGAATGTGTGTAGCTAAGAGACTGAGCTGTGTTTTCGTCTGGGTAATCACCAAATGACTTTATTTCAGGAAAGAGAAGTTCTGAGAGTCTTGTCAGCTCCAGGAATTCATTCGCTGTGCAGCAGAGGCATGCAAAATGGGATAAAAAGCCAAAGTGCCTTTGGAAAATTGCAGGATCATGGAATACATGCTGTTCAGTTAGCTGCCCACTGGAATTACTCTGGTCTGTAAATATGTGAACCATGTTCTCTGAGAGGTGCTTGGAGCTATAACAACAATAATGTTCTGTTTTTACAAAGCCAATAAGGAAGCTTTCCGAACCATTTCAAGATTTTTCAGATTGATTTCAAAGATCAGCCTTTTCAGATCTTCAACTTTAAGCTTTAAAAATGATGTCCATCAGCAAAAGCCCTGTGAAGTTACTAAGGTAGTGCATGATTGTGAAGTGAAAGGAAAATGAAACATAGTTTTAAAATTTTTTCACCAAGAAATATCTGAAAAGGATGGTGTGGATTTATGTTCAGTCCCCCTTTAATTAAATAAAATCCTACACAACCAAATGTCTTCAGAACATATTTGGTAAATTACCAAGGAAAACAGCAGACAGGAGATGACAAGACAAGAGATGCACTGAGAAGTTTAACACATGATTAGGTTAACAAACAGCATTCTTAGCTTTGTATATCTATGGAAGCACTGCTGACTCCATCTCCTGAGAATAGAAAGGGTATTGCACAGCTGCAAACTTACCAAGACCTGACTGCCCACCTAAACTGTCAGTAGAACATTAATAGAAGCAGCTAAAAGTCTTGTGGTAACTCTTGTGGTCTCTTCTGCCCCTTATGGAAGAGTAGCAAGAAGAAACTCTCAAGATGCCCAGTTGTCATAAATACTCCACACCCATGGTGGCAGCATCAGGCTGTGGGGATGCTTTACATGGTGTCCTGGAAGGAAATCTTTGAAGACCCTTTACAAAAGTGTCAGCTAGTTGACAAAATATGTGTGCACATTTTCATTCTAATATATATAAATCTACAATGTAATCTTTCCCTTTCTTGAAGAAAGAATTTGTGGGCACATTTTTTTGTTTTTCTCTGTGTCATTCAGGAATGGCTGGACCTGCGCTGCAGAGGCGTCCGCAACGCCAACGCTTACATCCTGGTGTACGATATCTGTTGTGTGGAGAGCTTTGAATACGTCAAAATGATCAAACAGCAGATAGTGGAGAACAGGTACACTCACATAATCCCCCCTCTTCTGTTCCTGAAAATCAAACCTCTGATGTGCAACCTTTTACCTTCATTGCTCGTCTCTTATATAAAGCCACAAAGCTTTTTAATTTAACTGTTGTGACAGATACTCTTTCTGTGGTATCTTTTAATTTAGCACCTTCCTCCTTGAAGTCTATGACATTTGATACAGCGCTGCAACATGAGTGTTGTCTAGGACATCACCAGCAATTCAAAGATTATTTGGGGAATATTATTTATGCTCTTAGTTGACGTCAAGAGTACAAGGGTGAAAACCAGGGTGATAAAATACAGATATGAGGTCTCCTGAATGGCTTTGGATCCACATGAGGCTAAAGGGTTGAACATCAAGGATCAGTGAAAAACCTGCTTTGTTATCCACAATACTGGCACACCTGAATATATTTCCATATAGAGAGGGACTTAATTTGTTTGCTGTGTTGTACATGACCAAGCTGCCACCACACAGTCCATCCCCCCTCACTGTTTATGGCCAGAGACAGAAACCTATTATCAGCAATGGGGTAGGTGAATGCAACAGGAATCCCAAGCAGGAAAGATGTGTAGTCACACAACGCATAATTTGATGTCAGAATGAAGGAGACTCGTAAAGCGCCAAGCGGGGACCAACCCTGTGTGGAGATCATGAATAATGGAGGGTTAGAGGGTTTTTCTCCCTTTAGTTGGCAGCTCCAAGAGAACAAAATATGAAATGATCTGGTTTTACAGAAATCTGCTGAAAACCGGAGTAACCTCGATTTTTCTTTCCTGTTTCTGCAGCCTCCTGGAATGAAGTCTTCCTTTAGTTTATTGAAGCTTCTGATGGCAATGGGTCCTTTTCCACACGGTTTTCAAAAAGACATGAATCCAAACACTTTCACATAGATTGTTTCTTTCCCTCTGAGAAATCACTGATTTGCAATGAGATTCTTGGTTTATCTGAAATTACTGAGCACTGCCTCAGGGCTTGAAGGATGAACTGTGGATCTGTCTTACTTTATGTAATGCTCTCCATCAAGCTATCAGTCTGTGAAAGCAGAGGTGGAAATATACACAGGTATGCAAATCTTTGTCAGTGAGTGAGATTCTGTAAAAAAATCTTTATTCATTGATATTCATTGATAGATGAAAAGATAAATTAATAATGCATCAGCTTTCATGGGTTTTTACCTCTGCCTTATCTCCGCTGTCATTTTAGTCGAAGATTTATTATCTGATTTAACAGCTTCCAGTGTATTTAACTCTACTTCACATATTTTCAGTGCTCCAAATCCTTTGGTTAACTTTAATAAGACATTGTTTAATCTGAGAGCATTGCAAATGATTTTATTGTACAAAAAGTTTAATTTGTTCAAATTAAGAGAAATGGAGATTTCTTAATTTAAGGACACAAAGGATTCCTAAACCACCAATCAGATGTTACTGAAAATATTTTGACCTGAGTTCTAACATAGGTTTTTTGGTACTGTACATCCAGCTCCAGTCAGAGGTTTACATACACTAATCTTTAGCATGAATGACATTAATTTGGGTTTTTTAATTATTTATTCAAATTGTTTTTTGTTTGCATGATGGACTTATAATATACCCCTGATCCAATTCTTAAGACGGGGGAAAAGATTACAAGTATTTGTATTTGGCACTTCTGGATTGTAGCAAGATGAACTTAAAAATGCAAAAAACGTGAAACAGGAGCATAAGTAAAATAAATATAGTAGGTATTTTACTGAGAAGTGAATTTAAACTCATGCAGGCTTTTCCTCAGCATGCAGACATGCTTGATACAGGTGTTTTCAGGAGTGATGGTGGCAATGTTGCTCCAAAAGAGGGACGCTTTTCTCTACACTTCTTCATAACCAGAAGTTCATTGAAGGACAATCCCTCCAGATTACGATGTGGCCTCCTCCTCTGTGCTGCAGGGCTGTGTGGAAGGGATCTCCTTGCAATGCCAGTAACATTGAAAGCCATCAGGACTGTCCAGATTACATTTTTTTCTCATCAGAGGGTAAAACTTTCCCTTACCTTTCTTATCTTTGGTGCAGGCATGTTTATAGCATTGAAGGAGATGTGGATTTTAAAGCGTTTTTTTGTTCTATAAGCTCTTCTCTTGCAGGTGCTGTCTCATGGTTATTGAACTGTTGTCAGCATCAGTAAGGGTTTTATTTGTTTCGAGGGTTTGCATGTGTCTTCATGAACACCTATCAGATCTTCCGCCTCAGTGCAGGGATTTTTTTTAGGATCCAACAAGTTTTTTCAAAATGTGCAATTATTGTCTTACCACATCAAGGCCCAGCAGGAATGGAGGGTTGCTGCAAGAGGTCTTGCTTGTGTATCTTAACAGTACTGTCTTAATGAAAGACAGAAAGCCTTTTTGTCTTTGCCACCATGAGGTTAATGACATTGTGGATGCCAGACAGGAAATAACAGATGAAAAACAGATTTAACCTTAGCCAGATTTTGAGTTTTTAAGGATAATGGTTTGAAATTGCCTACTCTATTTGTATATGTCTGGTGCTCCTTTTTGTTCTTGTTTGATTTTGAAGTTCAACAAACAACCTGGTTATGATCGAACAGCACAAAATGAAAATACTTATGTTTTCCTTAATGGTTTTAGGATTTGGTTTAGAAGTGTACAACATAAAGCCAGAGAAACGTTTTTTTGTTTTTTCCTTTCTTTTTGTTGCCATCAACAGGTTTGTGGCATGATTCTGGCTGGGTATTTGGCCACTGTTCTCTTTAGAAATTATAGAATCCATTTATCTCTGGGTATGGACCCTGCATTTATTTACTGTCTATATATTTCCATTGTGGTTGAGGTCAGGGCCATTTGAGGAGGTTAATGTTAGCCTGTTAAATCCATTCCAGAAGCAGCTTTGATTTGTGTTTAGGATCTTTGTACTGCTGGAGCACGCAACTTTGTCTAAATGAAAGCAGACCACCACGAAGACTGTTTTCCTTCTACATTATTCACCCACTTTGTGAAATTCAGTGGTATCAGTGGCAATGAAACAGTCCCCAGTATGATGGTGCAATCACCGTGATTGCTGTGTTCTCAGGTTTAAAAGCTTTACCTTAACCACCTCAGTCATTCTCCTTCTCATTTTTGCTAAAAAGCTCCAACTCTTTCTCACGTGACCATACGTTTGTTTTCTCCAGAAAAAAATTGGATATGTGGACTGTAGCTGCAGCTTTTCTGTCAGTTTTGGAGCAGGAACTTTTTTTTGTTCGGCATCCTTTCATTCCATAAAAAAAAGTTAAACAAATTCATAATATATATGTTAAAAACTAATTAAAAAAACAAAAATTTAAAAATGAATAAAAAAATAAACAAAAGAAAAAAATCCTTTCAGTCCATAAACATGCAAAACTGGATTCACTTTCAGCAGCTTTCAGTTTATCGAAGGTTTGAGTTTTTGAACACCCTGACCAATTCCCTTCTCCCTTTCATCTAAAGGTAACAGTTTGGGCCAAATGATTGAATTTATATACAACTGGGTGTTCCAACAAGACAAAGAGCCAGAACACAAACCAAAAAGGTTTTAGACAATGTCTTAAAGCCTGGTCTGTGCCAGAAAAAACACTAATTTAAATTGACTGCACCATATCTGATAACAAAAGTGTTAGTCAAATTTATGCCAGGACCTCTAAGTAAACCTTTACGTATAACTTTGCCTATATGTTGATAAAAAGAGATCCACAATAGTTCAAACTGGTGAGCCTACTTCTTGTCTTTAAAAGTCATTGAAGCTTTATGTTGTGTAATTTCACCTTGAAAAAAATACCTCTTAAGGTCCAAAATTTACATGACACCCACGCTGATAATGAGTGGATGTAAACTTCTTAACGGAACTGTACGTTTTCATGCTCAGTAACACTGTAAATCTACTGCAAAGGGAGCCTCTTCGAGTCTGTTTGAGCAGTAATCCTCCCCTCTGCCCCCACACACCTCAGAAGACGCGCAAACACACACTCACTACACAGTGACAACCACTTTGACAAACACCAAGCTGATAGATGTGCGTTTTGAAACCAACCCCTCCTTTTCTTTCCACTTCACATTTTCCTTCAGGGAAGGCAGCAGCAGCGAGGTGCCAATCCTGGTGGTGGGTAACAAACGAGATCTGCAAAGGCAGCGCTTCATGCCCCGCAGGGCCGTGTCAGTCCTGGTGAAGAAGACCTGGAAATGTGGCTACGTGGAGTGCTCTGCCAAGTTTAACTGGCATGTGGTCCTGCTCTTCAAGGAGCTGCTAGGCATCGCTGTGGCACGGGGCATGCGCCAGAACCACACCTCCATCCGTCTGCAGGGGGCACTACAGAGGAATCGGTGCACTGTCATGTAACCCTCGAGAGCTTCCTCCACCCCTTCTCGTGTCTGGGGTGGAGCAGACCTTGGAGAAAAGGACTCTTTATCGTAATGGCTGGAAAAATACCCTGTGGCCTCCTGCTTAACTGAGCTAATTTTCATAATGAGGTTTATTTAACTCTTTGCGCTGTAAAAGACTCAAAAATTCCACACATGCTCATCCATCCACTTCCTAGTCTAATTCTGTCCACTGTGTAGAAAGCAGGAAGCAGATAGAAGCAACAGCAACCTGAAATCCAACACAGTTATATTTCCGCAGCTTGAAGCTTAGCGTTTCAGGCTGGGCCTCCAAATGTAACTCGTCACGTACATCAGGTCTCTAACTGGGCCTGACAGCATGGAAGCTGTTCCTGTAAGACTCAAAACCAGAGAGGCAGCAATACTATTGAGTCTTCCTTTTGGATTTATCATATTCAGGAAGGTGAAAAGGCACAAGTTCAGATGTGACTAGGATTACTTTGGATTAAAGGTCAATGATCCACAATATAAAATGACAAAGATAAAGAAAATAATACTGGTGTATGTCACTGAATATTAATCATAAATGTATTTGCTTCAGTGATTTAATTCTAAAAGGGAAACTCGGATATTATAAAGATTCATTACACAAAGAGTGATATTTTTCATTCATTTATTTCAGTTAATTTAGATTATTATGGATTACTGTTAATGGAAACAAAATTTAGTTTTTCAGAAAATGTGAATATTACACAAGACTGATAAAAATATTTTAATACAGAAATGTAAGTCTACTAAAAAGTATGTCCTATGCTGTACAGTATGTACATTCAATGCTTGGTTGAGGCTCCTTTTACATAAATTACTGCATCGATGCAGTGTGGCATGGACTTGATCAGCCTGTGGTTCTGCCGAGGTGTTAAGAAGATCCAGTTTGCTTCAATAGCGACCTTCAGCATTTCTGCATTGTTGGCTCCATGTATTTTATCTTCCTGTTGACAATAGTTCATGGTCTTTTAAGAAGGTATTGGTACTTTAGAAGTGTGAGCCTGTTGCCAAGTTCTGCTCAAAAATGAAAATCAGCATCTTCATGAAGCTTGTCAGAAGAGAAAAGCATGACGTGCTCTAATATTCAGACTTTGGACTTGAGAAAGCACAGTGGACCAGCACCAGTAGATGATGTGGCTCCCCAAATTATCACTGACTGTGGAAAGTTCACATTGGACCTCAAGCAACTTGGATTCTGTTCCTCTCCACTCTTCCTCCAGGCTGTGGGACCTTAATTTCCAAATGAGGTGCGAAATCTGCCATCTTCTAAAAAGATGACTTTTTAGAGGACCAGTGAGCAACAGTCCGGTAAGTCCAGGCAAAACGCTTCTGACAGGAGTGGCTGAATGTGTCTTTCTTTTTTTGACACATGATGCAAGAGTCATAGCCCATGTCCTGGATATGCCTGTGAGTAGTAGCTGTTGAAACACTGACTCCTACTGCAGGTTGTGTCTTGTGAACCCTAGAAGGAGCATCACTTTATAATCTTTTCAAGGCTGCAATTATTCCTGTTGCTTGTGCACATTTTCGGACACACTTTTTCCTACCTCTCAACTTTCCATTAAATGCTTAGATACAATCATCTGTGAGCCAGCTTCTTTGGAAATTACTTTTCATGGCTTTCTCTCTTTTATGGCTTACTCTCCTTGGTGACAATGACTGTATGATGCTGTACAACTGTGCAGTCATGACCATAAAAACACATTTCTGTATTAAAAAACTCTTTTTATTGGTGTTCTGTAAGACTCCAATTTCCAAATAAACAAAAGTTTGGATATTTTGTTAATTTAAGCTATAATCATCCAAATTAACTGAAATAAATGCTTTAAATATATCATTATGTGTGTAATTAATCTATATAATGTATGCATTTCACTGTTTTAATTGAATTGCTGAAATAAATTAACTCTTCTGGAAAGAATATCCTAAAATGTACATAGACAAATGTGATTAGATAGTATTTTACTTAAGGCCCGAGAAATCAGCCTGCATTATTCATTCCTTCCCTGCCCTTGTTAAAGACTGGGCCTAGGATAAAGGTTGTTTGTCCCCACCGTGGGTGTATTAAGGTAAGCAAAATTTACTGCAGTCTCTTATTATGAAAAACTGTAGGGCTTTAAACTACCTTCTGCCCTCATTCAGACTCTGTTTCTGCAGAGTACATTAAAACCAGGGATCTGGGGACATGCAGGAGCCTAAAATAAGAACCTGTACTAGCATTGTGGTTGTTAGTGTTTATGCGTGTGTGCTTAATGTACTTTAATTGTGAGCCCTGACAGATTTGTGGGGACCAGACTGCTGGACTTCAGTGGATGTTGGCATCCCCACCATGGTAGGTGTGTACGCATGTGTCAGAAAAAGAGAGCAAGCCAGGGCAACACATAGGAAGGCAGGTTTGATAAGTGAGATTCAGACAGGTAAAGGACAGACGCAGAGAGATACAGAAACAGATGTTGAAGCCTTGGATTAGAATGGAGCAATAAAACCCTGCAGCGATGGCCCCCACCGACAACACACCAACACATAATATTGAATATTGAAAATGCAAATGTAATCCATGTGTAATGCACTCTTGCATCCTATAAAAGTACAGAAACAGGGCTCAGAGGCTCATATAAAATGTACCATCAAGGATGCAAAAAGATCATTAATAAAGCTTTAACATCACTATCTGAATAGCATCAAAATGGTAAAGTTGTGTGCAATCATTTTATTTCTTTTGACTAGGCCAAGGTAGGTACTTTGTGAACACATCTGACTAATTTGTATATAAGAATGACTCACAGAGGGATCATCTTGCATGCATTTGTTGGTAAAATCCAACAGGTCAGGGTTTAATTGCACTGATGTAAAAATGTGATCTCGTGTTCATTTATTTTTTTTGTACTACATAGTTTCCTGACTCTACAGTGAGCAGCTGAGTGGATGAATGTGATTATTTTTTAGCAGCATGCGAGAGCGCAAGCTCATGATTTCCTCCAAATGTAGTGCTAATCCTTCAGCGGGGCCAGATGGTTGTATTTTTTTGTAATAGTACAAAAAAAGAGAGAAATATGTAGCAGATATATGAGAAAGCAACTGTGTGTAGCATGAGTTTCCATCAGTTTGTGTGTGTGTTTCAGAATAAAAAGGGCTACAGTTTTCTGTTTTTTTTCTCAATCTGAAACCTTGTCATGGTGTTGGTACTATGAGTAATTGTTTCTCTTTTTTGACACATGATGAATAAAGAAATGCATTTGAGAACGACATTTTACTTCGTCATTTGCAATAATCATGCTAAATTGAAACCAATGGGACAACAATGCCATCTTGTGGCAAAACGATGCTATCTGGAGCCAGAAAATGTCAGACAGTGAACATCCAGGAGATTTCTGCTTTACATGTGTCTGTCTGCATTAGTCTGTTAATGAATGACCTATGAACTCTCTATGGTGCTGTACTAGATGCGTAAATGATTCAATTTCAGTACAAACATACTGTATATGATTTCATATATATAGCTTAGGCTGAAAATTACATGAAAAATTTTATATTATAGATATAAATTTAATAGAAAAGAAGTCAAGTTTCAGTGAGTTGAAACAGTCATTTATTTATCTTTTCTTATCTTCTTTTACAAGCTTCTTTGAAATGCAGTCCCCATTTAGGTCCAGCTAACTTGAACTGGAATGTGACTACATCTTACAAATTTACATTTCAATGAAATTAGAACAAATTTATTTATAAAGTTGGTCAAATTAAAGCATTTGGAAAAGTACTCATGTTAGCCAGAAAGCAGATTTACTCAATTCATCCACAGAACAGAAAACCTTTGGTCAGGTTAGTAAAGGAAATGTGTTGCTATGGTTGAGCACTAAACAGAACTTATGCAATATTTATGTGGTTTCCATCTGTGACGTACAGCGTCAGAAGTTCACTCATTAATGGTAAGAATATCATGTTAAAATTGGATTTTTAATGATGAGTGTCAACCAGTCTTTCCTAAGTTGGACTTATGATAGAACAATAATCTTAAGTGATTTCTAAAAACAATTTGGTGCACATGTTTGTATATATTGTAACATATTCTAATCCACGAAGGGTCACAACTTTACACACAGGCATGCTTAAGAATATACGTTACCACAAAAAATCTTTTAAATGTCCTTTACCAAGGAAAACATAAGGATGCAACATATTTCTATGTGGATATATGACCACTTTTAATCATATTTCATGGTTTTTCTTTGGCCATCTTTAGACCAGTTTTGAAGTCTCTTTGGAGAACCAAACTGTGTCCATTTCCCAACCATCCAGCTGTTGATTTGAACAGAAGGTGAAGAATTTGGAGTTTATCCCATGTCTTAATAATTCCATTCACTTTGTGCGATGGACCATGCCACTGGCAGTGAAACAGTGCAACAACCACTATACTTGATTAACCAGTGTTCAAATGTTTAAAAGCATCATCTCATCTGGAATCTTTCAGAGTTGTTATGGCCAAATAGCACTTTTTCTTGTCTCACTACAAAATGTTTCTCCAGAAGACATTTTGCTTGTACATGTGGGCAATCATGCTTGAAGGTGTTGGTTTTTGAGCAGCACTTCTTTCTTGACCAGCAGTCTCACATGTCAATGTCAAACTGACTTTACTGTGAGAAAGATGTTCCAGCATCTTCCAGGGTATGACTTGCTCGAGCTTTGGTAGTTTTTGGTAAACTTTAATTTTGACCCAATATAGTTCCAACTTGTGCACACAATTCTTGTTTGAAACAACTCAAATTTCATGTTGTATAATTTTTCCATCCAACAAAAAGAACAGTTCAAACGCATAGTTAATCCCAAAAATCTATGCATGCATGCATGTCCAGGAATGCATGTCTGACCGACATTAACCGTAAATGAATAATAATAATAATAAAATTAACCGTACATTATTAAAACAGAAACGTGTAATTGCGCACCATCCCCTTCTGCAATGCATTCAAATGACTAATGGCAGAAGGACAAATGTTAAACTGATATAATTAATATTTAACCCGTCATGACAGAGAATGCCCAACCTTGTGCAGACACAAACTGTGCGTTTCCCTCTATGACGTCTTGACGTGTCTACAGAAATACATCCGCGTGGTCATCTGACCAACTTCGGGCTTGGAATCAGAAGCCACACGCATGTCAAATGTTTTGGAATGTGTGGACACCATCGTCACGTGGTGACGCTCCGAATCATAGACTGGACCTGATAGAACTCTCGTCCCCATTCGGGCATCGGTGCTCGGACAGCAAGCACTAACTGCCGCTCCTGCTCAGAAACGCTGCCTGAAACAGCTTGGGTCGCCATGGCGATAACTGCTGCTTTGGTTGTAGCTTCAACCGATTACAGGGGGAGTTTATAGGGAGTTTCCTTTCTATTCTGTCAAGCTCTGTGTCCTTAATTCGCAGCAGTCTGCATCAGCAAAGTGTCTTGGCATCACTTCTCGTCCTCCCTCCGGAGTCATGTGAAAGGGCTCTCGCCTTAGACCGAACCCTCCTCCCAAGAGCCGCAGTGGCGTAGTGTCCCTGTCTCCGCTGCCCCCTCCCCGGATCGGTCCGGTTTATCAACCTGCGCCTCTTTGGCGTACGGCGGAGCCGAGGATGAGCGAGCAAGGGAAGGGCTCGGCATCCGCCTCCACCGCGGCCCCGGCTCCCGGTTCGGACACCTACAAAGGCTGGCTCTTTAAATGGACTAACTATCTGAAAGGGTACCAGCGGCGATGGTTCGTCCTTAGCAATGGCTTACTTTCCTATTACAGGTAATATATTCACCACGGCTGTGTGTTTGAGTGCTGGATGTAAAAGCACACAGTGTCATATTTCTATCGGTGCATCATGACAGCTGGCTCCCTCAGCTGGCTAGCAGCGGGCTAAAGCTAGCTGTCTGTTTACTTCCAGCTGACGGAGGGCGTAGCGTTTTCACCTCGGCTGAATGCATGTAGGCTGTGGATCAACCGAAACAGACAGAAAGAGACATAGGAGCATGTCTCCTGACGTAATTTAACAAAGTGAGAAAATTAAGGTTACAATAGCTAGCTCGTTAGCTCCTGTCAAGAGCGCCGACAATAACTTGTTGAATACATTTTTTTTATGTGAAATAATCTACAGTATAATTTGTATTTCTCTATGTTATGTTGTCGTTTCTTATTAAATTTAATTTTTTTTGTATTTTTTGTTATCGTTTTGATTTTACAATCAATTGTTTATTTATTTTTTACAAGGCTCGTCAATTTTCTTCTTTAAAAAGTTCAATTCTGATTTTTTTAAATTCACTTTACCTAATTCAAACAGTGCAGGAAATCAAATGTGTTGCTTGTTGAACGAACAACGTGGAAAAAAGATTAATCTGATAAATTATAATTAGGCATATTTGATTTACACAACACCTTTTACATGATAAATGACAAAGTACTTCACAAAGACAGCAAACAATTAAAGTGATCTAAAAACAAGACAAATCAGACGATAAAGTTAATTGAAAACAAACGTCAGACAATATTTAAAAAGATCAGTTTGACAAAATCTAAAAAAGGTCCATTGAGATTAACTTTTTTTAAGTGACACCTGGCCAAGAAGGCACACCTTTACAAGTTAGAAGCTAATAGTTTGACATAAACATCAAAATAATAAAATAAAACAAATTTTAAAAGTCAAATGGGCATGTTCTGGTAACTGCTGTCAAGATATATAGAAAGCTTAAACAGGTACAGTTTTCCATCATACCATTTAAAAGTTAATGAGATGCCAGGAAACGTGCTGGAGTGATCCGACATTTCCCTGCCTGCCTCCTCTTGGAGGGAGAATAGCAAAGCTCAATGCTGCCCTTTCCCCACCTGTTGTACACCTCTAGTCAGCCTACTGAAAAAACTACTCCTGTCCTAAAGACAAATTTTAAAATGTGACTTTTTCACAGTTCTGTTGCTTTAACTTCATATATTTGAACTGTGTCAACATTTACAGGTTGACAAAAAGTTTCATACAAGGGTTGGATCTCCTTTGTTCTATTTTTAATGGGTTGTTCATATCAATTTAGCTTCTTTCAGTAGAGTCAGATTTATTAGAATTCCCCCTACCAAATTTAAACAATTGAAGTAAGACCAAAAGTGTCGCTTGTTGACAAAAGTACTTAGAGAGAGACCAAACTGTAACAGAACTAATATGATTCAACTCGAAGGTCCTTTTAGATTGTAAGGAGACATGGCTAAGAAGGCAGGCAGAAGTTAGAAGCTAAACATTTGAAATGAGCAATAAAGGAACATCAGAGTCCACTAGGTACGAATTGGTTTCTGGCGTCAAGATAACAAGGTTTTAAATAATTACAAAACAACAAAAAATCTTTCTGTCAAACCGTTAAAGTCTTTTTAATGAGATGCCAGAGAAAGTGCTGGAGGGACTGTGGTTTTTCAATGATATGGAGAATAGTGAAGCAGAGCACAGCCTCTTCCTCACCTGTATCTGCACACTTCTATTCAGCTGGCTATTTTGTAGCTCTCTTATGATCAGAACAACTTAAAGGTGAAATATATTGTATAATATGGAAAGCACTGCGGAAAATATTTATAATTTGTTTCAAAATAAAAATAAAAGCCAATAAATGGCAAAGTAGATGTGTCTGTCTGTATTAATTAATGAAATTAATTAACTATCCAGCATCCGTGGTGCGGACTGGATGATTATATGATTTCATTTCGGTACAAACATATATGATTTTATATAATATATATATATATATATAATATATATATATATATATATATATATATATATCATACCAATACCAGGTCCAACTTAACAATAGCAGTTGCACTTTTTTAAACAAGGTTCTAAGAAAGCTTTAAACTGTCACAGAGAGACAAAGAACATTAGGCTTTAGTGGAGTCTGCAGATTATTCCATAACCAAGTTCCATAATAAGAGAACGTAGTCCCATCAAATTCAGAAAGTATTCTGGTTATTCTAAAGAAAAGGTGGCTGTAAATTATAACAGGTGTTTGAATGTGTAAAGAATGTACTCCTCAGTCTTAATGAAAGACCGGTTCTGCTGGAGGTTTCTTAATGAAATTGGCTAGTAAAAAGTTTGATCTGTGTTCTTTTCGATATTTACAAAGTTCAATTCAATTCAGTTTATTTATATAGCGCCAATTCACAACACATGTCGTCTCAAGGCACTTCACAAAAGTCAGGTACATGCATTCCAATTAATCTTAATCATTGAACAGTGCAGCCAGATTCTGTTATTTATTCAAATTGGATAAAAAGTTTTTCTATCTAAGGAAAGGAAACCCAGCAGATTGCATCCAGTCAGTGACTTGCAGCATTCACTCCTCCCGGATGAACATGTAGAGACAGTGGACAGTCACTGGCGTTGACTTTGCAGCAATCCCTCATACTGAGCATGCATGTAGCGACAGTGGAGAGGAAAAACTCCCTTTAACAGGAAGAAACCTCCAGCAGAACCAGAACCAGGCTCAGTGTGAGCGGCCATCTGCCACGACCGACTGGGGGTTAGAGAGAACAGAGCAGAGACACAAAGAGAACAAAGAAGCACTGATCCAGGAGTACTTTCTATGGGAAGGAAAAGTAAATGTTAATGGATGTAGCTCCTTTAGTCGTTTCACCTAGAAAGAAAGAACAGATAAACTCTGAGCCAGTTTTCAAGGTTAGAGTCTGAAAGAGAGCACATAGAGTTAGTCACAGTAGAAGCGCAGTCAGTAGCTATGTCTAGGAGAGAGAAAGGGTTAAACACTGAAAGACAGGGCCATGTGGATCATCGGTAGAGGGTGAGCATTAAGTTGTTGCCAGCAGAAGCTTGGAGGATTCCCCTCTCCAGAAAGGTGTTACAGGTAGACACAGAGTCAGGCCAGGTGTAGCTTCTAGGAAGAGAAAAGAGAGAGAACAAAGTTAAAAGCTGAAATAACAGCAAATAATACAAAATTGAAGAGTAGCGTGAGAAAGTAACGAAGAGGGTGAAAGTGGTCATTATGTCCTCCAGCAGCCTAAGCCTATAGCAGCATAACTACAGAGATAGCTCAGGATAACCTAAGCCACTCTAACTATAAGCTTTATCAAAAAGGAAAGTTTTAAACCTAGTCTTAAAAGTAGACAGTTTGTCCATCTTAGAGCCCACTGATGGCCATTGTTATACTAAAAACCACAACGATTGGGATATCTCTCTCTGTCAGATTGACCATAACTATTGGAAAATAGAGGGGGTCATACAGGTAGCAGAAATGGAGGGTGTGTTTGCACCTCAACCGTAACTGAGCCGGTTTAGGCTAAACCTGACTCCCCCTTACTCCATCCAACAAGGGGAGAAGAAGACGGAGCTAAAATAAGGAAGATAGCTCAGGATAACCTAAGCCACTCTAACTATAAGCTTTATCAAAAGGAAAGTTTTAAGCCTAGCCTTAAAAGTAGACAGGGTGTCCGCCTCACGGACTAAAACTGGGAGCTGGTTCCACAGGAGAGGAGCCTGATAACTAAAGGATCTGCCTCCCATTCTACTTCTAGAAACTCTAGGAACCACCAGTAAACCTGCAGTCTGAGAACGAAGTTCCCTGTTAGGGAACGTATGGAACAATCAGATCTCTGATGTATGATGGAGCTAAATCATTAAGGGCTTTATATGTGAGGAGGAGAATTTTAAATTCTATTCTGGATTTAACAGGGAGCCAATGAAGGGAAGCTAAAGTAGGGGAAATATGATCTTTCTTTTTAATTTTCATCAGAACTCTTGCTGCAGCATTTTGAATCAGCTGAAGGCTTTTAACTGCATTTTGTGGACATCCTGATAGTAAAGAAGAAGTCATATTAGTTTAAGATTTCATTAATTTATTGTCACCTCATTTAGCTGAGAGTAGCTACTCCATTTGCTCAGTGTAACAAGATACATGTCTGTATGTGGTTGCTATCATTATCATTCTAACAGCTGCTACCTGTTACCTATCATCACCTCTACTACAGCTACACAGACAGCTACCTGTGGCTTAGCTGGTCCTTGTCAGAGTCATGTTTCAGATGTGGATGTTGGTTGGACATGGAGTTGATGGTAATTTATGTCAGATCAATGGGGGTCATGTGCTTATTCAGCACAAAAGACTCCTTTTTGTCCTATTAAGATTAACTTTTAATAGGACAGCTGTTAAATTCATAAGGCAAATGTTAATGGAACCTTCGGGTGAAAATAATTATTGCATTCTAGTCAGAAGAACTGACTTCCCCACCTGAGTCCAAGTCCCCTATAGCTGACAAAGTCTGAAATGTGCGTCAAACATTTATAAAAACCTTACATTATATCAACACTTATGCTTCATACTTTATTTTCATATTGTTGCTTGATTTTAAATACTTTGTACCACTTGGTTGCTTTTGTCAGATCTTCAATAATCTGCTTCATCATTTTCTGGGTCAACCTGTTGTTTGTCCTAAAGTGTTGTAGCATATAGATCTTCCAACTGCGGTGTATTTCAATAATAGCCACAGTTTTAAAGCATCTAAAATGTCAGCTGAATGTGCAGACCGTCTTAAATGAACATTTACATCCACACAGACTGAGAGACCAAATATTATCTGCAACAGTTGTTGACCTGCCTGACTCATTTCCCTAATTAAATGAGTCCCAGCAGAATGAAGAAGCCGCTTGGTGGAGGTAAACGTGGTCCAAAAACCGGATGACCTTGGTGATAAATTACCATAAAACAAAAAAAAAAAAACAGGAGCTTAAATTTTAAAGCTCATACATGGCGTTTTCCACCATCAATGCTGCTAAAAAAGAAAGACCGTCTGCTGGACCTATTGAGCATGCAGCTATCAAATTAAACCCATTTCATCTCATTCCATTCCAAGTCCTGCCACCTGAGCAGCCTAACTTTCTTTTTTGTTGTCATCAACATGTTGCTTGGCTGAGAGGTTGCGTAGCCAAAGACTCCTGCCATGTAGATGCGCTGAAATGAAAGACACCTGTTGCCTCTCCCAGCATTAATAGTACATTATGTTATAAGGTGATCGCCCTCACCGAAGAAGCTAACTCATCAACATCTGAGCACAGATGCACAAGTTGCCCCCTCCACCTCCATGCCTCCATTGTGTGTGTGTCTGTGACTCTGGGCTTTGTTTGCCTCTCTGTGAGCATTCTCTGCCTAACTGTCTGTCAGTGGAGTAAAAAGGGAACGGGGGACAAATGTGACAACATGTTAATTAATGTGCTTTCATTGTATGTCAAATTAGGAATGTGTTGCTTCCCACATGAATCTTTCATTCTGCGCATGTTGTTCTATTTTTGTTCTTTTATTAGATAAAGATGAAGGGAAAATGTTGCAAAAAGTAAAGATGCAGCATGTACTCTTGATGATATATTTTGCAGTATCTGCCCTTGTCCTAACACTGACGCATTTTATGATGCCTCACAAAAGTATTCATAACTGTTGAACGTTTTCTTATTTCATCATGTTTCAACCACAAGCTGCAATGTATTTTATTCAATAGAGAAACACAAAATAGTGCATAACAATGAAGTGGAAGATTAATGACACATTGATTTAGAATCTCCCATCTGCACTGTGAACCTCTGCAGCTCCTCCAGTGTTACCATAGGCCACTTGGTGGCTCTTATTTTTCTCTTCTTGTCCAGCCTGCCAGTTTAGGTGGAAGTTCCATGTCAAAGTTGGATACTCTTTTTGAATTATAGACTGAACAGGTGTCAGCAGATTGAGATGTGTATTTTGATTTGGTTTTGAGCCTAACCCTGCTTTAAACTTCTCCAGAATAAGGTCTCTTGTCTGTTTGTTGTGTTTCTTTATCTTCATGATGTTGTTTGTTCACTAATGTTCTCTAACACACCCCTGAGGCCTTCACAAAACCGTATGTATTCATTCTGCGATAAAATAACACACACGGGGGATTTTATTTAAGGGTGTAAGGGTAACGGGGACTAAACGCCACACTTTCCATGTTTTTTTTGTAACAGTTTTTGAAAACCATATATTTTGGGCTACTAATGAGGTCAGCTTGTACGCATCATTTCTGTGATCAACTGTGTTTGGTATCTGTCTTATTTTAAAGAGGGTTCTATATTTTGATTGTGACTTGCAGACCTTTTGAAATCCTCTCAGTAGCTTAAGAAATTGCTTCGGCTCCTGCAGCCTGTTTTTGTCAAAGTACTGGTTTGGCTCCTTAACCTGGGCTGACACACTCAGCAGTTGAGCAAGCAAAAGTGTAATGAGTTGAATAGTGATGCTGAATTGCATTCAGTATTGACTCCTCCATTACTTTGGCTCCGAAAACCGCAAGCCTGGTTGTTCTTTCCTCCACATTAGCTTTGTGTCATGCCTCCTTTTAGTTCAAATCACACAAAGAGCCACATTGTGCTGAAGTAGACACATGACAAGTTCTTCTTCTGAACATTTTTAAAGTACCAATTACATTATTATCACATTAATACACTTTAGTAACCTTTTAATGTAAATCTAGTTCTGAATTAGTGAGGATCGCATGACATTAAAACTTTGGGTGCCACTGGAGCTGCAATATCACACCACCTGGTGTTGTTTTTCATAGCACTCTTGGCTGTCCGTGTTTTGCTTCAGTTCCTGGATGGAAACCAGATAGTATCAGTTCAAGTGCTCACCAGGTGTTCACCGCTGCCTTGGTCCTTTTGGGAGAGTCAGGTTATGGGGTTACTGCCTGCTCACTGAGGATAGAGGGGCGTGGAGGAGGAAGAGTGGTGAGCAAGCTGACCCGAGATCAGCTTACCCAGCTGGAGGTTCGATCCTGGCCTGAATCCTGTCTGCTGGACATGCGTTTCATCTGGAGTGACTGGAGCAAGCAATGTTGTTGCTGTGATCTAATCTTGTTAATGGGCTATTCATTGGTCTTAGCTCCAGGCGACGGGTTGTGCATGCCAAAGTGTCTCTGTTTGGGTGCCTGTCTGTGTTGTCTTGGTGTTTTAATGTGGCAGGAGCAAAGGGGTGACAAGAAGAGACTAGCCACATTCGTAACTTGCCATTGTTTCAGTTTTTCTCTGCAGCCCATGCCAAGCTGACCAAAGTGGAGCATCACTGCCTTGTTTTTTTTAAGTTTCATATTGGTTTTTACCTTTTGCATGTTATCCAGTGGACATTTTTCCTCCAAGTCTTGTAACATTACAGCCTACAGCCACAATAAAACTTATCTACGGTTTCAAGCTTAGGGTATTTATTCACATTTTCTCTCCTTGTCTGTATTTTCATGCTCACGGCTGTGTGTCCTGTGTTGTTCACTGGTTGTTCTGTCATTACATGCTCCAGATCGGTGGATTTATGTTTTATGAAGATGTGTGCACAGGGGATGGACAGGTAAAACCCCCCACCCCCATGCCCCTCAGTTCTATCTTCTAACTTCCCTCCTCATGCCTTAATGCGTCTGTTTCTTTATCTCTGTTTCCCAACTTTTTCGTTGACTGTGTAGCTTCATGGCCTTTGCATGGCCTGGCCTCCCCACAGAGCAGCAGTGATCAGCATGCATCTCATCTTACTCATCAGCAGCATATTCTGTTTGCTGACCCACTTAACGTCCAGGACTTTACAGCTAAGCTCGGCCGGGTGAAATCTCAAACTGGACTGTTGACGATCCCCGCCCGGCCCACTCTCCGCTCTGCTTCGCATGGCCCCAGATAAGTGTTTGTCTGCGGAACTGATGTGCACCAAGTGCCAGCAGAGGAATGGTACACTGAAGCAATTGTTCTCGTTTGGCATGATAACGGGACTTTACTTCACGGAAGCCGCTGCCTGGCAGAATTCATAAATACGGTCTAAAACCTTTGACTCAGTAAGGCAGCAGCCACCTTATTAGGAAGATGGAAGTTTTTCTTGCGAAGGAGGGAGATACATCCATATGATGGCATGGCTGCATGCTTTAAAAAGGCTGTTTTTAAGGGTATGAGCCTAAAAATCAGTGAGCTCTTAGCTCATGCCTGATTTATTTTTTTTACCTCAGTTATTCAATTCAATTAAATTCAATACAGTTTTATTTATATAGCGCCAATTCACAACACATGTCATCTCAAGGCACTTCACAAATGTCAGGTACATACATTCCAATTAATCCTAACCATTGAACAGTGCAGTCAGAGTTAGTTATTTATTCAAATTGGATAAAAAGTTTTTCTGTCTAAGGAAACCCAGCAGATTGCACCCAGTCAGTGACTTGCAGCATTTCCTCCTCCCGGATGAGCATGTAGAGACAGTGGACAGTCACTGGCGTTGACTTTGCAGCAATCCCTCATACTGAGCATGCATGTAGCGACAGTGGAGAGGAAAAACTCCCTTTTAACATTAAGAAACCTCCAGCAGAACCAGGCTCAGTGTGAACGGCCATCTGCCATGACTAACTGGGGGTTTGAGAGAACAGAGCAGAGACACAAAGAGAACAAAGAAGCACTGATCCAGGAGTACTTTCTATGGGAAGGAAAAGTAAATGTTAATGGACTTAGCTCCTTTAGTCGTTTCACCTAGAAAGAAAGAACATATAAACTCTGAGCCAGTTTTCAAGGTTAGAGTCTGAAGAGAGCACATAGAGTTAGTTACAGTAAAAGCTCAGTCAGTAGCTATGTCTAGGAGAGAGAAAGGGTTAAACACTAAAAGACAGGGCCATGTGGATCATCGGTAGAGGGTGAGCATTAAGTTGTTGCCAGCAGAAGCTCGGAGGATGCCCCCCTCCAGAAAGGTTTCACAGGTAGACACAGAGTCAGGCCAGGTGTAGCTTCTAGGAAGAGAAAAGAGAGAGAACAAAGTTAAAAACTGAAATAACAGCAAATAATGCAAAATTGGAGAGTAGTTTGAGAATGTAGCGAAGAGGGTGAAAGTGGTCAATATGTCCTCCAGCAGCCTAAGCCTATAGCAGCATAAGTACACAGAAAGTTTCAGTTCAGATTATTTAGTTAAACGGCGCTTATTTTCAACAATGTCGTCTCAAGGCACCCCACAAAGGGTCCCACTGATGGTCATTATTATACTAAAAACCACAAGGATTGGGATACCTCTCTCTGTCAGACTGATTATAACCATTGGAAAAGAGAAGGGGTCATACAGGTAGCAGAAATGGAGGGTGTGTTTGTATCTCAACCATAACTGAGCCGGTTTAGGCTAAACCTGACCCGCCCTTACTCCATCCAACAGGGAGGGAGCAAGGCTGATAAACTAGGCCACTCTAACTATAAGCTTTATCAAAAAGGAACGTTTTAAGCCTAGCCTTAAAAGTAGACAGGGTGTCCGCCTCACGGACGAAAACCGGGAGCTGGTTCCACAGGAGAGGAGCCTGATAACTAAAGGATCTGCCTCCCATTCTACTTCCAGAGACTCTAGGAACCACCAGTAAAGCTGCAATCTGAGAACAAAGTGCTCTGTTAGGAACATATGGAACAATCAGATCTCTGATGTATGATGGAGCTAGATCATTAAGGGCTTTATATGTGAGGAGGAGAATTACTTATTACTTATTCTAGAATTGTAACAGTTTAACATAATTTAAATTCAGTTCAATTCAGTTTCAGTCCACCAAATTACAACATATGTTATCTAAAGGCTCTTCACAAAGTGGTCGTATTCATATAACCAATTCAATCTGGTTCATATTCAGTACAGATCATACCAGTACATAAGAATACAATCTAATCATATTGTCACCTTCAAATACAATTTTATATAGAATAATTCAGTCCAAATTACAGTGAAACCATCAAAGTCAGTTAGTTAAATGACTCAAATTACTAAAACGTCTGTCTCGGGGGATCAAGCCAAATGGCATGGAGTCATTTCAGCAATCCCTAATCTTGAGTAAGCATATGGCACCAAAGAAACTGAAATGTCCATTAAATATGGAAACATCCAGCAGAACCAGCCTCACTACAAGCTGCTGCAACCGACTTGATGCTGATTGACTGGCTGGGGTAGTTTTAAATGGAACTCATGGTTTGAAAATAGTCTAAATCTTGTTATTTGTAAACATGATCAAAAGACAAATGTCTGGATTTAAAGAAAGTGATTAAAAAATATCTAAAAAGAATCTGTGATTATTCTGGTTTGTAGCAAATGGGGATCATTTTGATATTATTAATTGTTCTAACGTAGAAAAAGTTTAGTTTGATGAATTAAACGTCGAAAAAAGGTTAAATGTATTTTTATTTAGCATATGTAAATATCTAGTTACAACTGTATATACTGTATGAATTTGTTTATTTTATCAAAATTAAAGAACCAGATTTAGTTTTGGGGAAATTCTGTGCAAAATGGCATGATATGGCTTAACAGTTTATACCATGTTTTAATGTAAAGAGATTTCGATCTCAACAGGCTGTCACCTGGTTAAATGCAGATTATATAAAATCGGTTAAAAAATAAATGTAGTTGAACAGTTACAATAAGCCATGCTGATGGCTTTATATTTGAAAAACATTTCATTTTGACCGAGAGCCATTATAAATCTCTAAAAAAAACACTGACAATTTCATTGATCTTCATTCATTTATAAACAAAACGGGAAGTTTCATGTCTTATATTCATCTTGTGATGTCGCAGATCTTGCTTGCCATGTGGACGAATGTAGCCCCATACCATCAAAGATGCTGGCTCCTTTTTTTTTTTTTAAGAAGTGTAAGGCCAGATGGCCTCTTTCCTTATGAGGCCAAAATAACCATATACTGTTGCAAATTCTGATTTGTCAGGCCACAGAACTCAATTTAACATCGCCTCAGAATATTGTGAAATAAGAATAAGGCCGTGGCCTTTCTGCATCTCATTTAGACATGGTTGTACTTTTAAATGTAAGCGTTTAGTATGTTTGCAGAGTGTGGTTGTTACTGTTCCTGCAGTAACTTCTTTTACAGATTCAGGTAGCTATTTAAATGTATCGTTTTGGCCTTGTAGTTGATGTGAGGATTTGAAATATTTTGTAAAAAGATATTTCTGTGAGATTTACTGAATTTGATTTGCACATGCAGTTTTCTGCAGAGTATTAAATTGTTCTCATACTTATGTACACTGTCTCAAGTTGTTCTGTTACCCCACCCTGTTTTTTTTCAGACATGCGTATAAAAATAGAAGCAGACTTTACAACTGCTTTTGTTCTGTTTTAGATGGAATTTGGTTTGTGCAAACAAATAAAATTGCTATTGATTACTTTATTGTAATCATTTTATCATACTGCTTTGATTCTTTCTCCCTGTTATTGTTCACTTGTTTTAATCTCCTCTCATACTCTGTTCTCCCTTTGTCTGGACTTTTATTCATTGTTCAGCTGTGTTCAGTAAAGAGGCCTGAAGTTGCACAATGGTCTTGTTATCTAGACTTCTTGGGCCCAATGACTGTGCACAGTTGGTGTAGCAGAGGCTATCCAGATACCCACCGTTCAACAACAGGAGCAAGAGCTGGAGTTATGTCAGTTATAGTGAAAGTTGTTTATAGTAAACTGATGCAGTTTTACTATTCATAATATGTGCATTCACGTGGTGTTCACTCACTTCTGGTTCAGTGAAAATACCCGGAGTTTTACTGTATGTTTTCCGTTCCTCTCTCTCTCCCTGCTTGTGCTCAGTAGCAGTAGGAATGCCAGCTGCACTCCCAGCCTTTTTGATTGAAAGACTGATATACACATACTGTTCTTGACTCATTCATGCGCAGGACCAGTATACTCAGCTATGTGGTATATTTTGATTTATCTTCTACCTTCTGTTAATTTTTTGTAGGACACAGGCAGAGATGGCCCATACATGTCGAGGAACTATAAACTTGGCCACAGCACACATCGACACAGAGGATGCCTGCAACATTGTCCTGAGCAGCGGTGGGCGCACGTACCACCTGAAGGCAAGCACTGAAGTGGAGCGGCAGAGATGGGTTACTGCGCTAGAGTTGGCTAAAGCTAAAGCCATCCGCATGATGAATGATCAGTCTGGTAAGGACAGCTATTATGAGCAGCTACTATCAAACTATCAGCAGTTGAAATTAGAAGTGTATGTATGTTTTAGTTATCCTGCAAAAGGTTGTTATTTTCATATGGACCAAGGAACACTGCAGACAGGTCAGGGAGGACCTTTAAACATCACACAGAACGTTGTATAATCCATCATCCAATAATACAAACTGAATGGCACAACTGCAAAGCAACCAAGACATGGCTGTTGACCTAAACTGACGGGCCGGACAGGGAGAGCATTAATCAGGCAAGCAGCTAAGAGGCCTATGGGAGCATTAAGGAACTCTAGAGATCCACAGCTCACGTGGGAGGATCTGTCAACAAGAAAAATATTTGTTGTGCACCCCACAAATCTGCTCTTTAGGGAAGAGTGGTAGGAAGAAAGCATTGTTTAAAAAAAGTCCCATTTGCAGTTTGCCAAAAGTAATGACCAAAATTAAAACTTTTGGATTTCACGCTAAACACTATGTGTTGTGAAGGACCAATGCTGTACATTACCCTGAACGCACTATCCTCACTGTGAAACATGATGGTGGGAGCATCATGCTCTTCAGTGGGAACAGGGAAGCTGGTGGGTGGAACAGGTATTTTTCCAGGGTGAAGCTGGACAAAAACTGTTTAAGACTTGAGACTAAAGCAAGGTTTCTCTTTCACCAGGACATCAACCCTAAATATATAGCATGAGCTTCAGTCGAATGGTTTGTATCAATGAATATTTGTGTGTTAAAATGGTACAGTCAAAGCCCACACCTAAATCCAGTTCAGAGTAAGACTGTACAATATATCACAAATATATCATCGCACAGGTGTACAGCATCTGAACTCCACTCTACCAGGGTCGCTTTGATGTCTTCCTGTCAGGTTTTTGTGCTTACCCCAGTACCGAGACTGCCCTTTTCAAGATGTTCAGTGACATTTGTATGAATGCAGACTGTGGAAGAACCACAGTACTGGTATTATTGGACCTCAGCGCAACATTCAACAATGTCAATCACGGTATATTACTGGCATGACTGCAGAACTGGGCCGGTCTTTCTGGTACAGCACATTACTGGTTTTAATTGAAAGACAGGAACTTTTTTGTGCCAATAGGGAAAAAAGGAAGTCAGATTTCTTGTTTGTACTCACAAACGTGGCCATTAAACTTTATTCTTATTCATTACATCACAGTTGACAAAAATCACATGCGGGGTTCTCCAAGGTTCCATCCTGGGACCCCTCCTGTTCAACATCTACATGCTCCGCCTAGCCCAGATCATAACAAGATAAGTTATCATACCTACGCAGATGACACAAAGCTCTACATTACAATGTCACCAGGTGACTATGAACCTTTTCAAGCGTAGGGTAGATGCATAGAACATAACTTTCTAAACAAAACTGAAGTAATTGTTTTTTGGAGCAGTCAAGAGTCAGCACACAGCTTCAGTTACTATTGCTGCCTGCGTCCTCACTAAAACTAAGAAAGTAGAGCATATCTCCCCACTTCTAAAGTCTTTACACTGGCTTCCTGTATCGTAGAAAGTAGACTTTAAAATACTTCTCCTAGTTTATAAATCTCTTAATGGGTTAGCACCAAAATACATTGAAGATTTTTTTGCTGTTGTATATACCTTATTGACCACTCGGGTCTTCTGGTTTAAGTCTGCTCTGCACGCCAATGATCAGAACCAAACATGGAGAAGCAGCATTTAGTTCTTGTGCTTCACTAATCTGGAACAAACTTCCAGAAGACTGTAAAAATGCTGATTTTAAATCAAGGTTAAAAACCCATTGTTTAGAGTTGCCTTTGACTGTTCCACTTAAACTATTAACGGAAATATAATTAATTTTAGTTTGTATTCCCAACCTTTCTTTAATTTTCTATTATGCCAATGCAGGGTACTTTTTGTGTTTTCTTGTCTTATATTTTCATCATGTAAAGCACCTTAAAATGTCTTGTTGTTGAAATGTGCTATACAAAAAAAATTCCTTTGCCTAGCATTATCACTGTGTGTAATATTCATATCGCAAAGGACTGTTTGGAGTGCAATAAGCTGTGGCTAAAATATTACAATTGTTATGAACTTACATTTTACATGCCAGTGTAATATTAAGCCAGCTGGAGAGAGTTTCACTGCAGCAGATTCTCACACTGGACACAATTGACATTACTCAAAAGGCCATAGGTCACAGAGTGTGGGAAGCACAGATGAGAAAGAGGAAAAAGGGCATAGAACTGATATTGTCATCGCAATATTACCAATATTATCGGCAGTGCAAGAGTTGAAAACTTTGTGCAGTCCAAGTGGTTTGTCTGTCAGTGCCAAGACAATAGATTAAATTGAACAAAAACTACTCTATGGCAAGACCTGAGAAACAATTTTCACAGACACTTCTTGCCGAGTATGAGCATTGAAGTACATACATAGAAATGGATGTGCATAAACACTTTTGCAAGTCACTGTATATTGATACTTTTCATTTACCTTCATTGACCAATCTGCAGTGTCTGGTCATAGGTATTCAATCTAACCTTTGTTTCTACTGTGCTGATTTAATGTTATTCACATTCCATTGTGAGCCTGGAGAGGGCAGCTGTGTCTCCACAGTCAAACTGAAAAAAAAACAAAACTGAAGTATGCTAATCCCACTGGGAGAACTGAGCTTCCATTCAGTCTTCTCCAGACAACACCACAATCTCCTTTTCTAATGGGCCTATACTTGTTTGGTTGTAAGTTTCTATTGGTCAAAGGTTGTGGGAAAAGTTGGTGTTTTTGTTTTCCCTCATTTTACCGCAGCATCGACCCATAGTTTCTCTGCTTTAGGCTACAGTAAAATAGGTTCTGCAGTAAGTGAGACAGACTATATATTCCTGTGGCCTGTGTGTGAAAGTCAAATCACTAAACATAGACTGAGTGAGAATGTGAGTGCTTTTTCTGCTTACCCACATATGCTGCAGAGGAATGTTGGTATATTCAAAAGGGTTAGGTTATTGATTGGCTCAGTGCCTTTGGTGATAGAGTTTTGAATAGTTAGTTTGACTATGTTGACTTCTTTGTTTATTTTAGTGATATGTATTACAGGATGGTTGCCTTGGCAGGTTACTGTTCAAGTATTTCATTAACTAAAGCTGTTTACATGGGTAAGTAGAAAATCAAGCTAAGTTAAATAATGATTAAAATAAAATATGCTGAAAACAAGGATCCCGTCTGTTTGATTTGGTGAATCTATGTGCATCTGTTAGTGATATTAACATCAGGAATGCCAAAAAACTAGGTAACTACAGTTGGAAATTAAGCATTTCTTAAAAGGAGTATAACATTTAAATAGCTAATGTTATTGTTAAAGATTCATTATAAAATATATATAATGTATATAATGTACGTATGTACTTATTTTAAGTTTAAATCGTGTTATTAGAATGTTGTAATTATGAATATGAATATATTATTTAGTATTTAATATTTAATATTAATACTTTAATATTTTATTAAATAATATTTTGGTCTGTTAAGGGTTGTCCTGTGAATTCCAGCCCAATAAGGCAGTGTTATTAGGACAAAATTGAAAGGGATGAGCCAAGCTCTGACATTATTGAACAGCAAAACTCTTCACACACATGGAATGAATTCACACAATTTCTTAAAAACAAGAATTTATTAACAAAAATAAGTCAACTCAAGTCAACATATTTCAATCAACAAACTCTTTTTTAATATGCTAAAACAATCCAACTAAAACTATCAGCGAAAAAAAGAATAAAGAAGACTAAGGGCTATGTACAATATAAACAAGTTGATCAAAAAGGGTTTAAAACCATGACCGAAAGAGTGAGTCAACATTACCATGCAATGTTATTTTTTTGAGAACCACGAATATCTTGAAGAATCTGGAATGAAGTGAAGTTAGTCTTGGAACTAACTTAAGCAATAATTTGGGAATCTTTTAGACAAACAATTTCACAATGCAAGATCAGGGAAAATATTATTTTAATAAAATAATATTTTAAAAATTTTTTTGCTGAATAAAACCAACCTTCTGGATGACCAAAATTTCTCAACGGTGTTTAATTAGCTGCCTTTTTTATTAAAATAATATTTTAAAGAAATATTATTTTAATAAGACCCAAATCTTTGAGAAATGGGCTTAATTGTGTTACTTAGTTATCAAGATTAGTAAAATAATATTTAGGGAAATATTATTTTACTAGATTGAAAACCAACAATCTTTTTGGGTAAATTATCTTTAGCAGGCAAGCACGTGTTCTTAGCTGTTAGCGGTTGGAGCTAACAAAAGAAGCTTATAGCTTATCATTAGAATCAAACACATACCTTTAAAATACCACTAATAAAAGGGTTAAAATGCATAAGCGCGGATGGCACATTATGGCCAATCTTCTGTGTTTAAATCACCCTTTAAATAAAGTTTGTCTTAACTAAAAAAAAAAAAAACACAAACACATAACACACAAACTGAGCACATGTGCTGAGCAGATTATCTGCTAGCACTAAGTTGGCTGAGTTCCAACTCAAACAAAACCCAATGTCATAAAACGAAAAATGTTTTGATTATTTCATTCTAAACTACTCTCTCTCTGCCCAAAACACAACCTCTTACATGAACCGTGCTGAGGAAAAGTTGTCCGGGCGACGGAGTTGAAGAAAGCATCCACAGGGGAGTCACACTCTTAAGCCTCCCTGGTAAGGTCTGTTTGGGGGTTCTGGAGAGGAGGGTCCGTCGGATAGTCGGACCTCGGATTCAGGAAGAGCTGTGTGGTTTTCGTCCTGGCCGTGGAACACTGAACCAACTCTATACCCTCAGCAGGGTCCTGGAGGGTGCATGGCAGTTCGCCCAACCAGTCTACATGTGCTTTGTGGACTTGGAGAAGGTGTTCGACCGTGTCCCTCGGGGAATCCTGTGGGGGCTACTCCGGGAGTATGGGGTACCAGGCCCTTTGATACGGGCTGTTATGTCCCTGTATGACCGGTGTCAGAGCTTGGTCCGCATTGCCAGCAAGAAGTCGGACTCGTTTCCGGTGAGGGTTGGACTCTGCCAAGGTTGCCCTTTGTCACTGATTCTGTTCATAACTTTTATTGACAGAATTTCTAGCCGCAGCCAAGGTGTTGAGGGTATCCGCTTTGGTGGCCTTAGGATTGCGTCTCTGCTTTTTACAGATGATGTGGTCCTATTGGCTTCATCAGCTCGTGATCTACAGCTCTCACTGGAGCAGTTCGCAGCCAACTGTGAAGCTGCCGGGAGTGAACAAAGCGTTAACTGCAGCTAACCTCCGTAGCTGTGGGGTGGGGCGGCTCGTTCTGTCGGCCAGCCGAACTGCACGTTACTGCTGTAACCACGGTGATGTGGTCCCGTTGTCCTTCCTTCAGACCGGGAAAACTGCTTCACTTGTAGAGACAGGGTGTCTGCTGGGAACTCTCTGGAACCCAGTTTGCTTCTGTAGACCTCAGAGAGAAAAGTCAAGCAACGTTTGTACCTTAATTACCCCCGTTAATGAATGAATACCGCATACACAAGCAGCAATTCATTTCTACTTAACTTAGTACATATGATCGCGTGATCGTATGACACTCTTAGATCCAGCTTGAAGAGTTAGGGCTGTTTGCCTGCAAAGAGACATTAGCGCGCTGTGTCCCTCCGTCCAGTTCCTCTGGGGACCTGCGTGGAAGAGGTCAGTTTGTTGCAAAAGCGGGGTTTTTATTCGGACAGTGACGTCACGGGAAGTCCGCTGTTATTCCCCGTTTCTGGCTGTGCTGGAAGTAGGTTAGTGCAATTTATTTTGAAAGTTCCAGAAAAGGTCTTATCATGTTGTACCCATGGCTGGGGTCCCAACAAGAATATAATAGATTTTTATATGTATGAGGCAACAGGTTACTGTTGTCCTTAGTGCTCATTAGTGACTTTTTTTGCTTCCAGCTTCAGTTTTTATTTATTTTGTATTATATTTTGCTTTGGTGTGATTCCCATGTAAACTCTGAAAAATTTTACGTTTTTTATTTGTGATTGTAATTTTTACATATGACACAAAAGAGTTTGATGCCTAACCTAGTCATTGATTCCAGTTCAAGGAATTGAAACAGCTGGTACTGGCAGTCCAAGCGGCATGCGGCTTGGGTGGTTGCTGAGGTAAAAACTCGGGCATGGGAGGAGTTCGGAGAGGCCATGGAAATTGACTTCCGTATGGCTTCGAGGTGATTCTGGTCCATCATCCGGCGTCTCAGGGGGGGAAGAGGTACACCACTAACACTGTTTACAGTGGGGAGGGTGTGCTGTTGACCTCAACTCAGGACGTTGTGGGTCAGTGGGCGGAGTACTTCGAAGACCTCCTCAATCCCACCAGCACATCTTCCACTGAGGAAGCGGAGCCTGGGGACCTTGGGGCAGCCTCTCCAATCTCTGGTGCTGAGGTCACCGAGGTGATTAAAAGGGTCCTCAGTTGTAAGGCCCCTGGGGTGGATAAGATTCGCTCTGAGTTTCTTAAGGTTCTGGATGTTGTAGGGTTGTGTTGGCTAACGCGAGTCTGCAGTATCGCGTGGACATCGGGGGCAGTTTCACTGGATTGGCAGACCGGGTTGGTGGTTCCCCTATTCAAATAGGGGGACCGTAGAGTGTGTTCCAACTATAGGGGAGTCACACTCATAAGCCTCCCTGGTAAGGTCTGTGCGGGGGTTCTGGAGAGGAGGGTCCGTCGGATAGTCGGACCTCGGATTCAGGAAGAGCTGTGTGGTTTTCGTCCTGGCCGTGGAACACTGGACCAACTCTACACCCTCAGCAGGGTCCTGGAGGGTGCATGGCAGTTCGCCCAACCAGTCTACATGTGCTTTGTGGACTTGGAGGAGGCGTTCGACCGTGTCCCTCGGGGAATCCTGTGGGGGGTACTCCGGGAGTATGGGGTACCAGGCCCTTTGATACGGGCTGTTATGTCCCTGTATGACCGGTGTCAGAGCTTGGTCCGCATTGCCAGCAAAAAGTCAGACTCGTTTCCGGTGAGGGTTGGACTCTCCCAAGGTTGCCCTTTGTCACTGATTCTGTTCATAACTTTTATTGACAGAATTTCTAGCCGCAGCCAAGGTGTTGAGGGTATCCGCTTTGGTGGCCTTAGGATTGCGTCTCTGCTTTTTACAGATGATGTGGTCCTATTGGCTTCATCAGCTCGTGATCTACAGCTCTCACTGGAGCAGTTCGCAGCCAACTGTGAAGCTGCCGGGACGAGAATCAGTGCCTCCAAGTCCGAGGCCATGGTCTTGAGCCGGAAAAGGGTAGAGTGCCTCCTCCAGGTTGGTGGCTAAGTCCTGCCTCAAGTGGAGGAGTTCAAGTATCTTGGGGTCTTGTTCACGAATGAGGGTAAGATGGAGCGGGAGATTGATAGACGGATTGGTGCTGCATCAGCAGTGATGCGGGCGCTATACTGGTCTGCCGTGGTAAAGAGAGAGCTGAGTCAGAAAGCGAAGCTCTCGATTTACTGGTCGATCTACGTTCCTACCCTCATCTATGGTCATGAGCTTTGGGTCATGTCTGACAGAAACAAGATCACGGACAAAGCGGCCGAAATGAGTTTCCTCCGCAGGGTGTCTGGGCTCTCCTTTAGAGATAAGGTGAGAAGCTCGGTCATCCGGGAGGGACTCAGAGTAAAGCCGCTCCTTCTCCACGTCGAGAGGAGCCAGTTGAGGTGGCTCGGGCATCTGGTTAGGATGCCTCCTGGACGTCTCCCTGGTGAGGTGTTCTGGGCAAGTCCCACCGGGAGGAGGCCCAGAGGAAGAACCAGGACACGCTGGAGGGGCTATGTTTTTTTGGTTGGCCTGGGAATTCCCCTGGACGAGCTGGCCCAAGTGGCTGGGGAGAAGGAAGTCTGGTTCTCTCTGCTTAGGCTGCTGCCCCCGTGACCTGACCCCGGATAAGCGGAAGAAAATGGATGGATGGATGGATGGATGGAGAAAAAACAAAAGATTAATTTTGAAAATTGTGTATTTTCTAGTATAGTTAGGGTTAAAAGCAAATCTAAGACATTGAAGTAAATTAATAACAAGAGGTATATATGCTAATGATTTACAATACCGACTGTTATTAGTTTATGTGATCCATATTTCTATTTCATAAATATGTGAAGTCCCATGTGATATTAATTAAGATTTTATAATAATAATAATTTACTTGTACAGCCCTTTAAAATAAAATAAAACACATAAAACACAAGCAGTTACACAGCATAAGTATAAAAAAAACATAAGAAGTAATAGAAAGAAGTATGTAAGAAGTGTTGCACTACTAGGTATTAAAAGCTATCTTAAATAGGTAGATTAAGTTTTGACTTGAAGAAGACCAGGTCAGAGACCAGTCTTAATCAGGACTGAAAGTAGTTTTAAATTCCTGCCGGTACTTAGAGGCGGAGCTAGAGAGGTGGCTGGGGAGGCACTGGGGGCATATTTATGCATGCAAATATATATATATATATACTTTAGGCTTCTGTTTAAGGCAGAAATTAGAATCACTTGACAATGTAGAATATATATCTATATATATATCTAGATATATATATATCTAGATAGATATATATCTATCTAGATATATAGATATATCTAGATAGATATCTACAGGGGTTGGACAATGAAACTGAAACAGCTGGTTTTAGACCACAATAATTTATTAGTATGGTGTAGGGCCTCCTTTTGCGGCCAATACAGCGTCAATTCGTCTTGGGAATGAAATATACAAGTCCTGCACAGTGGTAAGAGGGATTTTAAGCCATTCTTCTTGCAGGATAGTGGCCAGGTCACTACGTGATACTGGTGGAGGAAAACGTTTCCTGACTCGCTCCTCCAAAACACCCCAAAGTGGCTCAATAGATCTCAATTAGATGTGATGACTGTGCAGGCCATGGGAGATGTTCAACTTCACTTTCATGTTCATCAAACCAATCTTTCACCAGTCTTGCTGTGTGTATTGATGCATTGTCATCCTGATACACGGCACCTCTTTCAGGATACAATGTTTGAACCATTGGATGCACATGGTCCTCAAGAATGGTTCGGTAGTCCTTGGCAGTGACGCGCCCATCTAGCACAAGTATTGGGCCAAGGGAATGCCATGATATGGCAGCCCAAACCATCACTGATCCACCCCCATGCTTCACTCTGGGCATGCAACAGTCTGGGTGGTACGCTTCTTTGGGGCTTCTCCACACCGTGACTCTCCCGAATGTGGGGAAAACAGTAAAGGTGGACTCATCAGAGAACAATACATGTTTCACATTGTCCACAGCCCAAGATTTGCGCTCCTTGCACCATTGAAACCAACGTTTGGCATTGCCATGAGTGACCAAAGGTTTGGCTATAGCAGCCCGGCCGTGTATATTGACCCTGTGCTGCTCCCGACGGACAGTTCTGGTGGAAATAGGAGAGTAGAGGTGCACATTTAATTGTGCTGTGATTTGGGCAGCCGTGGTTTTATGTTTTTTGGATCCAATCTGTGTTAGCACCCGAACATCCCTTTCAGACAGCTTCCTCTTGCGTCCACAGTTAATCCTGTTGGATGCGATTCGTCCTTCTTGGTGGTATGCTGACATTACCCTGCATACCGTGGAACTTAATACATCACAAAGACTTGGTGTCTTGGTCACAGATGTGCCAGCAAGACATGCACCAACAATTTGTCCTCTTTTGAACTCTGGTATGTCACCCATAATGTTGTGTGCATTTCAATATTTTGAGCAAAACTGTGCTCTTACCCTGCTAATTGAACCTTCACATTTTGCTCTTACTGGTGCAATGTGCAATCAATGAAGACTGGCTACCAGGCTGGTCCAATTTAGCCATGAAACCTCCCACACTAAAATGACAGGTGTTTCAGCCATGAAACCTCCCACACTAAAATGACAGGTGTTTCAGTTTCATTGACCAACCCCTGTATATCAGTTGTAAAAGAACTGCCATGTATGAAACAATGATAAACCATTTTCTGATGCATAACTTTTCATCTTCAGTTTCCGTCTTTTCTTTTGAACAAAGAAGTTATTGTTCTCTGCATTGTGGTCAAGTTTTGATTTCATTTAAATTAAAAATTTGACAGTTCTGTTGTTTTCGCGGTTTTTATTTAAAAGTCTGTAGATGGTAAGTGATTTATTGTTCCTCCTGTCCTAATGCAAGCTGCGTTTTTTTATGTCTGTGCATCACCTGTGTAAAATCTCCCATACCATTAAATCGAACGCATCGATCTCCTTGGCAACCGCTCTGTTTTGGAGGTAAGCACGCATGCGCTCTCGTGTAGCGTATGTGAAATCTCTGTTCAAAGGCGGTGTTTTCAAGCTGTATGGTGTTGTAATTCAGCAAAATAACATGAAAAACAACTAGTTACTCTCCCTTTGCTTTTAACTGGGGTATTTAGCAGCGAGGAGACAGACATTAAAGGTAGCGGTGCTCGTTTTAAAGGCTGGCCGTTCACAAAAGTCTTGAGCTCCGAGGGGAGAGAAGCAAAGCAAGAGCATTAAGGCTCCAGCATAGCACGAACAGTTCAGAAACAATTTGGAATGAGGGGAAAATAGCTATATTTATAAACAGATTAAGTCGTGTTTTAGACTGCCTATTGGTAGCGGATCTGATCTTCTTTGTGTGCTCGTGAATTTATGCAGCCGTAACTGGTTCTGGATGACGGCTTCATAGCAGACAGCCGTTCTTCCTTCTTCCTGGTACTGCGTACCGGCGCAGAATCTTTTAGTGGTACGCAGTACCGGACCATACCAGCTCACTGTCACCCCTGGTCTTAATTCAGCCGGGAGTTTGTTCCAAAGTCTAGGAGCTGCCACAGAAAAGCCTCGATCACCCCAGTACTTACATTTTGGCCTGCACCTCCAACAAGTGCTGATTTGAGGCCAAGTGCATAGTCAAGTCTTCAGCCATAGGTTTATTTTGCATTTAGTTTTAAATATTACAGTAACCTTTTAAACTCATTTTACCAGTGCATACATTTATCAGATAGCAGGAATAATGACTGAAGAACCTACTTTTGTTTAGTAGCACAAATCGACATGTTTATTTCTGTGCATCTGATTCAATTTGTTGTTGAGTTCTTTGAATTTCTTACTGAAATACTCCCTAAATACAATTGAATTCTAATTTGTGGGGACTTTTTGTGTCACGTTTGTTGCCCAGGGGATCAACTTGCTACTGATTTTAAAAATCTTCTGGTAAGGTATGACCTAAATCAAATAGTAGATAAACCCACTCACCAGTTGGGCACACTTTGGATCTTGTGATCTCTCACAACCTTTTAGTCTCCCTCACAGAGATTGCTGAGACTGCCATCTCAGACCATCTCCCTGTAATTTTTATTTTTCAAGCCCCCCATACCTCAGAGGAAACTGTTGCTCAATCTTGCAATTGTCATATGATGACTTCAGCTACTGCTGATGAATTGTCTGCTGCTTTTCATAGCTTTGGGTTTTATGCCTTAAATGGATTGGTTTCCCCTCAGTGTCCTGATTTTATACTTTTATCCTTCCACTCAATCTGCTTTGGGATCCTGAACAGTTTTACCCCTCTGAGGTATAAATGCTCTAAACCTAAAACGGAGCCATGGCTAAATGTGACCATGCACACATACAGACAACGTTGCAGGGAAGCCGAATGCCAATGAAAGAAGGACAAACTACACGTGTCTCTGGAAATATTGAGAAACTGCCTGAAGGACTATCAGAAAACTGCTAAAGAGGCAAAATCTCAGCACCTCTCTACTCTTATTGCTAATAATAGTAAGTCTCCTAGGGTTTAATTCAAGACAATAAATAAGGCAAGTCCCTATCAGAACAAAGAATGTGTGTAGTGGTAATGATCTGATGATCGGCCCCACTTAATCTGTTCTGTTCGATCATTTTAAACTGCCATTATTTGCAGATTTGTGCAAAATCGAGGGATCTTTAAAACCTACAAACTGCCCTTTGGACATTGTCCCTACAAAAGCACTTTAATCTGTTTTTAATACTTTTGGGCCAACTTCTTTTTTATTAATAAGTGTCTTTCTTTAGGAGTTGTCCCTGCTGCTTTGAAACATGCGGTGGTCAGACCTCTACTCAAAAAGCAGAGTTTGGACCCCTCTGTACTTCCAAATTTTAGACCTGTATCTCATCTGCCAAATCTTTCTAAAATCTTGCAAAACATGGGTTTTAATCAACCGCAGTCCTTTTTATAAACTAAATTTTTTTTGGAAAAGTTTTGGTCTAGTTTTTGATCCCAACACAGCATTGGGACTGCATTCTTAAAAGTCCACAATGATATTGTGCGGTCTGTCGATGGGGCATGCCCAGCTGTCTTGGTGACTCTTGACCTCACGGCTGCTTTTGATATGGTGGATCACGCGGTCCTTCTGTCACGTTTAAGTTCCAGTGTTGGAATTCGAGGTCCTTAAATGGTTTCCCTGATACCTAACGGAGATATCTTTCTCTGTAATGATTGGTGACCTGTCTTCTTTTACTGCCCCTCTTTCTTCTGGCATCCCACAAGGCTCCATCCTTGGCCCCTTACTTTTCTCTCTTTACATTCTACCACTTGGAACAATCTTTTCCAAACACAACCTGTCTTTTCGCTCCTATGCTGATTACATACAAATATATCTGCCAGTAAATTCTGATAGGGATGAAGCAACTACTTCTTTGTCTGTATCTCAGCTATTAGGCAGTGGCTGGCTCAAATTCTTTTACATGTAAATTAGGACAAAACTGAATGTATTGTATTTGGGAGCAGTACAGCAGTAGACCTTGATTCTTCTTTCAGTTACACTTCTACTGTTAGAAATCTTAGTATGCTCTTTGACTCAAATTTTAAACTTGACAAACAAATAAATAATGTGGTCAGGACGAACTTCTTTTACTTATGGCTCTTAGCCAAAGCCAAAAGGTTTTTAAATCGTAATGACCTTGAAATTGAGGCTGGCCACACATTCATAGCTTTGCGTCTGGACTACTGCAATTCCTTGGTATTTTGGTGTAAACCAGTCTTTATTGAGTCGCCTCCAAACCATACAGAATGCTGCTGCCTGTCTCATAACAAACACTAGGAAACAGGATCATATCACACTGATTCCTAAATCCATTCACTGGCTCCCCATTCCGTTTAGCATTGGTTATGAAATGTTTAATGCTTGTTTTGAAAGCCCACATAAACCTATAAACTAGGCATGGAGTGCATGAATCAGAGAAGCAGCAAAAAGCCCCATGTTCACTGTGGAAGAGCTGCTGAGATCCACACCTCAGGTTTGAGAACACCTGAGCTGGAAAACCTTTAGTTGGGCCCTCCACAAATCTGGCCTTTTGTGGAAGAGGGGCAAGAAGAAAACCATTGTTGGGAAAACAAACCATAGGAAAGGTGCTCTGTTCAGAATAGATAATAATTAAACTTTATTAATCAACATTAATCTTTTTGGCCTACATACAAAACTGTGTGACAGAAACACTGAATGCAAATGCTTACCCCACTTTTCAGTTTTTTATTAGAAAAATGTTGAAAACCATGTATCCTTTTCCTTTTAATGTTACAATTATGTGCTACTTTGTGTTGGTCTCCCACATAAAATCCCAATAAAATAGTTTGAAGTTTTCAGATATAACATGACAAATTGTTGAAAGTTAAACAGGTATGAAAACTTTTGCAAGTGCAGTGTATAGGCAACGAGTCAGGGAGCAAAAAAAAAAATTATACACAGGTCTTTGTGTTTTTCTTTCTTTCTTTCTTTCTTTCTTTCTTTCTTTCTTTCTTTCTTTCTTTCTTTCTTTCTTTCTTTCTTTCTTTCAGTCCACAGGTTATCTATCTGTGGAAAAAGATTTAGGAGGGTAAAACACATACTGAGGGTGTCTGTGGAAAGTAGCTACTAAGAAAGCCACTGAAATAGTGCCTTAACATCAAAATAAATTACGAAACAAGTATGTGTTCAGGCTCTTTCAGAGCATCTTTTTCTTTGTCCATGGTGTTAGACATGGATCAGCACCAGGATGTCGGCATTCATTAACCTACCCTTGCTTCTCTGTTTTTGGAACAAAGAGCTCATATCGATTTCCTCAGGTGAGCAGAGTGTAAACCACGGATAGATGTCAGGAGGGAGCAAAAGGTAGACATTGATATCCTTTACAAGGGTTGTTGTTTCATTACCATCATGTCGTGTTTTAGCTGTGCTCTGCTTTGTGATGTGCTGAAATATTTAAATCTTTTTATCCAACAATCATCTGCAATTTGATTGTCTCCCTTTGTTAATTAGGCAAGGACCCTTCTGTAAGTTGTTTACTGCATCTGGATATTTAGGGTTTTATGGAATCCCTATCTACTCTTGATTTTAACACAAGCTAAATCATAAAGCACATGTTCAGCAGGTGGCAGTGTTTCCCCTTACTTTGAGTTGACCTATGCGTGCCATGTTTTTGCGCTAGCATGTGAAGTGGGATCACAGCCCTTGAAAAAAACTTGTTCCACTAGTGGCTCAAATTTGTAAGCCTGGCTGATATGATTAAATACATGTAGAGCCCCAGATGACATATATTTTTATACTAACTGAAAAGGTTTTGAAAGAGGATGATGGAGAATTTAAAATCGAAATTGGTCAATGCAGGAGCCATTCATCAAATCAGGGTCTCCATCTCTGTCTAAAAAAATGTACAGTACAGCTGAGACAGGGGGGAGCATGAAAGCACTTGAACTTGATAACTACACCGCATTATCAGCAGGGCAGTCTGCTAGCCTTTTGGTGGTTTTAACTTAGACTGAAGGTGCTAACTTAATTGAGATAGGTGTTGTCTGAACCATTTTATCCTTTTCCTTGTGTTATTTTCTTTTTGTTCCTAAATTACTTCTGTGATTCAACAAAAACAATATGAACTATCCATGGTGCTGAAACTGTAGCAACATCACAGAACATGAAGTGATAACTGATTAGCATTGCATGTTTAAGCACACTTTACTTATAATTTCTCCACTGCCTCTTCCCCCGTCTCTTTGTCCTGGCTGTCTGTTTTTTTATTTTTTAACCTTCCACACATCCACGTTTTCTCTCTCTTCCCACCACCCTCGCACACTGTCTGGTCTTCGTACCTCCTCCCTCTTTTTCTCCCTTTCCCCCCTTCTCTCTCAGTAAGCTGTTCACTCTGCTTTAGCTCCATCCATATTTATTTCTTTACGAGTTTCGACTATTTTTTGTCAGACTCTTCTGGTTTGCATGAACTACTTATATCTTCATCAGAAATCTCGGGGAAAAAGCGAAAAGAATAAATCAATCTCTGTCATGTAAGTACACAGCTTTTCTCCATTTGTGTTAAGCATTTGTATACACCTGGAACTGTGAAAAGTTAAATAGATCTTGCTCATTTTATATTAGATAACTGTATTTTACATGTTTTGCAGTAGATATCACTGGAGGATTGTAAATTCAGTGTGATATAGATGTACAATTTTAATAAACAGCTCTTTAAAACACAGATCTAAATTTAGATCATTTGGATCAAAATTTTCTTACATATCTGTACATTAAACCTAAAATTATGATAAATCAGAATCAGAATCAGAATCAGCTTTATTGCCAAGTTTGTACATACAAACAAGGAATTTGACTCCGGTACACTTTGCTCTTTGGTTTTTTTTTTTTGACTACAGAATATACATATCTACAATGTACAATATACACATATATAAAAAAATAAAAGGTGCATTTGCAACATCTGTATGCTGTTGTTTTGTACTCTATTGAATGTTCAACAGAGAAAACAGCCTGGGGAAGAAACTGTCTCTGTAGCGGCTGGTTTTGGTAACAGTGCCCCTGTAGTGACGGCCTGAAGGTAAAATCTAAACAGTTTATGTGCAGGGTGGTGGGGTCTGCAGAATTTTAGCAACTCATTTCCTGACCCTTTGACCTGTATAATTTCCTGGAGGGGGGGGAAGGTCAGCCCTGATGATTCTCTCTGCAGTCCTGATTATTCGTTGCAGTCTGGCCTGTCCCTGTTTTGTGGATGAACAAAACCACACTGAGATGGATGAAGACAGGACAGACTGAATGATGGCAGTGTAGAAGATGACCAGCAGCTCCTGTGAAAGGTTGTACTTCTTGAGTTGCCTCAGGAAGTACAGTCTTGCTGGGCCTTCTTTCGAACAGTGTCTATGTGTGAAGACCGTCTCAGGTCCTCAGAGATGGTGGTTCCTAAGAACCTGAAGTGATCCACAGCCGACACGGTGTTGTTGAGGATGGTGAGGGGGGTGTATGGAGGTGGTGTTTTTCCGAAAGTCCACCACCATCTCCACAGTCTTGAGTGGGTTTAGTTCCAGGCATTTTCTGACTACGCCAGTGTATCAGGCGATCCACCTCCTGGCTGTATGCAGACTCATCACCGTCCTGGATCAGTCCAATGAAAGTGGTGTCATCTGCAAACTTAAGGAGTTTACACGGACGAATCCGCTGAGGTGCAGTCATTTGTGTACAGGGAGAAGAGGAGTGGGGATAGAACACACCCCTGGGGGGCACCAGTACTTATTGATCTGGTTCGGAGAAGATGCTCCCCAGTCTCACCTGCTGCTGTCGGTCTGTCAGGAAGCTGTTGACCCCACTGACAGGTGGAGGCTGGGACGTTGAGCTGGGTGAGCTTCTGGTGGAGGATGTCTGGTATGATGGTGTTGAAGGCCGAGCTGAAGTCAAACAAACAGGATCCTGGCGTAGGTCCCTGGGCGGGTCGAGGTGTTGCAGGATGAAGTGTAGACCTAAGTTAACAGCATCATCTGCCGACCTGTTTGCTCGGTAAGCAAACTGCAGGGCGTCCAGTAGAGGGCCTGTGATGTCTTTTCAGGTGCTTCAACACCAGCCGCTCAAAGGATTTCATGACCACAGACGTCAGGGCTGCAGGCCTGTAGTCATTTAATCCTAGGATGGTGGGTTTCTTGGGCACTGGGATGATGGTGGATCGTTTGAAGCAGGAGGGGACCTCACACTTCTCCAGTGACTTGTTGAAGATCCGGGTGAAGATTGGAGCGAGTTGATGTGCCACAGGCTTTCAGGCATGATGGGGAGACTTTTATCAGGTCCTCCAGCTTTCTTTGTTTTCATGCGCTGAAAGAGCCTATTTACATCATCCTCAGAGATCTTTAGTGCAGGCAGAGGATCTGAAGGTAGGGGGTTGGTTGCTTTACTGGTCGAATTTGTTCCTGAATGGGATGTGGAGGAGTTGGTTTGAGGTGTGAATGGCTTCTTGTCATGTCTGCAGTAGAAGCCATTCAGACGGTTAGCCAGGTGAGGACTTTGTTCAGGAAGGGTGGTGGGGCTTCTGTAGGCAGTCAGGCTTCTCAGACCAGTCAATACAGTCGAAGTGTCACCAGTAGAAAGGCTGTTTTTCAGCTTCTCACTGTAGCTTCTCTTGGCTGCTTTGATCTCCTTTGTAAGTCTGTTCCTGGCCTGCCTGTACCGGGCCCAATCTCCACTGCTGTGAGCTTCTTCCTTGTCCCTGCGCAGATTCCTGAGGTGTGGAGTAAACCATGGCTTGTTGTTCCCAAAGGTGCAGAAGATCTTGGTCTGCACACACATGTTCTCACAGAAACTGATGTATGATGTCACCACATCAGTTAGTTCATTTAAATCAGTGGCTGAGGTTTCAAAAAAAGTCCAGTCTGTGCATTCAAAGCAGGCCTGTAGCATCTGCTTCGATTCCTCAGTCCATTTTTTAACAGTGTGAACCACGGGTTTGGAAGCTCTTAGTTTCTGTCTGTAAGTTTCTGTCTGTAAGGCAATGATCCGAAAGTCCCAGAGCAGCCCTGGTAACAGCATGATATGAGTCCTTAAAAGCTGTGTAACAGTGGTCCAGTGTGTTTTTGTCTCTGGTGGGACACTTAATATGCTGTCTGTATTTTGGGAGCTCATTAGAGAGATCTGCGCTGTTAAAATCTGCCAGTATTATGATGAAAGAGTCAGGGTGTTTTTTCTCCACGTCTGTAATCAGCTCAGCAAGATGTTTTTCCGCAGCAGAAGTGCAGCCATGCGGACGAAAATATGAGCCGATTATTATGAACGAGGAAAACTCTCTCGGTGAGTAAAACGGTTTACAGATTATGGAAAATGACTCCAGATCCGGACTACATGTTTTCCCCAGCACTTTTATGTCTCTGCACCAAGCTTCGTTTATATAAAAGCAGATTCCGCCTCCTCGCTTCTTCCCTGATAGCTCCGCGCTGCGATCCGCTCTGAACAGCTGGAAGTCCGGTATGAGCAGTGCGCGGTCCGGGATGTTGTCACTCAGCCATGTCTCGGTGAAGCAGAGAACCGCTGATCTGCGGAGGTCCGAGTTTTTACCGGTGAGAAGTAGCTCGTCCATCTTGTTGCTTAGAGAGCGGACATTTGCCAGATGTATTGAAGGCAGTGGTGTGCGAAAGGTCCTCTTTTTGCGGAGTTTTTACCAGGGCGCCAGCACGCTTTCCCCTCCGACGCTTCCGGCGCAGTATCCCGTAGAGCGCCGCCGCTCCACTTGCCAGAAGCTCAGTGAACCTGGGATCAATGAAGGATGGTGAAAAAAACCCAAAAGAGGACTCTCTGATGTTGAGAAGTTCCTCTCTACTGAATGAGACCACCGAATTGTGGCCCGAGACCACAGTACTGTGGCTCGAAAAACATATAAACACACAAACTACAAAAACAAAGAGAGAGCGAAGCTCCGAGGCTGCCATCGTCGGGGCCATCTTGGCTGGATGATAAAGGTAGCTAAATGAAAAATGTACAGCATTTATTGTTTTTGTATCAATTGGGAATGTTCTATATTGTCAAACAACTTGAACTATCACAGTTTTCACAGAAAAAGCTTATTTACTTTACTTTTTAATGCCAGGTTTCCCTATGCCAATTGGACCTGTAGTTGCTTTGTAGTGCTGTTGGCATGGGGATCTTGCTGTGTTGTGCTACTTTTGGAGCCCATGAGAGGATGTTATGAAATGACAGATGTTGCGCTTCTTATCGTCTTCTTTGATTAGTTGTAGTGCTGCTGTGTACTTAATCATTGGCCCTTGTTTGTCTTGGAAATTCTGAAAATTGCGTGCTGGCATTGCACAATTTGCTACATCAGCTCCACTTCTTAATAACGGGTGGAGGAGATTTAGTCTTGTAACATAGCAAACATAACTGAAGCCAAGCAGAGATCATAAACTGCTGGGCTTTCCAAAAAGTCTCTCAGCCAAAAATGATGGCAATGGTGATATAAATTTTTTTCCTGGTTTTTGTTTTTCTCATGTTTTTCAACCACACAGCTTCTTTTTCCTTATCTCTGTAACCTCATGTATGTGTTATTGGTCCGCTTTAAATTCACTCTAGTCTTCCTGTGGTTGTCTATTTTCGACCATTGTCTGATTAATAACTGCTCCTTAATATGTACATGCTGAATGGGTCCTCTGTAAATATCTCCCACCCAAGTAAACCTATGTAAGATGTTAATAGCCATCTCTTCCCTAGTATCCAAATATCCCAAGACAAAACTTTTCTTTTGTTTTGTCTGTGTTTTTCTTTCCATTACAGATAGTGTGTGAAAAACAAAGATCTTCAAATGAAGTTTATTTTATTGTATTTTTTTTGGTTTCAGTTTTTGTTAGATTCAGTTCAATTATATCAGCATTGCCACCTCTAATGTTAGTGCAGGTATTGCTTTATTGTGTTGCAAGGTTAGCTAAAAGGCATAGTGTGTCTATAACATTTGAATGTTTTATGCTTGCAACATTTGGAAGTGCTGGATTATATTATGGTATTTGGATCATTGTCTGGTTGGGTTAAAATTGAGTGCTTATTGTTTTGTTCTGCATGGTTGTCTTGATAAGCCTTTGTCCACCTCATTAAATGAGATCTACTGAATAACACCTTTAAGGAAGTAGTAAACTAAGTCAGTAAAATCAGTAAACATAAGAAGAGCTTTGTTCAGACTGCTTTGCATTCATACTTGTTTTGTTGTGCTGTCCTTCACCATTACAAGGTTTATTACTCCCCGTTGGTCGAGTGTTTACAATGAGAGCTCTATATGCATGGAACCTGCACTCATTATGAAGCCACCAATGCGTCCCTGCTTGCACATACATTTTCTCTTTTTCATGCTCTACAAAGCTTTTCTGCTTTATCAGCAGGATGCAAGTTTGGAAATGAAGAATGGTGATTTGGCAGGTCATTAAAATGTAAATTAGTTAAACATTGTTTAAGTTGTTTAGCAGTAACATAGGTAACTCAGACTTGAATTACCTTAGTTTTATCTTTTCTTAATCTTCCTGGTGGACTTCAGTGCTTTGAGAAATCTTTTCCATCTTTCAGGAGTGCTATATTGTTTTTTGCCAATAGGGATTAAAGCTCTAAAAATCAAACGGGTATTGCTTTTTGAAAGCTATGATAGTTTAAAGCACAGCTAGCTCACAATGATGCAGTGGTCTTGCCATTATTGAAACATAGTCTGCTGGAAGGAAATGTGGTTTGATGACTTGATAAAATAATGTATTAGATTTTTACATTTTCATAATTATTTATCTCTGTAATTCATCATAATAATGAACTACCTAGTGAAATAAAGTGATGAATGTTGTAAGTACATGGGCACAGAATGGTTTGTTAAATGATACAAAGTAAAAGTTTGTTTGGATGAACCTGAGGCGATACACCTAGCGTACACCAGGGGCGTGTTCTCTCCCCACTCCTCTTTCCTGTGTACACAAATGAAATCACCCCAGTGGACCCGTCTGTGAAACTGCTGAAGTTTGCAGATGACACCACTGTCATTGGTCTGATCCAGGACAGTAACAAGTCCGCATACAGACAACAAGCTGATCGACTGGTCCACTGGTGCGATCAGATTCACCTGCAGCTTAACTTGCTCAAGACTGTGGAGATGACCGTGGACTTCAGGAGAACATCCCCCACACTTTCTGACCTCACCATCCTCACAAACACTGTGTCTACTGTGCATCGCTTCCGCTTTCTGGGAACCACCCTACTTGGGACCTAAGATAGTTCTCACACATAGAAAATGTTTGGGAGAAGGCCCAACAGAGACTGTACTTCCTGTTGCAACTCAAGAAGTACAACCTTTCACTAGAGCTGCTGGTAATCTTCTACACTGCCATCATTCAGTCTGTCCTGTGCCCATCCATCACTATGTGGGTTGGATAAGCCACATCTGCACAGTGTCGTGAGGAGACTGTCTGTACATACACATACAGGTCGACATGTTATTTTTATTTTGTCAAAATTTATATATTTATAGTTAATGTCAGTACAATGCGAATGCGGGAAACCGAAATAAAATTCCTTTTTGTGCACACAAACTTGGCCAATGAAGATGATTCAGATTCTGAAACCTTAGTTCAAATTGGTAAAGTGTCAAACTGACCTGGAGCCATTAAGGAGAAAAATAGCTACAAAGACAACAAAAGCAACATTTACACAAAAATTTTATTCTGTTTTTACCTTATGTTGAAGATTTTTATTCCTACCGGCTGCATTATGTTTTGAAGTACAGTATTTCTGTCAAATTGAGAGGCACAATACCGATGGATACTTCCAGTACTACCGAAGATTCTATCTTGTGTATTTTACTGATTGCTCATTACATGCTTATAGAGCTGGATGATTCATTGCCCTGCCCCTGCGTAAAGAACATCAACTCTATTTTCATTCTGCTGCGTAGGTTCATGCATTTAAAATTTTTGTTTAGGAATACTAAAACATATATATAATATTTTATTGTCCTGCACAGGCTGGTGCGGGATCGGGTACTCTAAATGCTTGCATTTGTGGTTAATTAAAAATCTTTAAAAAGCTAAGGTGCACTGGAGCCAGAGTGCACTTAAAGTGCCTGTGACATCGAATTTTCATGATAAATCCAATTACATTTATGGAAAGGAAATATTGATACAGTCATTTCTATACCGCTTCTTCCATAGTGGGTCTTGGGGAAGCTGGTGCCTATCTCCAGCAGTCTATGGGCAGGAGGTGGGGTACACCCTGGACAGGTCGCCAGTCCATCGCAGGGCAACACACAAACAACCATGCACACACTCATTCACACACCTAAGGGCAATTTAGAGAGACCAATTAACCTAACAGGCATGTCTTTGGACTGTGGGAGGAAGCCAGAGTGCCAGGTGAGAACCCACGCATACAAGGGGAGAACATGCAGCCCCCTATTGATACAATATTTTAAAAAGTAAATTCATGATGCAGAGTCAGAAGAATGTCAGCTTTCATCAGATGGCAGAGCACCAGTGCTGCGGCGTGCGGAAGGCCATCCAATTCGACCAAAGTCTATTTTGGATGCTGGAACACGGCCAGAGTCAATATGCATGAATCATACCACACTACCAGGAAACAGAACGAGCACAGCATCCAGATTTTCAAAATAAATTACTAAAGATGGACTAGACTTCACTATATTAATAAATATACACATATATTGATATATACACATGTATATATTATCAGTTGTTAACATTAGATCAGTTACTGGGTAAACTAAGGTTTTATAAACCGAGCAACTAAACATTAAATGCACCAAACTAAGCAACAAATATAGCTTCTCTGAACTTCTCTGAACTCACTCATTGTAGAACCAAACACATGAAAATATCTGAACGCATAAAATGAAAAATTAAGCAAATTAAGCAGTTTACCTGGTTTACCGCATTTATCACTGGCTTTTATTGCATGATCTGCGTATTTTTATTGGAGCTCCTTCGGGCTTTGCAGCGGACCAGACCGGAGCAGATACAGTGTAAATCCAAGCTTACAGTAAATACGGCACTGAGTGAAACAACCGAAAGCGAAGTGAGCAGCATGGAGCAGTAGCAGCAGACACAAGGGATGATTCAAGATCTGAAGACACTACCTGTTGGGTCATTTTTTAACTTTATACTAGAATCTTTAGAAAAACATTTATTTAAATATATCGTATGTGCGTGTATTTTTTCCTTATTTTAATAATAATGTCAGATTATAATAATATAATAATTATTATTAATAACAAAAATAAAAATAATAATTCCGGATTTTTAAATATTAACAATAACCGGCAATATCTAAATGTACTTTTGCAACAAGGAAGTGTTCTTACCTGCTGAGCCTTGATCCGTTTAGCAACAGCAGCAACAACCTTGCTTTGGGGATCTTTTCCCATTAGACGCCCTGAACAGCGTGGCTATAGAGTCTGCTTCAACATTCTCCTTCGTCTGTAAAATATCCCGACCTCTGATATAATTCTTCTTGCGAATTCAAAGGTTTCTTGTTCGAAACTGTTTGCTGAGAAGTCCTCCGATCACAACTGGCTGTGCTTGGTGGGACCAACCTATCTGTCCCTCCTCAGGTTTCCAGCTCTGATCCAGGCAGCTCTGATCCTCTTCCCTCCAGGAACGTAGTGCAGACTAACGGCTGTTGTCGTTCTATTGCTCGCACCACCAGCAATGCACTTTCACTTCCTGGTGACTTTGGACAACAAAATATTTTGTCACACAATTGTCTTTAATCACGTCTTTAATGCTAATATGATGTTAATTGCTGCCCAATTTCTTAAATATTAAGATATTTCCTTTCAAATCTGCATTTGAGTAAAAAGTGTGGAAGAGAGGCAGCAGCATAATGTGGTCCCTTTATATAAATTAGCCACATTTAAATGGCAGTTGCAGCTTAAAATGTGATGTCTGAAATGTCATCTTGAAAGGTTCCTTTCCCATGGTGAACCAGTTACAGCTCTCAAACATCTTACTGCTTTAATGAGCTCCATGCATTCGAGCTATGTGGCCTGAGTGTTCCCTCTTTAATGCAGTAATTGTTATAATGAGACTATTGTGTTCTTTTTTTAATGTCTCCTTTCCAGCAAAGTTATTGTTTGAGTGCCAAGAACAAGGCCAACAGGTTTATTTTCACAAGTGAAGCATTAAGGATTTTGCTATAATGCTCAGTTTCATATATTTGTAAAAAACTAATAATAATAATAATAATAATAATAATAATTAGAAATTACTTTGGGATTATTTCCAATGCGATGGAGACATTGATGGAAACAAGAGTGAAAAAAAGAAGAACGAAAGAGAGAGAGATAGGGCAAAAAGTTAAAAGGGATAGAAGGAGATAAGATTAGAGGAGAGAAAGAAAGATAGGGCGAATACAAGATAGCACCCTAGAAGTCTGCTTCCGCACCTGCAGAAAGAAAGAGAGAAAACCACAGGGACAAAAAAATACATATAGCAACAACGTCACTGGAAAGTACACGGTACTAATTAAGATAAGATGTATTTAGTGGCAACCACAGCTCAATATAGAGTATATCTGTGGGTGTATGTATTTGTGTAGGTAAGGTTTCTCCATAAGAATACTTAATGGCGGGCATGAGGAGCCACAGACCTGCCCCTTGGACCTGAGGCAGACACTATTGTACTATCAGCAAGCGTGAGCTCCCTAGCTAGTAACTTAGCAACCTGCATTGAAGGACCGTCATAGCTTCTTCTTTGTTGTTTTCTGGTGGTTGGCATACAACGATGTGGTGCATTACTGCCACCAGATGGCTTAGAGTGTGGACCAGAATGTTGCTGACCTAAATAGCTGTCCGTCACGCCTGTTCAAAAGTCAGACGCGACAGTTGGCAGTAATAAAATCTTTATATCTACATAGTAAAGGACAAAATGCTTTGCGGTTAGGGTAGCAGCAGCAGCCCTGACTGAAACAGCTCATTGCCTGACTTGCATCACGTGCAGTCTGGGGCCAGACGCACTGGAGCGCTATGCCATATTAACACGAGATGTGGTGCAAGTGAAGTTAGTCACTGTTGGACAACATGCAGTAATATATAAATGTTTAAAATCAGGTTGGGTCTGGACTGGATGGCACGTGGGTCCGGATCCAGACCCTGGTCCCCAAATCGCTGACCTCTGCTCTAGACCTGTCGAAGACTGGCTCCTCAGAGTAAAATACAATGTGCACCTCCTACCTCGGTCCCCCGGTTTCCGACTGCTGCAGTGAGCTGGTGCCTGTCCTACCTGTTGAGGGCTCTGATTAGTGCCAGGTAGTCTTGCTGTTGAGCATTGGTGCGGGCCCAGGGCTGCTGGGGACCGGTTCTTGGGCTTGGGCTGCTCTATTCAACTAGGAAAAACATAGGCGAGTAGGAAAAACATAGGGGCCCACCACTTGCATCAATACTGTAATGAACTTGGGTGGACCTTTACCATCCTCACTGCCTTCGGGGATGTTCAGGATGTGGAGATTGGCTCTCCGCAAAGGTTCTCGAGGTCCTCTAACAGGTCCATAAGTAACTGGTTTTGGTTTTGGAGCTCTCTGACACTGGACTCCGCTACTGACAGCAGTTCAAAGTTATCACTGCCGACGGACTCCACCAAGGTAAGATGGCTCTGGAAAGAGTTCACCATTGACTAAAGTGAGTCCAGAGAGTCTTGCAGCAGTTTAATGGCCTCTTTAACAAGAAGGGATACATCAACCCTATGGGAGATCCTTTGTTTTGCGAATTCTGCCGACAGCTGATTCGTAGCAATTCCTTCAGTGGCCACAGACACAGCAGACATAGCTGAAGTTGAAAGGTTGCTAGCTGAAAATGATGCTAGCTTTCCTGCAGAGCATGTTGCTGGAGTTTGGGCGCCCATGGCTGGCTTAGGATTCTTCGAGTTACTGATTTTTGAAATTCTCAGCTTAACCAAGCACTGATAATTATGGCAAAGTTATAAAGAAAGGTTAGGCGAAATTGAAGGAATGCGATATAATAACCGTGAGCCCTCTCACATGCGTCCTCCCTCTACATATCACAACCGGATGTCCTCCTTTAGGTCTTTAGGTCATACTTTTAAGCAAAATCACTACAGTCTCATGGAACCAACAGGAAAAACTGTTTTAAACAGTAGAAGTAACGATCGCAATCATACTGTCATACTGTTATTGCAAAAGAACTTCAAATATGTTTTATATTTTAGATTCTTTAACGTAGCCGCCCTTTGCTGTCATGACTAAAATATTAACCTTTGGTCGTCTCTGTCATAGTTTTGCAAACCGACTTGACCTACATGCAGAAAATGCTCTGGAGAAACGGGTATGTTAGAAATGAGTTTATTGAAAACAGGACTACAGGACGGTCTGGTACTTGGAGGGGTGGCTGAAAGAAGAAACGAAAACAGTAAGTTGGGGTAAACCAAGAATTGATTAATGAAAGATAATTTCCTTACTAGGCTAGGAGAATGCACTGCCAGGAGGAGAGGGATTATGGACGACCAGTAAGTACACACAATACGGTGAGTACGAGAACTCTCCAGTGGAGGTGTGTTCAGTGTAGAATGGTGGTAGAAAGAGCTGTCACCTCCACCAGTACTCAGAACCTGCTAAAACCAAGCACAGACACACACGTGCACACACACATCGTGGCTCCACGACATTACTCCCCCCTCAACGGCCGCCCCCTGGCGGCCCAGACGAGGCAGAAGGACGAGAAGACCAGAAATCAGAGATCAGAGATGGATCAACAATAAAGGAACGAGGCACCCATGCACGGTCCTCAGGACCGTAACCCTCCCAGTCAGCAAGGAACTGCCAACCCCGCCCACGCCGACGGGCGTCCACAATCCTCCGAACAGTCCAGACGGGGCAACCCAACCGGTCCAGGGAGGGAGGAGGGGGCTCGGCCGGAGGGCAAGAACTTTGAACAATGACAGGTTTAACTTGGGACAAGTGAAAAGTGGGATGGACACGTAGTGAGGATGGCAAACGTAGACGCACAGCAGAGGAACCAACTAGGGACTCGACGACATACGGACCAATGTAACAGGGCAACAGTTTCTTGGACATAGACTTAAGGGTAATGTCCCGGGAGGACAACCAAACCTTTTGACCAGGTAGAAGCGGGCGTCTCCTACGGTCCGCAACTCGTTTATTCAGATCAGCAGAACGATGGAGTGCAGTGATGGTAGAAGTCCAAAACCTCTTACACCGACGCATGTGGTGATGGACGGAGGGAACAGCGATGACCCGTTCATCAGAGGCAAACAATGGAGGCTGGTAACCAATAGAAGCCTCAAATGCTGAGACTCCGGTAGCAGCAGAAACCTGGGAATTAAGTGCATATTCCACCCAGGGCAAATGTGTACACCAACGGATTTGCAGAGGTAACACATCTAAGGGAGGACTCTAGTTGTTGGTTCAGTCTTTCTACCTGACCGTTAGACTGGGGGTGGTGGCCAGAGGTCAAAGATAGTTTCGCCCCGAGAGAGGAACAAAACTGCTTCCAAACTTGTGACATGAACTGGGGACCACGATCTGATAGGATATCTAGTGGGATGCCGTGCAGCCTGAAAACATGTTTGACCACTAGCTGAGCAGTTTGGAAAGCCGAGGGAAGCTTCCTTAAAGGGATCAGGTGACAAGCTTTAGAAAAGCGATCAATAACAGTCATAATCACAGTCATACCATGCCACGACGGCAACCCAGATGCAAAGTCTAGAGCGATGTGAGACCAAGGGTTCTTAGGAATACACAGGGGTTGTAGCAGACCGGAGGGTGGTTGACTACTGTGCTTGTTTCTGGCACAAACATGGCAGGCTAGAACCCAGTCCTTCACATCCTTGTGCAAGGAAGGCCACGAAAAATGCCTCCTGATCAAGGCAATAGTCTAACACCGGGGTGAGCAGAAAACTTGGCGGTGTGGAACCACTGGATCACACAAGCCCTAACGGCAGTAGGAACATAAGTTAGGGTTGCAGGACCTGTCCCAGGGTCCTGTTTAGTGCGAGTGGCCTGAGCTATTAAGTCCTCGATTTCCCAGGACACCCCACCAATAGACCAATGGCGGGGAACAATGGGTACAGGTTCCTTTTCTGAGTCGTCAGGGGAGTACAGGCAAGAGAGGGCGTCCGGCTTAATGTTCTTAGCCCCAGGTCTGAAAGTAATGGATAAGTTGAACCGTGAAAAGAAAAGGGACCATCGTGCCTGTCGAGGGTTTAGTCTCTTAGCAGACTGCAAGTAAGCTAGATTCCTATGGTCTGTCCAAACTAAAATAGGGTGTGTAGATCCCTCTAACCAATGCCTCCATTCTTCTAAGGCAAGCTTTATAGCTAATAGCTCTCTGTCCCCAACATCATAGTTTCTTTCTGCGCTATTCAGACGACGCGAGAAGAAACCACAAGGATGTAGCTTGCCATCTTCACTGGATTGCTAAGAAAGCACTGCCCCCACCCCAGAATCAGAAGCGTCCAACTCCAGCACAAACTGCTTGGAAGGATCAGGGTGGACCAGAATGGGGACTTGAGAGCGTGGAAGGCCTGATCAGCTGCTGGTGTCCATTGGAAGGAGACCTTGGTGGAGGTTAAAGCGGTGAGAGGTGACACCGTTTTGCTGTAGTTGCGAATGAAGCGTCGGTAAAAGTTGGCGAAACCCAGGAACCTCTGCAACTGTTTCCGTGAATCAGGAACAGGCCATTCCAACACTGCTTTCACATTCTCAGGATCTGAGTGCATCTGTCCACCCTCGAGGATGAAACCCAGGAAGGGTAATGAGGATTTGTGAAATTCGCACTTCTCAGCTTTCACAAATAGGCGGTTTTCTAAAAGTCTCTGTAACACAAGTCGGACATGTCGTTGATGTTCCTCTAGGTTGCGTGAATAAATCAGGATATCATCTAAATAAACAAAAACAAAAATGTTCAGAAAGTCTCTTAGCACATCGCTCACGAGTGCCTGGAACACAGCAGGCGCATTGCAGAGTCCGAAAGGCATCACCAGGTACTCAAAATGTCAGAGAGGGGTCTTGAAAGCGGTCTTCCACTCATCCCCCTGGCAGATCCTGACTAAATGGTAAGCATTTCTAAGGTCCAGTTTAGTAAATACTGTGGCTACTCGTACAGGTTCAAAGGCAGAGGTGAGTAATGGTAGGGGATACTTATTCTTAATTGTGATGTTGTTTAAACCCCTATAATCAATGCAGGGTCGAAGTTACCCTCCTTTTTACCAACAAAAAAAAAGCCGGCGCCCAAAGGTGAAGAGGAGGGACGGATTAACCCTGCTGCGAGCGACTCATTTATATACTTCTCTAAAGATTGTTGTTCAAGCGTAGAAATGGGATATAACCTGCTAGAAGGTAACTCTGCTCCGGGGAGCAAGTCTATAGAGCAACCATAAGGCCTATGGGGTGGTAGAGACAGTGCCTTGGTTTTGTTAAATACCTGTTTCATATCCAAATACTCCCTGGGAATCTGAGAGAGATCAGGAAAAAAGTTGTTTCAGTGACTGGAGAGGTGGGGAGTAACACTACCACAGACTTTAGACAAGAGGAAAGGCATTTGGTGGACCAGGACTCAATCCTGCACTCAGACCAATTAATGTGAGGGTTATGTTTATGTAGACAGGGAAAACCCAACACTAAAGCATGCGTGACAACAGGGAACACAAAAAAGGTGATCTCCTCCCGGTGGTTACCAGGGAGGAGCAAAACCAAAGGTTTAGTACAATGGGTGATCGGTTGGAGGGTCTTACCATCTAATGCAGTTACCTGACGGGGATTATCTAGTGGCACCGTTTCTATTTTAGCTGTTTCGACTAAAGCAGAATCTATGAAGTTTTGCTCACTACCTGAACCAACAAGAGCTGACAAAATCTGACTGACCTGATGTGTTAATAAAGAAGCTGGCAAACAAAATCTAGGAGCTGAAAGGCCATTAAACTGATCCGACAGTACGCTCCTTACTACCGACGGACCCCCCCTTTTGGCCGAGAAGGACAGGTGGGGCAGTCGATGACAAAATGCTCAGAAGAGCCACAGTAAAAACACTGTCTACTCTGCCGACGTCTCTCCCTCTCCAAATTGGAATGGCGGGTGTGGCCAATTTGCATGGGTTCTGATTCCTGCGTGGAGAATTCTGAGGGGGGCAACCTAGTAGATGATGAGGGAGAATAGATTGCCTGGGATCTAACGTAACTGTGTTCACTCAATGTTTTCCTTCTCTCTCTCAGGCGGCAATCCAAACGAATGGCTAAAGCAATAAACTCCTCTAAGGGTTCTGGTTCGTCAACCAGTACTAGTTCGTCTTTTAACAGCTCATCTAGGGCATGAAAAAAGGCAGATTTTAGAGCGCGACTATCCCAGCCCGACGCTGCTGCCAGTATATGGAAATCTATAGCAAAGTCACAAAGTGGTCTATTAGAATGCTTTAAGGTCCATAATTTTCGGCCAGAAGCTGCCAGATCAAAATTAAAGGAAAAGTTTCGTCTGAATTCCTTCTCAAAATCGGAAAAAGAGCAACCAAAGTGTGTACAGTTTGGAAAGCGGGACTCAGCCCAACGTAATGCCTTTCTGGTCAAAAGACCGATAATGTAAGCAATCTTAGAGTCATCATGGGAAAAGGAATGGGGAGAACAGTTAAACACTAGAGTACATTGTAACAAAAACCCCCTGCAGTTCCCCGCCTCACCTGAGTATTTGTCAGGACTGGGGGAAGACACGTCACAGGCGTAAGGAAGCCGAAGAACCTCGGAACTCACAGCGGCGCCCTCTACGGGCGGGGAGGACCTGTTGAGGGATTGTTGTAACATAGCAGAAATCTGTTCCAATTGAGTGTTAGTGTGATTCTGTTGTTCGGCTATGGAGCAAATGGATGCTTCGTGGGCCTGAATATGGTGTGTGTGATCTGAAACGATTCCCTTGAGCACCTCTGCTGGGTCCGGTTGGCTCGAGTGTTCTGTCATAGTTTTGCAAACCGACTTGACCCACATGCAGAAAATGCTCAGGAGAAACAGGTACGTTAGAAATTACTTTATTGAAAACAGGACTACAGGACAGTCTGGTACTTGGAGGGGTGGCTGAAAGAAGAGACGAAAACAGTAAGTTGGGGTAAACTAAGAATTGATTAATGAAAGATAATTTCCTTACTAGGCTAGGAGAATGCACTGCCAGGAGGAGAGGGATTATGCGGTGAGTACGAGAACTCTCCAGTGTAGGTGTATTCAGTGTAGAATGGTGGTAGATTCCGGAGATGGGTAGCTTGAGTTCGGTGGAGGGTGGACAGGTTCCGTGGAGACGGTCAGAGGCAAAAGGCACTTGGTGGCAGCCAGCTATGTGATCCAGAGGGCTAGTAATGCCGTAGTTTCAGAGAAGCGAAAGTTCACCAACAAGAATGCTTAACTGAGCAAAGCAATGATCCAGCCCGGGTAGTATCCTGGAGGACTCGGACACACTGAGACATAGGAGGACAAAGCAGATTAGCAAAAGGCTTAAGCGAGAAACATTCAAAATTGCATAAGGTGGCTGGAGCTCTACCACGATTGGCTAACACTCGAGCGAAGAGGAGCTGGCTGCCTGCTGCTTAAGTACATCGAGGCTCATCAGGGAAAACGAGGAACAGCTGTCACCTCCACCAGTACTCAGAACCGGCTAAAACCAAGCACAGACACACACGTACACACACACGTTGTGGCTCCACGACAGTTTCTTAATGAACCTCTGGAAAGTTCTTTCACTCTTTGGAAAAATATTTCAGGTACAGGTGACCACCTCATGAAGCTCATGGAGAGAATCCTAAGAGAGCAAAGCAGTAATCAAAGCAAACGTTGGCTATTTTGAAAAACTTTTTTGTTTACAACATAATTCAATTGTGTGTTCATTCACTTTTTTTTCTATTTCACGACGCAACAATTGCCCTTCTCTAATTTACATTCACCAACACACAGAAATACAATAACAGACACTACTGGCTAATATTAGGAATAATTTGGATGAGATGAAACCTAGCACCACATTTCGGGCACATTAAGTGAGAGATGAGTTCCAACTAGGGCAAGCTGCAATGGGTTTTTTTTATGTCAAAAAAATGTTGCAGCATGAGCATTACAACTCCGAGATGCTATATAATCTATACATGTGTCACGGTTATGGAATTTAGTAAATGTTGCAGCAATGACCTGAAAATGTTACTTAATCTCATGCTACGCTATGCAGATGTTAGACCTGCACAGAAGAAAGTCACGCACCTCAGCATGCTGAATGCTTTTAGTGGCAACTAACTCTCTTAACTTTGAAATCAACATCTTTTCATCAAATGCATGTCATATATTTTGTCAGTAACAGTTTAGGTGCATTAGGACTTCATTAGAACTTTAAAGTGGAACTAAACCCAAAATCACCTTTTTCCTTTTGCAGATTAACTGTATAGATTAGGCCTTAAGGGTGCTATCTTTATTTTGCTGTGCATTTTTTTTTCTTTTTTTTTGCTGTGCAAGCTTACATGTTCATGTAAACTTGTTTAATTTTGCAATATTTTTCCTAAAACCATTTTAGTGCTGCCCTCTTTGGGTTGAACGGGGGGCTAGTGCAGTTGAGTTTTTCTATTGCTTTAAACGGTACAGCTTGGTAGGTGTCAACGTCACAGCCTCACGTTCGGGTATAAGCATGCATTTAGCATGGGTCATTTTATATTACTTTGAAAATTGATAAAGTGTAAAATTTATTCTATTAGAAATATAAATAGATATTTTTGCTAAAAGAAAATTTTGCAATGATATTGTGTTGGTAGTCTACATCTGTGTACACTTGTTCTAACTTAGACTTCATTGTAAACTGAAACAGGGCCTTATATTTTTGGGTCCAAGAACCTTTTCTTTATATACTATAGTAGGATGTATGATAATTATGACAAATTAATTGTATTTTCCTTCATTTCAAAACAAATACTGCTCTGGACAACCCATTGACTTAATGATACAAGATTCTACTGAGAACAAATCAATGTTACCTTACCGCTAATGGATGGCTAGGAACATTCTTTGATTTGTATTTCATGTTGTTTTTATGTTTTTATGTATATGTACTATGTTGTTACCTTGGCTACGACAATAAAATATTTCAAGTTCAATAATATTTTTTGTGCAAACCCAACTAATTTGTTAAGCCTTTCTTCCCCTCTTCCACTTTTTCTAAATGCTTTCTTGCTTGTGGTATAGTTGAACAGCATTGATCTCAAGCCTCATACAGTTTGCACACTTGGTTGTTCAGTGTGACATCAGCTAAAGGTTTCAAAATTACAGGTTTGAAGCCACCTAAATGAAAATACTTAATAGATCCATTGAAAGGCAGTTAATAAAGTTTGTGAATATACAGGGGTTGGACAATGAAACTGAAACACCTGTCATTTTAGTGTGGGAGGTTTCATGGCTAAATTGGACCAGCCTGGTAGCCAGTCTTCATTGATTGCACATTGCACCAGTAAGAGCAGAGTGTGAAGGTTCAATTAGCAGGGTAAGAGCACAGTTTTGCCCAAAATATTGAAATGCACACAACATTATGGGTGACATACCAGAGTTCAAAAGAGGACAAATTTTTGGTGCACGTCTTGCTGGCACATCTGTGACCAAGACAGCAAGTCTTTGTGATGTATCAAGAGCCACGGTATCCAGGGTAATGTCAGCATACCACCAAGAAGGACGAATCGCATCCAACAGGATTAACTGTGGACGCAAGAGGAAGCTGTCTGAAAGGGATGTTCGGGTGCTAACACAGATTGGATCCAAAAAACATAAAACCACGGCTGCCCAAATCACGGCACAATTAAATGTGCACCGTTGCTCTCCTATTTCCACCAGAACTGTCCGTCGGGAGCACCACAGGGTCAATATACACGGCCGGGCTGCTATAGCCAAACCTTTGGTCACTCATGCCAATGCCGAACGTCGGTTTCAATGGCGCAAGGAGCGCAAATCTTGGGCTGTGGACAATGTGAAACATGTATTGTTCTCTGATGAGTCCACCTTTACTGTTTTTCCCCACATTCGGGAGAGTTACGGTGTGGAGAAGCCCCAAAGAAGCGTACCACCCAGACTGTTGCATGCCCAGAGTGAAGCATGGGGTGGATCAGTGATGGTTTGGGGCTGCCATATCATGGCATTCCCTTGGCCCAATACTTGTGCTAGATAGGCGCGTCACTGCCAAGGACTACCAAACCATTCTTGAGGACCATGTGCATCCAATGGTTCAAACATTGTATCCTGAAGGAGGTGCCGTGTATCAGGATGACAATGCATCAATACACACAGCAAGACTGGTGAAAGATTGGTTTGATGAACATAAACGTGAAGTTGAACATCTCCCATGGCCTGCACAGTCACCAGATCTAAATATTATTGAGCCACTTTGGGGTGTTTTGGAGGAGCGAGTCAAGAAACTATTTCCTCCACCAGTATCACGTAGTGAGCTGGCCACTATCCTGCAAGAAGAATGGCTTAAAATCCCTCTTACCACTGTGCAGGACTTGTATATGTCATTCCCAAGAAGTATTGACGCTGGATTGGCCGCAAAAGGAGGTCCTACACCATACTAATAAATGATTGTGGTCTAAAACCAGGTGTTTCAGTTTCATTGTCCAACCCCTGTACATATACATCAGATATACCATGTACACTATATACAGTTTGGGTAATCCTATATTTAAGTGATCGGACCTTAGGAGGCAGAAACATCCATTAATGGGTGGTATACTAATAGACAATGCACGTCAAAGGCATGTTCAATCCTCAAAGTAACTGATGATCTCTGCCTAGAACTAATGTCTTGTGTATTTTCTGCAACCCTCAACTAAATGCACTGAATTGCTTTACTTGGCTGAGGCAACATTGGTAAAGAGCACAGTTAGATTGTAATTTGGCAGTGATTTTGGAGCAACAACCTTCATGCACTCCTTGACGGCAGGGTGAGCTGTATTGCAGCTGTTGGCATGTTTCGTTGATCCATTAATGGCTCATGATCAGCATTAAACATAAATTCAAACATGGTGACACTGCAGTATTCTGATTTCATATTTTCCTTATTTATAGCTGCTTTAGAACTTCCTACTAGTTTAGCCAAGATATTTGTTAGTCATCCTTTGCCATTTTCCTTTCTTAAGAGTGTTCAACAGTACTGTTAAGGTATATGGAGGTGAGAGAGAAAAAGAAACATGCTCCGGTTTTGGTCGTAGATGATTGCTGGCTGCTGAGTCCTGTCTCCTCTTAGATCCTCCTCTCCCCCATCACCCCCCCCCCCCCTCCATTCATCCTCAAGCTGCACAGCACTCACAAACGCATGTCAAGGAGAATTGTAAATGTGCTGAGCTTTGTGATTGAGCGTATGCAGATTGTGTGCGTCTGTTTCTAAAAGGCAGGGAATGCAGTTTGGACCAAGGACTTATATGGAATGTGTGCATCTGACCCCACCTCTGTGTACGTGATTCAGTACGAGTTGGTTTGTGTGCATGCTGTAATGCTGGTTAAGGAAAGTCATTGCCTCAGCCCTCCCCTAGCTGTGATTACGTAGTGGCACAGGGGCAGCGTTGCATCTCAGGGAGCGTGGATTTGGATCAGGCCTGCAGAGAAGGGGATGAAGGGCCGAAGCTGCTGGGAGCCCAGGACGATCCGCTCCCTCTGCAACTCAGGCTGTCTGAGTAAACTCAACCGGGGTCAGTATGGTGACAGCTCCAGGGTTGTAGCTAAAGGTACAGCTCCGGAGCTGTCATAATCCTCTCCATGTGTCCGAAGACAGGTTTTCTTCCTGGTATCTCTTTCTTTCATTAATGGCAATCTGTCACTCCTCCATCCAGCTCCCTGTCAACCACGGATGCTAACATTTCTGCAGCATCCTCTAACAATGCAGTGCCTCACTCTGTGAAAACAGCAGAGTATCTCCTCTTGTTCACTCTGCACTGCATGCTCTGTCCTGTCTTTATTAGCCTCTCTCACTCATGTTCATTTCTGCTCACTTTCTTGCCTTCACTCCACCTAACATTTGCGTGTGGATGAGCTGGAGTGTGACAGGTCAATGTGTTGTGTTTGCAGTATTCGTCTGTGTGCACTTGTTCTTAATGTTGGCTTGATTACGGCATCAGCAACTATAAACAGGGAATAGCCTTTTATCTCAGGGTCCTAGAACCTGTTCTTTATTTTCTGTAGTAGAATGTTTGATAATTACACGGGATTAAGTGTTTTTTGCTCCATCCATTCAAAAGAAATACTGTTTTGGGCACATTTACTTAATAATGCAGGATACTACCGAGAACAAAACAATGTTACTTTACCACCCATGGTGAGTGAAGAGCGCTCCTTATTTGTGTTTTAAGTTTCTTTTAATGTTGTTCCATATGTTGCTACCTTTGCAAGAACGATGAATTATGTGTTTAATCTATTTTTTTTCTGCTTGACTGTAGTCATTTCTTGCTTGTAGTAGAGTTACACAGCTGTGATCTTAAGCCTCAGACTCACAGTTTGCTCAATTGGCTGTTTTGATGGAAACTGTTGGAGCTCTTACAAGGGAAAATATGGCAACAGAGTTTAGTGCAAATATTTGAGCTTTAGGTTGGAGACAGTCTCACTCGCTTAGTTTCAATTTGTTGGAGCTCAGTGTTCAATGTGGGATTTTCTAAATTTTTTACTAAAACTATCTGGCACTTGTTGCATGCATTTGTATTCAGTCCCCTTTACTCTTATACCCCTTTATAAAATTCAGTACAACCAATTGCCTTCAAAAATCGCCTCATTTGTAAATAAAGATCACAATGTGTGCAATCTCATCACTATAACTAGCTGTTCTGCAAAGGCTTTGAAGGTTTGAGAACATAAGCGAAGAGAATGGGCAACTATTTCTCTCTAGATGTGCAAAGTTGGTATACAGACACTAAAAGAATATCTATCGCTTATCATAAACATTAGAAAGTATTTAACCATGTCGACATTACTGTGTGGTTGCAAAATAAAGTAAAACAAAATAAAATCAAAGTCACAAATCAAAGTGACATGAGTCAAGTTTCATAGACTTATATATTTAGCTTCAAAATTTAAAATGGAAAACTAATCAGTGTAATCAATAACGGTCTAATATAAAATTTTGTTTGAGTGCCATTAAAGGTCTGTTACCTATATAGACCTATATAGATCATTTCCCACGGTTCTTGAACAACTGATGGTACTATAACAACCAACAGTACTTCAAATGGTAAAAACAAAAGGGTTTGTTTATCAAACTGAAACTCAACAATAGTTAAACATCCTCAAACATACCTATACAGTTCTTTCTTTGACTTATAGACACTCCAGCTTACATTCACCAATAAACTGCACAGTGTGTTACCCGAAGACACAAGGGAATTTGAACTTGCAACTTCCCAATTGTTGGATGACAGCTGCTCTCCATCTAGCCACAGTGCTCAACAAGTCCTTACTGAAGTACTAATATGTCCCTGCTCAAGAAGAAACAATTAAAACATTGTCAGTGTGCTCAAACAAACATAACCTCTCCTTGGATAGTTGAGAGCAGGCTTAGTGCTGAGACCGAGAAGCACGCTATTCATTAGTAAAGTTTCAATCCTAATTAACATACCTGGAGAGTTAATTAACATAAATACTTCAATTTAGAGGTGAATGTACTGCTGCTCTGTAAAAACTGTAGCCACTTTTGAGACTAGATGGGAACCTCCATTGCTTGTTCTTTGCACTGCCACTTGGATGGATCTCATAATAATTTAGAGGTTTCTGCATTGATCTTTCAAAATCAGTCGGGATCATCAGTTTAAATAGGCAACACTGGCACATGTAACTGAGATTTTATCAACAGCTTGAACATTTGCCTGAAAAACCAACAAGATTTTTAAGCTTTTAAAATAATTTTCCTTTCGATGACTTGTCACCGGAGTGAGAATTACATCCTTCTGTGATCTAATCCGTTGTCAAAATCTGGCTACAAAAGCCACTGCCAACATTGGAAACAGAACATTGAAAGGTTGCTCTTATCAAAGTCGTGTAACTTTGTGCTGTCAGGTCTTTTCCCCTTCTTATAAAACAAAATCTGCCATTTCCTTTTGGTTGATTCCTTGTCCCTTGTCTCCTCTTGAAAAAGGTTTGATAGTTTTTGCAAACTGTTCTTCAAAAAAACTGTAACACCACATAACTGTTCAGTTCTTTTACGGACTGTTTTTTTTTTCACCAGTCTAGTGGCACCTCAGACAGGTTGCTGCCCCCGACAAGTCAGTTGTACAAATTGCTGTTCTACTTCAAATCCATCAGTGTGTTTTGGCCAAATTTATCCTCCACTTCAGAAGTATTCCCACATTTGGCCAGCGAGGGGTGTTAAATTAGCCCCTTACAGATAATAGTTTGCTGATAATCACACAACCACAAACAGGCTCCTTACAGATGAGTTGATCCAGCAAGATGATGGGAATGAGTGTGTCGGGATTTTGAAGCCGAAAGGGAGAAGGCCTTTAACTTAGCAACACTGGCATGAGCGTACTCATCATATACTGTAGATGTCACAGAGTGGATGGTCATCTGAGCAGCTACCAGGTCTGCAGATGTTTCTGTAACATCAAAGATGCATTTAGTCACTTACTCCATTTTTATTGAACACCATACTAATAAATTATTGTGGTCTAAAACCAGGTGTTTCAGTTTTATTGTCCAACCCCTGTAGATGCCACAGAGTGGATGGTCATCTGAGCAGCTACCAGGTCTGCAGATGTTTCTGTAACATCAAAGATGCATTTAGTCACTTACGCCATTTTTATTGACTATTTTTACTACAACTTTGTATAGGTTTTTCAGTGTGGGAATGTGGAATGAATTGGAGTTGAGGCTTTAATTCGGGTTTTCTCATCTAACTATGAAGACACTCCTAAACCTTATGGAAGATGTTTAGTGAATAGTTAAAGTTGCTATTGCTGGCAATGAATCTTAGTGCATCTAAACATGTATTTAGCTCTGCCTGGAAGTGTTTAGATCACTCCAGATAAATGTTGATGCCAGGTGTAAACAGGGCTAATAACAGTTAAAGCTTTGTTGTTACTTCCAGAGATTAATCAGAGGCGCAGCAGAAGTGGGTCAACATGGACCAGATGGAATGCATTGTTTTTCTGCTGATCAGGAATTCATATTTAGCATGTTAATATTAGACTCAGCCTGTTGGATGGAGTCTTGCTCCAGTAGATGCCCACACCAGACGGAAATATAGAGCCATAGACGCTAAAGGTCCCTGAGAGTATAGGGTGTATTGACATGACGAATGACAAAGAAAGGAGTTAGGAAAATGTGGATTTATCACAACTGATTGTCATCAGATTATTTCCTAGTATTGTACAGCCCCAGTGTAGAAAACTTGTAGATCACAGATTGAAAGTATTATCTGAAAGGCTACATTGGGATAGGAAAGTTAAAATATTTGACAAATGACAAGTTTGTATTATGCTACATAAATATTATACTTTTTTCCCATAAAACCAATGTTCAGATCTACAGAGATTTGTAGTGATACCCATTAAACGTTGGCACTGTTTGTCACAATCACAAATATATGTGTACTTTCCACTGCATTTATCTATTAATAGTTTTTTCAGGGAAAGATTTTTTTACATATAAATTATGTTGATGCACTTTTAAAGCACAACGTCTTGGATAAACATTTTGTTTTTAAATTTCAGTTTATCTGCTCTTCCACTTACAAACTATGCATTCTTTCTCTGAATAAGAAAATGACATCAAATGTGACAAGCTACAGCAGATATTCCAGCATAATTGGATTTGGATCTCTATAAGCAATTTAAACATAAAATCCTAACATATTTATCAGTTTAGGTTTTAACAGTGTAATGCACATTTGTAATGTAGAATCATCTTTTGATGCAATAGCTGCTGCACATCTTTCGGGTTATGTCTTTACCTGCTTGCACATTTTTTTTGCTAATGCGAGATCAGGTTGCAAACATAAGTTCAGGAGGGAATCCCAGGATTGTTCGGCTGCTCATTCTGTGGAATCCCAAGGTGTCCTCGGGTCTACTCCATGTTCCCCACCAGATTACCAAGCTCCTCACCCTAGTGAGCCTGTGGAGGAAGGTTTATTTCAGTCACTTGCAACCAGGATCAGGATGTATTTTCATGTTTTGCCACTAATTCACAAATAGATTTAGATATTGACTCGGACTGGGCAATTCCAACACATGAACATCCTTTGATCAAATCATTTTTATTATTGCTCTGCCAGAATGTTTAGGGCTGTGGTCCTGCTGGAAGACCACATCTCACTGTGGGAATATTGTGTTCAATGTGATGAGCAGTATTAGTTATACACTACTCATTGCGTTTTGCATATAGGTTTAAGTTTAGTCTCAGCTATCTACAACACCTTCCTTCTTCCTTGTTTTCTGTGTCCCTTACATGGCTCCAGCAAACTGCAAACAGGACTTCCTACAGATACTGAAAATTTGTCCACATAGTTCTTTAGATGCTTAACAAAAGTTAACTAAGACTTGCTGCAAATTTCTCCAAAGTAAAAGGCATTTTCATTGCTGTATTATTCTGACATTACTACCAAAATATGTCGAGATGCTCACTTAGTATTCTTAGGGTTTGGAACAACTCATGACCTTAACTTTCTGTATGAGCACTGCAGTAAGCCAAAGTTATTCATTCCCACAGTTTGACCCAAAACGAATTCAGCATAGCAGTGTAGAAACAACGACCCATGAGTCAGACTGTTCTCTCTTTTTGTCTATTACAGCACATGCTGCTGAATTAAAACTCATTGCTTACTTGCTGCAGTGGGTGTTAATCTTCTTGTTTGTTTGGGTATTTCTGTGTGTGTTGGATTAGATACGCTGCCAGAGATGATTCGCCCGAAACTTTGGGGACAGTGATAAGTTGCACTGTGCTGTTTCTCATGTGCTTTTGGAGAGTCGAGAACCATATTACTGGATTGAACCTGATGTCTCCTCAGTTTGTCTCCTTATGATGTATCTCATGGGAGGTAGGAGTCATTTAGCAATTATAGGCACAGTATTACACTTCCATCCCCTGGAAAACATCCCTGTTCATCCTCTACTGCTTCCAACCTGCTTTTCATTTTCCCCCTTTACTTATACATACTCAATTATTCTTCCTGTCTTTGCTCTCTGTGTTTGAAATATTACTATATATGGTATTTCCTTAAAATCCTTGTAAAATGACTGTTTTTGCATTAATTTAAAGGTATTTGTGGGCTAAAACTTGACAAAGTATGTGGTTGTTTCTGTTTGGTGTTACTATTTGTAAAACGCTTTGGCCGTTATTCACGAAATAACTTTGTGTCTTTCGCAAAATCAAAAAGTAGCGATTCAGTACATGTTTAATGTAGAAATATGGGCCTAATGAAAAGTATGTTTAATATCAGTTTACCTGTTGTTTACTTTCAAAGGTACTTTTATTCTGACAAACGAGCATAATCGGAACGCATATTCAAATTTATTGAATATAACTGTATATATTTATCTTGCAAATACTTTGTGTCGATTTTTGCAAAAAATGCAATAACTGTTCAACATAAATGCTCCTTACATCATCCACCTTTTTACATTCTGAAACTGCAAGTTGATAATATGATGGCTTTCTAGTCTTGAAGAACCAAATTTGAATGGGTTTATTAAGCTTAAAATCACTCTTAAAATGTCCATTCAATTAGACATACAATTATTTTTTAAGTAAACTATTTTTTTTAGCAAATTGGATATTTTTAAAGGGTTAAAACTGTCTAGAGCTAGTTAAACGGCATAATGTCATAAATAATAGATTTGGGAAATTATATCGGGTTCTCATTCCAAAAGAAGTAGCTGTTTTCCAATTGTTAGAATATTGAAAGCAAAAAAAATTGGTGCCATCACCTAATGACCACCAGCAGCTAATTTAAAAGTACTTTAAGAACCTTACGTTCTGATCACATCTGACAGTGGAAGACTTTGTCCACCATTTTCAATCTATGAAATGTGCAAAATTGATTCTCATTTATTTCCAAATTATCACGTGACGTAAGCTCACAGCTTCCTGGGGATGTATTAGCTGGTTTTGCTGCTAAAACTATCAGTTTTTAACTAAACTAAACATTAGATTGTGTTTAAAAGGGGAATACGCGACATTTGTCTCTCCTTAAATTAGGGATGGTAGTCAGTTTATGTACAGTTTTAAAAGCAAAGGGGCAGTATCTGCCTCATGTGTCTGTGTGCTCTTTGTCCTCATTTTTCTGCCAACAGGGTGATGTGTTGTCAGCTGGAGGCCTGGCTCCAATGATCTGACACCCTGTCCTCTGGGACTAGCAAAGAGACAAAACTTGACAGTGAGATAGCAGACTGCTCTTCACCTAATTACATTCTCCTGCTCCCTCTTCCCCTGTTTTCTTTATTATCCATATTCAGCTGTTTTGTAGTAAAAGTACAGGGGGCTAATAGGGAAGGACCAAGTGTAAGTTGCAGAATGGATTTTTGCTCTGAAATGTGTTGGGTTTATGTACTTGTTGCAGTGTGCTATGAAAATAGAATTGTAATTATTAATAACTTGCATTTATTCTTTTTACACGTTCTTGCCTGAGGTTTTCCCAACTATGAAAATACAACAGGCCGCTGTGTCTTATAAAAATGGTCATAATTAATGATATCCTGTCGTTTTATTCGTTAGTTTTCATCTAATGATTTTACCATGATGTTATTAATAACTTTTAGTTTTTAGTCAGTTATTGCTAACTTTGAGTCAACCAGGTTTTGCAAAGTAGAGGGGCTATTTAAACAGAATTGACCTGTCAAACCATAAACAATATGTACATCTATTTTTTGCCATATGCTTTCTAAATAAAAATGGCACAATTTAGAAATGTAATGTCTGCTGCAGCAAAAAGGCAAAAAGGTGGATTCATTGATAGTGTTTAAACTTTATGAATTGTTAACTCTATTAATTTATTACAAACAACAAAAAGTGCAGTGTTTTTATCAGTGCCATCGAACTGCTTCATATAGCTGAATTGAGCCCGTTAGGAAGAATATCCTCACACCAAAATTATCTGAAATTATTGACCTATAATTGTTAATTGCAACAGGATTAATAAAAATAACTTGTTGCACCTTGTTGCACATGCCAGCTTATAATTGTTGGCTCCAATACTTTTGCCACTTACTTGTCAGTGGGGTGTAGTGAGCTCACAATACAATATATGAAAACATGACTACTCTAATGCAGTTTGCAGAATCTTCCAAATAATCCACTTTCAACTCAAGAAGAACAGAAGTTTTACCATATTACTTCAATACCAAATTCACTTCAGTAGCTCTTGGTTCATTTCAGAATAACCTGTAAAACTCTTTGTGGTTTGACCTCGCCACACATATCTGACTTCTTCACCATTTCTGACCAGATCTGGTTCCTCATGTAAGAAGACAAAGGCTTTTTTGCTGTTCCCTGAATGACATGAAGGTCTGGGAAGGGTGCTCCCAGTCACTGTGCTTCTTCTCTCTGGAACAAGCTGCCCCCTGCCTGTATTAAAATACATTCAAAAAGATGTTTAACAACTGTCTCAGTTTGCCTTTAATTGTGTTTTATACTCTGTCATATGCTTTATTGTTGTTAGGCTTGTTAGAGTTATAAAGGGTTCATTCATTATGACTTGAGATATTAATTGTTACCACTAATACCAAGTTTTAGGAGATGTACTATGCATGCAGGTGTGTGTCTGTGTGAGTGTTGGTTCAAATGGCTATGATATGTACATAAATGCATGCTTGTCTAAATTTATGCATACTATATTACATATTGCTTGTTCTTGAACGTGAATAAAACAAAGGAGATGATTGTAGATTTTAAGAAAAACAAGAATAGGTCAGACACTATTTCCATCATGGGAGAAGAAGTGGAGGTGGTGGCTCGTTGTTCACCTGACAACAGACTGGACTGGAGATGCAACTGTGAAGCCGTCTATAAGAAGGGACAAAGCAGACTGTACTTCTTGAGGAAGCTTAGGTCTTTCGGTGTTTGCAGCCAGATGCTGCATATCTTCTATAGGTCTGTTGTGGAGAGTGTGATCTCGTCCGCCATCATCTGCTGAGGTAGCAGCATCAGAGGCAGGAACTTAAAAAAAGCTCATCAAACTAATAAAGAAGGTTGGCTCTGTTCTGGGGACTCCTCTGGAACCTCAAGAGATCATTGTAAAAAGGATTCTTTGTTAAATGAAGAACATTATGGAGAACCCTGAGCATCGTCTTCATGAGACTGTTTTATAACAACAGAGTGTCTAACCCAGTCAGAGGCTTTTTCATATCTGCTCTAAGACAGACCGCTACAGGAGATCCTTCCTGCCCACAGCCATCACCATCTACATTGGCTCTTTGAAGAAACCTGCATAATATGAGCAACAACATTTAATTTCCCTTTGGTATGAATAAAGTATTTTTGAATTGAACTTGAATTTTATGTATTTTATGTCAAAAACATACAGATTACATGCAAAAAATGAGCTGCACATGCCAGCTGACAAACTAGAAACTGGCTTGCTTATGTGTTGCTATAGAATGTTCTTGGAGATGTTTGGCTGTACGGGAAGGGGGGAGGTAATGTAACCTTGACGCATGACCGGTGTGGTAATAGGCTTCTGTCCTTGCCTCTCGACATTGACTTTGGTATGAGAACCCATCCATCTGCTGGTGTGAAGAAATGGCTGAGAAAGAACAGACGTAGAACAAATAAATAGTCACCATAAATAAACAATTTAGTTATTCAATGTTTGTATAAAAGCTTTTATTTAATTTTTGTGTCAAATGATTTACTGCTGATGTTCACAGATTTTAAATGGAACTTTCTCTTGACCATGTAGGCTTGTCTGGTGGTGCTTGATAGTTTGTCGATGCTATACATTTAACTAAGTGACCTGAGAGGAAATTGCATAAGAGCTATTTCTGACATTATTCTAAAAAGCTTTATGTACCACTACATTTTTCGAGGAGCAGGTAGTCAATACTTTAAACCTCAGTTTTTTTCTGTGGAAACAGAAGTTGTCAGAGGTTAAGGTCTGTGAGCAAATGCTTTGGTACTCATGTCATTTTATTTTTGAAAGGAAATACTCCTCGTCTTTACCGAGTGGAACCAAGGTAAATTTAAAATAATATAAACAACAAAATGACTTAATTTGGTATCTTCTCCCCTTGCTAGCTTTCCATTACCTAGTTCTTTACTTTGGAGCTTAGTCATTGAATGCACAGTGACGGCCCAGTGTGTCGTACAGCGGATTAGCTGTTAGTTGCAGTTTCATGTGTTGCACACTAAAAAACAACTGCTGTCAGTGAGTAAAAATACAAGGACAACAGGTCTTTACTCTGTAGATATAAGAGGGAATCTGTTTGACACAGAGGTTAATTAATCCAGAGGATTTCCTACCTTTTTTATGGGCTCTCCTGTGCGTCCCATTTTCCCTCTCTCAGCAGATCTAAAATGATCTTCACTCGATATGTAATTTCACTCTCTGAAAGTTGAATGTGATGCAGGGCATACAACTTAGTGTAGCTCAGTTAGTGGACTGCTCGGTGAAACTTTTGTCTCTGAACATTTGTCTACAACAAATGTTTTATTTGTTTGGTTGTTTTTAGTATGGCACACTGGTTATAAGACCTAGGAGAAATCATGGATGATAATCACTGATTTTAAAAGATTTCCATGTGAGCTGCACATGGAAACTTTCCATACATCCATTGTCTTCCACTTATCTGAGTTTAGGTCGCACTGATAACAGGTCTAGGAAAAACCAGACATCCCTCTACCCAGCAACACTCTTCAGCTCATTCTGGGCAATCACAAGGTGTTCCCAGTCCAGAAGGGAAATGTCCCCGTGTAATCCAAGTCTGCGCTAGTGTCTCTTCCCTGTTGGACGTGCCTAGAAAGGGAGGCGCCCATGGAGGCATCCTGATCAGATGCCCAAACCACCTCAGCTGACCCCTTTTGATAAAAAGGAGCAACGGCTTTACTCTCCCCAGATGAGGGAGCTCTTCACCTTATATCCAAGGCTGACCCAGCTAAAGGAGCTCATTTCAGCTGCTTGCATCTGGAATCTCGTTCTGTTGATCCATATCTCATGAGCATAGATAAGGGTCAGTGGGACGACTGCCCAGTAAATGAAAAGCTTTGCATTTTTGACTCGGTTCTCCTCACCAAAGCAGACGGGAGCAGCATCCACATTACTGAAGACAAAGCTCCAATCTGTTGATGTCCTGGTCTACCTAACCATCTCTCTGGAACAAAACATCTGGATAATTGCACTCCTCTGCTTCTCAGCCTCAGATTTAGAGGAACTGACCCCCATCCATGCTGCTTCAAGCTTGGCTGCAAACCGCTTCAGTGCCTGCTGGAAGTCTAGACAGTTAAAACATACCAGTTCCAGCAAAAAAGCACCAATCGCCCCAAAGACTTATGGTTTGAAATATTTGCTTCCTAGTAACAACCTGCTTTTATACTTTAAAATGTGTATATGGGGAGACTGCAAAGAGAAAAGACAACAATGTTGTTAAAATACAACATTTGGTTTGGTTCATACAGAGCTGGGAAATTGTATTTGCACCCTTCTTGCAGCAGCACCTCTGCTCTTGAAATGCAGAATTGACTTCAGAACGCTGTGTGGTCTTTACTTTACTATTCTTTGAAATTTTGCTGTTTATTCTGTGTTTACTCTAAAAATAAAGTTGCAAAAATCTAATGTTATATTACCATATATGCACTTAATCTAAACCAGTTAATCAGCCAATTTTCCAGGTATATAACAGAAAATCTTTTTTTCTTATTTATTAAATGATTGAAAACTTAGAACTCTTAACAAATTTCAGTTTTTATCTACTCAGTCACCAGCACGACTTTGACGCACCCTCCACAAAAATCAGATACAGTAGGTTAGGAACATGTGTTTTGATGCAGAAATGCTTGGTGATCTTGAAATTTCTTTATTTTTCTTGGAATCAAATCTGTTACCTTAAACAGAAACCCTGTTGCTGATTTTACTTTCCCCTTTACGTGTTATAGTCTTTAAAATAAAATGGCTAAGGCCCCAGAAATCGATAGCTTCACTGTTTGACTCAGCTTTTCTTCACCAAAACAGACAATCAAATATTGTTAGGAGGGAGATAATTATGTTTTTGTGGAAGAAAATGTTTAACTATGCTAACTGGCCAGTAAACTTGTAGCTGTTCTATCATGGTCATGCTTCCCTAATTAAAGTCTGATTTTATTATCCTCTCTAACTCTCAGAACGCACTAACATCATCACTTGCACTTGAATCGGATCACATTCCCTGCAGATATCTCCTTAATGTACTCAGCCTTCTTTTTTCTGTACCTTTACGTTTACATCAGTGACTATTGCAGTTCAGGGTGATTTGATACCTCGTCATCTCTTGGCTTGCGACAGGCGGATTCCTGGTCTTATTTTCAAATCCAGGTTTGCTTTTGTTGTTGTTGGAGGTCTGCTGCACAAATCCTAAGCTGAATTGTTTAGTTGTGTGTGTTTTCTCTCACGGCCTGGTCTTGTGTGTCTCTCTGAAAGTCTGTTTGACAACTTACAGCACCTCAGTGTTTAGAGTGTAGTGTGTGTTTGTGCTGCTTGTTACTTAATGAACTCTGGTTACCTTTGGCTGAAAATGGATGCCCAGGAATGCAAACATGGTGAGATATTCTCCTGTTCTCTTCTCTCGTTTGTACAGTTTTCTCTCTGTGCATCAGAAACAGTTGGGAGTTAAAAAACAACAACTTTGAAAACTATATATACCGTCGGATACCATTTTCACATTTTCTCACGTTAAAACCATAGATTCAAATGCATTTAAATCTATTTGAGTCTCTGGCTTTAGGTTATAGAGTCGTCCTGCTGGTAGGTGAACCTCCTCCCTAGTCTCAAGTCTTTTTCAGTCTCTAAAAGATTTTCTTCCAGGGCTCCCCTGTAGTTAGCATTATCCATCTTTCCATTAATGCTTGTCCCTGCTGAAGACAAGCATCCCCACATCAAGACGCTGCCGCTACCATGTTTCACTTTTGGGATTACGGAAGATTTCAATCTTGATACCAAAATTTTATAAAAAAACTCAATACCATTATCTATTCCACAGCAACTTTTTTTAACGGCGGTTGGTTATTTTTACTGAAGAGCAGAAAAATATTACTAAGTAGTATTACACTATACGACAAGTGTCGCATCCATGTTTAACAATTAGTAGTAGTGGTAATATCCTTCATAGAAGTAATGCCTTGGATTCGGTTGAGCAATTGATTGAAAAGCAGATTTCTTTTGAAGTGTATTAATGGATTTGATCTGTGCAAATGTGTTCAATAGCAGCCCTGTTCAGTGTCTGTGTTCGTAGTATTTTGCATCATCTTTGGTGATAAATTGCAGTCAGCAGGGTAAATTGCTACGGGTTCTGACTAGTGGTTGCTCTAAATATCAGCGTCGGTCGGAGTCCAGTGTTAACATTTAGCCTTTTTTATTATTAGCAACATTAGCAGCTATTTCCTTTACAACTGAGCAGAGGCGTAATGCAGGGGGATGCGCTGGTAATTTCACCTCTCCCCCATTTGGTACCCGATGGAGATCTGTTGGTGGACATTTTCTGCATTAAATTATACCTGCAATAGACCAAAAGGCATTGTGTGGCACACAGTGGCTCTGCATTAGACACACCTCGAACTGATGTATAAATGTAACAGAGCTATTAGTAAGTTGTAATATTTGAATAGATAACCTTAACTTAGGCCGTCCAGCCTTTTTTTTTCATTTGTTCAATATTTTAGATGCATGAGCTTTATTGACCTTTTCAAATTCCTCTCCAACATAAGAGTTTCTATCTTTGCCAGGGTTGTTGTGCTAGCACAGTCTTCTAGATTAAAGAGGGTTACAATGTAATGTAATGTGACCTGCAGCTACCACACTAGCATAATTGCCACCATCCGGGCAGAGATGTTATACTGTTATGTTGTAAATTGGGTTGACATGGGGGATATTCTCTCCTCTGTAAGGTCACAAACAAGCTGCCATGTTCCTAAAGAAAGTGTTGCTGCAATGTAGCATCTCACTATGGATGTAATAATCTCATAACAGGTCTTTTTAGTGTGATAGAGCATATCCTGCATGCCGCTGTGTACGGGACTGCAGTCCAGCCCTTTGCTAATACTCAAGGGTCAGCAATGAGTATTACATGTTGGAGACACTTTGTTTCCTCACTGAAACCATTTAACTTTGTGATTATAGGAATATTTTTTGGGGTGATGAGTTCCTTTATGTGATTTCTTTGGTTTAGCTGTGTAGGCTATCTTCTTTTTTTCAATTCAGACCAATCCTACCAGCCCCATCTTATTTGGGTTCATTGTGCTTTAATAGAACATAAACATACTGCCAATCAGAGATTAGTGGCTGATTTACAATCCGATGTTTTTGAAAAGCTCTGATTTGCCTGTACCAATTTCAACAGATTCCAAATGTCTTCTTTTTTTTTGTTTTAAGAACTATAATAAATAAAATTAGCATAATTAAGTTTGAAGCCTCGCTGCCATGAATGGCCAATAAATATCTATATTAGAGGCGGAGACAATGTCATGCTGTGTGTGAAAGAGTTGTTGTATTTAAGGATTTTAGTGATAAAAGTTGCAATGATGATATTGATCATGTTTGACCCACATTTTCTGACTCTCTTGTTTCTTCACCATTCCACAATGCCACCACCACTCTACGTGAGCTTTAGGATCTTGTCCACTAAAAATTATGCATCCAGTGTGGGCATTAAGCGCAGTTACAATCCACCAAACTTTCCAAATATATTATAGTTATGCAGAGTGTGAATGCATGATGCTTGATTATAGTATCCTAAATATTGCATCCAAACAATCCGTTGGATTTACAATACTGCAATACACAATTTGATACATTGTGCAGCTCTAAAATATAGAATGCATCCATGACAGACAGAGATCAAAAGCTCAAAAGGATAAGAGCAACTTTGCTGAACTACAGTAGCCTTCATGCTCTCTACTAAAGTCCTCCAACGGTGAGTTTGACCCTTTGCCAATTGCCTGAAACATCTCGAAACCAGGTATGGGCTGACTTTGTGTGACAGATCCCTTCTTAGTGTAACCAACAAGGTTGGATCTGGATTGACCAAAACTGCAATAGTTCTAAATGGCAAAGCAGTTAAATGACCAGCACTGCCGAAGTCTTTTTATGTGTTGTAGCAGCCTGAATGAACTGCCAGGATGTTTCTTTTTAAGTGTCTTCTTACACATTTCGTGCTTCATTTCATTTCCAAACAACTCACTGATACTGAAAATGACAAACTTTAAGCATTCTGCCAACAGTAACAACTTCAACTCAACACTAAAGAATGTTTAATGTTACAAGACCTGGTAGTGCTTAGGTATGGTGCATTCACTGATATAAAAAAAAAAAGGAATTTTGAGGTTCTGACCAGCTGGTAAGGAATGGTCCGGCTGAAAATCAACCGTTCCTTACCAGAATCATCACCAGCCACTTTCTTGGTGCATCGCTAACACTGCCTTTAAATAATTTAAATGTTTAAATTTATATACAAACAAATTTTTTTCCCTGATTTGTAGCATTCATTTTCACTGACTGGTTATATTAACTGCATCAACAATGTTGCTTATAGATGATCTTATTTCTTCTATGTTTTCAGTTTGTCTGACTTTTTTCTTACAAAGTGTTTTATTCATATGTAAAATAGAGCTTAAACTGGAGCAGTATTGTTCTGCTCACCCGTAGGCAGTCTCCTCTATTTAACACAATGAGCACATTTTGTATTGTTGGATGGCTTGTCTCTATTGTTTACAAAAAAGCAATATGTTTCGACATGGCTTCTTGCAGCTCTATCATTTACCACTGTTTTCCTTTCTAAATGTCTCCAATAAGCTTTCTGTCAGATCATGGCTAGTGAGCATTACTTATTAGTGAAAAACCTGACATTTGGTTATGCATCTATAAGTCAAATTAATGCTTCTCTAATGGGGTGTGTCATTTCTAAATAAGGTTGCGTGAATGTTTACCAATGCTATGTGGATACTCCATAGAAAAATGCTTCTGGGTGTAAATTGAATAAATAAATTATCTTTGTTAAGCCTTTCTATAACGTGTCTTCTCCCTTCCAGATGACTCAGGAGATGAGGAGCCCACATCGCAGTCGGACCGCAGCGAGATCCAGGGTACCCTGAAGATACTTGTCAGCAAGCTTGATGACCTCAGCACTTGTAACGACCTCATCGCCAAGCATGGAGCCGCCCTGCAGCGTTCCCTCAGTGAACTGGAAGGACTGAAAGTCCCATTGGAGGGAGGAGAAAAGATTAAGGCAGTTAACGAGCGAGCCACCCTTTTCCGCATCACTTCCAATGCTATGATCAATGTAAGTACTCCAGGCACAACAGCTAAAGGAGGCACCAGCAGTATGCCTGCAGTGATCTGTGTCCTGCATGCTGCAGCATGATCGTTGTGACAGGAATACCAGTCATCTATGATGTCCTGGATAGTAAGTGAGAGGGTCACACAGAGCCCCTGCTGCTGCCTGCATGTTTAGACAGGCACATTTACACCCTGTCAGATCAGGTTGAAGCTGCTAAAACACAACCACATCTATTGCCCCTCTTATTTAACTGGTTGTCTGCAACTGTACTTTGTCTATTTTATACGTATGTTGACTGGTTTTTCAAGATACACAAAAGTACTTCACCAGTTTCTTCAGTGCTTTAAGACTCCAGGTGTTACTATAGTTTGGTTAGTTGTGGATGAGAATTCAGGTAGGGGGTTGAGGTCCCAAAGGCACAACACTAAATATGATATTCAATAAGGGTGACAAAAATAGCTCTGGCCCCCAACGTTTCTGAAACTTTTGACACCAGCTTGTAGAAGAATCTCAGAACCTGCTGGACTAAACAGACCCGAGCGAAGGCAGGAATACAAGGTTTGTTGTTTTTTTCTGCTTCTTTATGTGGGTTTCATTTTAGAATAGTTGTTAAGCTATTATTTATGTCTAATATCTTGCAGCTTTTTAAATGTACTTCATAAATGCTGAGCTGCTGCAAATGTATGTTAGATTTGCAATAGTAAATTTTACATGCCTCAGATATTGCCTACAGATTTTGTCATGTTATAAACAAACTTCAAGTTTGCAACATAAAATAGCACATAATTATGAAGTAGTTTCTAAATATTTTTTATAAATAAAGGTATGATAACTGCGGTGCACATTTGAATTCAGCTTTACTCTTTATTAAACAATGGAGACAAGCAATCCAACCTTTTAGCTGGTCCCTTTGAAGAAAATCCAGTGCAAACAATTTCTTAAAAAGTCTATTTAGTAAATATAGACTGTCTTTGTTTAATTTAATATTTGTATAATGCTCAGGTCAAATGAGACCAAAGTTTACCTTTTTGACCTTCTGTTTTGGCCTTCTAGTGGTCGCAGAATCCTGCAGTGGGATACTTTTCTTTAGGAGGGCCATGTAAGCTGGTCGGAGTTAACTGCAAGATGTATTTAGCTAAACCGAGGGCACTCTTGGGAAAGAAAATAACCTGTTAGAGGCTGGAAAATAATTGAGGCTGGAGTGGATTTTCACCTTCAATGCTAAACATGTAGCTAGAGCTACAGTAGAATGTCTTAATTAATACTCATTATGTGGGCCAGTCGAGGTCTAGACCTCAGTCTAATTGAGAAATAAAAGCAAGACTTGAAAACCGACATTCACAGACATTCTCTGTTTAATATGACTAAGCTTGAGCTAACTTACTAAGAACAATGGGCAAAAATAGTCAGTGTCTAAATGTACAAAGGAGACTTGCAGCTATTTGGCGAACTTTTCAAATGCTTAATTGTTTAAAAAAAGTAAAACCAGGTATCATTTTCTTTCCACTTTACAATTATGCACTGCTTTGTGTTTGTCTATCAAGAAAATCCCAATATAATACAGAAGAGTTGGCATTTGTAATGTGACAATTTCTCAACCATAAAAGAAGAGGTATGGTTTATTTTTCCAAGCACTGTAGAAATAGCATTAATTTCACTGTTTGCATAATAACAACTTCTTAGCATAAAACAGTTTTCTTACAAAATACTCTCACCCACACTTACTGACATCAGGGGTGCAGTGATTGGCTGATCGACTCGTGTTAAATGCAGAAAGGTTTGTATGGAACGGCTGTTGCGCTCCATTAGGGATGGGTACCGAATTTGGTACTTTTTTAGGTAGCGACTGAATTCCTTAAATACTACCGAGTACCGATTCACATAAAGTCAAACGGTACCATGTTTCGGTACCTAAACGCATCATTGTGACACTGAGGGAGTGGAAGAGTGGGCGATTTTCCATGCCGGACATAAACACAGCATTGCATGCACAAGAGCCTAATGACGTCAGTAGTCGCTGGAAAAGCGCTGGAAAGTATGACTCCACTTTTCAAAATGCGGTGCAGATTACGCTCGCTGCAATGTTTGTGATGCAATGTGCAAGGCCAGCAGCGGGAATAGTTCTAATCTGAGGAAGCACCTGCAGCGTTTTCCCACCCCTATTCAAGGGGGGCACCCCGCCCCACCAACCAGACTACTCTGTGTCACCAACGCTGACACACTGAGTTACGTGTGCTTGCACGCAGGTGAACACAAGCTCCTGACAGCAGACAGAAAAACATGCGCTAAAACCTAGAAAGCAGGCAAGGATAGCTGCAGTTTTAAAAAGTTTTGATGGCAGGACTTCCTCTCCTGCAAGCAGCAGCAGGGCTAGCTCTCCCACTCCAGTCATAAAAGTTTTTCACCTGGCTTGGGGAAATTATCCCCTGGATCTATAAGACTGGCTTGGTAATTAAATACATACATGATAGAGAAAAGAAAGAAAGATACAAAAACAGATAAAAGATGTGATAAAGAGACGGAAAGATGAATATAGACATAATATATAAATATAGTAGATAAATAAACATTTCATAGTTTTTTTTCCGTAAGAATGTTCTGTTGAATATGTAGACAGCTAAAACAGGCTGCAGTCAGAGAAAACCAGGGGCCCAGCCATTTATATATTCTTCTGAATGTGTGTGTATATACACTCACATGGTTAAGCACAGGATTTTTGTCGAGGCTGAAAAGACAATTTTCATCAGCCTCAGATCTACGGCTACAACTCCTGCATTCAGCACCGTTTGCACGCCTGCATTCACTAGCGACTCGCCTGCAGCCAGAAGCATGGCTGGGTTTTAATTTATGCATTACACTGCATAGTCAGTTAAGGGTTTTAATGTTAAAGAAATGTTTGAAACATCTGAGATGTTACAATACAAAAAGCTGGATGTTGTTTTGATATATTCATTAAAGTTTATATATTGAGAAATAAATATGTTAAATTGAAAGTTTTTGAGATTTTATTATTAAACGAATTAACATTTACCACATAAACAAACACAAAAGTACCAGAAACTGGTACCGTTGAGTACCAGTATTGATTCCCAGGTACCGATAATCGATACCGTATCGGTTCAAATGTGAAAGGTACCCATCCCTAGTAAGAAAAGTGCTTGGAATGGAAAAATCTCAGTTTAAAATAAACTCAAGATTTGTACTTTAATATGTAATGTAATTTTCTTTTTGTTAGAATTGATATTATAAAACTGGTATCGAAAAAAGTATCTTTCAGGTCCCAATATCGAAGTGAAGGTATCGGTATTGGTTCCGGTATTGAAATTTTTTTTTTTGAGAAGCAGAAATTAGCTTGCAGGGTCGCCGTAATTCAGTGGAGTCTTATGTTCTGCAGCATTGCTTTCAAGTAATGTAAACAAAAAATATGCTTTGGTGATGGTTGAGCCATATTAAAATAGATGCAAACTATTAGATAACATGCTTCACATCTCAGTGATGCATTATTGATGTTGGTTGTCACCTTTTTTAGGAATATTAAAATAACAACATAACAGATTGATAAAATTGCTTATTTTAGATCAGATAACCTATTGGTAGATAATGTTGTGATAACTTCAGGTGTTGGTTGTGTTGATCCACAGTAAAGTGATACAACATTCACTGATTCACAGGTGAGGGATTTTAACATAGTGTGCTATCCTCATGGCTCCAAATAGTTACGCTGGGTTGTTTACAGACTATTTATTTATTTATTTATGCATCTATATTTTATTGTTTTAACAATTAGTGGTTATTTTTACCCAGTAGTTGTATTAAGGCCAGAGAAAAACAGTTTTAATATCGTAAGATTTTAACCAAACTTGTTAAAAGCTCATATTATTACCTGAATGTTTGTTAAATTAACACTTTTTTTTGTTTTACATAGTAGAAAATAGAATGAGGCATAAAAAGTGGACAGTTCAACTTAATTGCTGCTTTTTGTTTTATTTTAAAAACTAAAGACGTATCATCTTTTATTTTACCCCAGTCTGGGGAGCTTTTAATTTGGTTCATTTAACCTTTACCTAACTCCCCATTTGTGCGATGTGTGGCTCTAGTGACAAATCACCCACTTGGAGCATGCATGGGTTTCTGAGCTTTCCTGTCTGGTGTTATCATAGTTTAATCATGTAAAAGGTTAACTCAGTTTATTTTGTGTTCAATGTAATCATACAGATTCAGTTCTAAACAATCTTTAGACACTCTGTAGACAAAGTGAATGTTATGTCAAATTCACAGAATACAGGTTCAGTTCATTCTTTGTTTCTTTCATTCTTTACTGGAGGATTTAATCCGACTGATTATTATTATTGATAACTTTTAATCATAAATCTATCCTGTATCTCCTTTCACTGTGTTATGCCTTATACATATTTTCTTGTTCTTCGATACACCACAAGTCACATGCAGTCTGTTATTTTACTGAGGAGTCAGCATTAAAAAAGTGGAACTTTCAAACATGTTATAGTGTGCTTTGAGTTTCATATCATGGTTCTGTCTGAGGAAGTGGATTTATACGTCACACATAGTCCTGGCATTTATAGTGTAGCTCGGCAATAATTTTTAAGCAGCTGAAACGAGACTGCTGCAGGTAAGAGACTCATTGGGAAAACCACATAATCTAACTTATCTGTCTTGTTTTTGCACTGAAGTATTTAGTGACTATTATTTATTATGTTCAGGTAAATTATACCTTGTTTTAAGACTTAGCAACAAGATGACTGCCTTGTCATTTTGAAGGTTCTGTGCTATTACAGTCTTAATTTTAAAACAAGTTAAATAAAATGTATTGATCTGTAATTAGCAATGGCATATGCAGGCATCGCTAAGTTAAATCGTTTTTTTAATGTTAAAAACCTAATATACAGTGAGTTTTTTTCTTCTGGTGTTCATGACAAATTTTAAACCTGTATAGCGTCCTTAGCTTTACAGTTTCCTGTTTTGTTTTAATTTACCATGAATTACAGCACAACTTGTCAGACTGCCAGTCTCTTTCAGATTTGTCTCATTAAATAAAATTGCTTCAAAGTCTTTCTTCTGTGAGATATAAATAAAAAAGGCATACTTACGTCCCTGACAGTTTTCTACTGTAATGGTCATACAGACACAACGGCTGCTCTAAATCTAAGTGACAACAACAGATTTATCCTTTACTATACTTAAAATTAAAAAAATATTTCAAATCAAAATTTAATTTAAGCTTAAATATTACCACTGCACAATTGTATTACATCTATAAACTGGATTAGTCAATCACCATCCCTTAAGTTTTAAATTAGTTTTTTTTCTCGTATTTCTGAGTGTGTCACCAACATTTTAATTGTAAAAATTTGCTGATGTTGTGCTTTTTCATCTCAGTAAAATGAATATTTATTTTATATATTAAGCAAGACTAACAAATAAATAGATTACTATTTTATTTTAATTTTTACCTCATTTTTTCTTAACTTTACAATTGTGGTTTAGAAAGTATATGTACATATTGTATTTATTTACTTACTTACTTAGTTCACTATTAAATCACTTTCAACAGCATCCAGGGAAACTAATAAGTATGTAAAAAAATAATATATGGGTCTGCATTTTTCAAAACATGTTGGGGTCATGTGTTAATATAATGTCTCATTTTCTTATTTTTGGTGGTAGTACTCTTTTCTCCACTTTTATCTAAGTTGTTAAGCGTAAACATTATAAGTTTCTTTGGTTCTGCAAAAACAATTTGTGCAACGGACCATAAACCAAATGCGGACATGTGATTAGACATTCAGGTTGGTACAAATGCTTGACAAGTCTGCACAAAAAGGCAGAGATATAATGCAACGCAGCAGTTTTAGACCACTATTCCCTACCTCTGCCCTCCTACTGAAACCTCAGTGACCATCATGTGACATATTTCATGGTATAAAGCTGAGAGATGTTATTCAGGTTCAATGACCTTTGAGCTCAATATGCGGAAGGATGTCAAAATTGTGATGCAGAGCCAAGAATCTCTGACATGTAATAAATATCTGATCTGAAGTAACCTCGTCCCAGCAGTAAAATCAGAGCAGCAACGATGCCCCCTCTTGGCTCATATAGTCAAGAGAAGGGACTCTACTTGTCACTGGAGGTTTTAACTGCAACTCATCAGCACATTATTTGCTCAAAAGTACATTTGACACAGCAAGGAGAGTCTGTAAGTGCCTTGCACACATCTAATTAAAATATTGATAAATGCTACAACAAGTGCTGATAACGAGCTGTGATTGTCAGTGAGGTCGTTTTCTGACTGATTTACTGTGGTTAAAGGTCATTCTCGAGTTTTAGGATTGTTTCAAAAACTTTTTTGTTGTTCTAACTCAGAATCTGTATCCTGCACACTTTCAGGATATATTACACATCAGACATTGTAGTTTTCCAATATAGGAATGTAAGCTTCCCAATGTTCACTGAGGGATTGTTCATTTGTGCTCATTTTTTCCCCAAAGGCTTGTCGGGACTTTTTGGATCTAGCTGAGACTCACAGCAGGAGATTGCAGCGGGCACTGCAGTATGAGCGAGAGCAGCGTACCCACCTAGAGGAGACGATCGAGCAGCTTGCAAAACAGCACAACAGCCTCGAGCGAGCGTGGAGAGAAGCACCCACGCATGCTTCCAGCACACCCAGTGCCCCAACCACCAGTCAGGGTTAGACTACATATCTGTTATTTACTCATGTGGGCCTCAGAGCAGCTCTGATTTCTCTGGGTAAAAGTCATGTGTAGCCTGAGGCCTGATATTACAGAACATCCTTGTATAGGAAGGAAACTTTAAATTGTTTCAGATGGTTTAGATTGGGACATAGCGAAGTTAGAGGTGGTTATTGCATTATTTAAAGACTTCTTATGTTGTCTCCACTGTCTGTATATCCAAAACATTAAACCAAAATAGCTCATTAAAAAACCTTTGATAATCCTGTCAACTCATGTTTTTCAAATCCTGTGTTGTACCTATACGTGATAAATCAAAAGTCTTCCACCAAAGACAAACTGATTGCTTGAAGTGACTCCATGGCTTGATTTTAAGACTATTTTATTTATTTAGCACTATAGAGGAGACAGTGTTACTTAACAATGCAGAGAAGATAGCTTATGGATGGATTTGAAGTTATTTTGATCATTCACATACACTATTACATGTTTTTAAAGCATCCATTGCTCCAGTTTTGATGACTGATTCATCCCTTACGGAACTACAGAAACCGATGTGTTCAAGCATTTTCATTAGGAGGTGAGAATTGGAACGGCCCTCATTTTGTGACTTACGGAGGTTACACTCTAAAGCAAATGAAAACAGACATGCAAAGCACACTCACAGATATTGCACCACTCAGGCTACTTAAACAGCAGGAACAATGATAATTTTACGAAGCTTGTTAATCCTTGATTATTCACCATGGGTGTATGATTATGCACTCTTCTCTCCTGAACTTTGCAGAACACAAATTCAGCCTTGAAAAGTACTTTGACTCGGTTTGCCCGATGTAAATTCTGACAGATTTTACTTAACTGCAGGAAGTGAAAGGGTGAACAAAGAAGACGCAAGTGATGAAGATGAGGATACTGAGTACTTTGATGCCATGGAGGACTCCCCTGCGTTCATAACAGTGACTGCCAGTGAAAGCACGCAGCACAGGTCAGCATCCATGCAGTTTTTGTTCTTTTTTTTAATTATCCGTTTTATTCAAGTGAATAAAGACCTAAAATGATTATATATAGCGGTCAGGAGTCAGGAAAGTATATCTTTTGTTTTACATTTTAGGGTTTGTCGCTTTTTGCGGTTATATCCAGGAGTTTTGGGTTTTGCTTATATTTGATGCAAACCTTCATTTTGGCTTCATTCTTGTTCAATAAATTAACACATGGTTTTGTAGCTTGAAGTAAAATTTAAAACCCTGTGTTTGACTCTTTCGCTTTACTGTATATGAGAAATAAAAAACTAATAAAATTCAGTATTTTGTCTTAACATATTTCCCTAAAGTGCTAAATCTATTAGTTGGGCATTTTGCTGCTAAACAAGCTTGAGATGATAGCTCTGGTTGTGGTATTTACTCTTTGTTATACAGAATGAAAAGGCCATTATTAATGCATTTCTAAAAATAAATCAGCTAATTTGTTAGTGTAGACGCCAGAATGCTCTATTTCATTTGGGATAGGATAAAAAAAAAAAAAAAAAAAAAAACAAGTGATATCCAGATCCTTTGGGCCCTTTGATTTAGGCAAAGGTTCTTCTTTCAGCTGTAAAGACTCTGTTAATCATTGGGTTTGTTGATATGGCAAATATATCAAATTTTTTCTTACAGTAAAATCACAACTACAAGTTTATAACAATGTCCTATGTAAAAGCATTTTTTAACAAATTTTAATCAGTATTGCAAAAGATGAATTTAAAACTGGTGCATAATGAGCATAGAATAGCAAAGGACAGAATGTTCCTTTCCAGCAGTATAACAGATTGTCTGCATGGTCCAATCCTCCACCATCTATTCCCCTCCTCTAGGTCCTCAGTTTTTGCAGCAGTCTCAGGATAGACTGTGATATGCTCTGTAACAAGGTAGCTGGCTGCTATCGGTCAAAGTAAAAGCCATAAATGCCAAAACCCAAAACTTCTTAATAGAACGTTTCATTGTAACTAGAAGACCAGTGAGTTTTATCTCATCTTTCAGCTGTTGCTTTGTTGTGGCAGATCGGCGTATCCCTCTATTTCAGGTTCACCATTAAGAGAAAATATAGCTGTTAGAGAGCTCCGTTTCTAGTCAGTAATTTCATTTAATTCTCTGTGTTAGACATACAAATGTTTTATAGGCATTTTTATTTATTTATTTTTTTGCTCATGCAGAAAATGTCCTTATTTTATTCCAGGCGATCTCAGAGTAATTTAAGTGGAGCGAGCGGAGGCCAGGCCAGTGACTGGAACCAGGACGACCATGTAAGAGTCCGTCTTCCTAACAAGAATGATTAATATATCTGACATTTGAAAATGCTGCTGACTCTTGTACTCTCAGCATAGATCCATTTGTGGCTCTGCAGGGCTGACACATCATTGATTTACTTGTATATCATTCACACTGGTTGTTCATACAGAGATAGTCTTTCGCACACGGAAGGGATTAATCCACACAAGGTTAGACACACACACACACACACACAGTTTATTTCAGTGTTTCCTGCCATCATGTCATCAGCCCTGTGGTGCCAAAGATGTATGGTTGCATCATTGTATTAAACTTTCAATACATGTCAACGATCTGTTTTTTTTTCACCAATGTATGTGTTTTTAATTAGTTTATTATGTGTCACTGTATAGTAATGTGTTGAAAGCCTGTTCAATGAGTTGTAACTATTTTTCTCAAACGTGTGGATCAACTCCTTTTTGCTTACTAATTCCCAGATGTCTCCAAGCTGTAATAATGTGTCAGGGAAGGAGCTACTGCCACGCAGGCAGAGGCGGACTTATATCCCAGACAAGCCCAATTATTCCCTAAATTTATGGAGCATCATGAAGAACTGCATTGGCAAGGAGCTCTCTAAAATCCCTATGCCAGTAAGTTTGAGACGTATGGTGCCTTGCAAAAATATTTGTACACCTTGATCTTTTTCACATTTTGTCAAAATAGAACGACAAACCTTAATGTATTTCATTGGAATTCAAGGTGATAGACTAACATAAAATGGCATGCAGTTGTAAAGGAGAAGATAAATTATATATAGTTTTCACAGTTTTTTTTATGAAAATCTGAAAAGTGTGATGAGCATTTGTGTTCAGCTGCCTTTACTCTAATACTCCTAAATAGCCCTATGTGTGGTGCTATACTCACACACTCACACACCCTCCCCTCAATGCAATATAGGGTGGCAGGACCATGCTGTGTGGATGCTTTTCTTTAGCAATACCAGGGAAGCTGGTCAAAACTGATTGAAAGATTTCTTAGAGCTAAATAAAGGGCAATCCTGGAAGAAAACCTGTTGAAGGCTGCAAAAGACTTGAGACTGGAGTTGAAGGTTCACCTTTCGCCTGAACCACCCTAAACATACAGCCAGAACTGTAATGGAATGGTTTACACCAGTGCCTATCATGTGATACAATAACCTTGTCAAAGTCTAAAATGCAGAAAGGTCAAGGAGTAAGAATACTTTTGTGAGGCAAAAGTCTAAAGTGAAGCTGTTTGCATTACAGATATTGTAATTCACACAGCCGTGTTAAATGTAATACATTTTACAAATCATAATTCTCCTTCAGGTAAACTTTAATGAGCCTCTGTCGATGCTGCAACGTCTCACCGAGGACCTGGAGTATCACGAGCTTCTAGACAAGGCAGCACGCTGTGAGTCTTCCCTGGAGCAGATGTGCCTAGTTGCTGCCTTTTCCGTTTCCTCCTACTCCACCACAGTCCACCGGACAGCCAAGCCCTTTAACCCCCTCCTGGGAGAGACCTATGAGCTTGACCGCCTGGAGGAATTTGGCTACCGCTCACTGTGTGAACAGGTAATAGTATATCCATAAAAATACTTTTTTTTTTTACACATTTCCTAAAGTGCTTACGCACATTTATCCTTTGTGTCTTTGTTTCTGCTCAGGTGAGCCACCACCCGCCTGCAGCTGCACATCATGTGATTTCCCAAAGAGGCTGGACCTTGTGGCAGGAAATCACCATTGCCAGCAAGTTTCGCGGCAAATACCTCTCCATTATGCCTCTGGGTAAGACATTTCACTCTCAGCTAAAAGCCCTATTAGGTTTTTGATTGGAAACGGTTAAACTCAAGGACCTGTTTACGAACGAACCAGACCGTTTATAGGTCTGTAATAGGGTTTTATGAAATAAGTTCATTGTTTTTGCCGGGTAAGTCTGATCAAGGCCTTTCTACACTTAGAAATCCAGCATCGTAATTTTAAATTGGTTCTTCCACCTACATTGACATATATGTGGTTGTGGTTTACAGATAGAACTGTGAAACACCAGAACCTTTTCTTTTATTGATCTCTCCTGGAGAAATAACTCTAGAATGAGAATGTGTGCTGGCAGGTCAACAAGAATGGCTTTTTTGCAGCGACTTTCTTGAGAAATCTATTATTTTCTGTTTTATTTCCTTTAAAAAAAGAGCTTGCCAGCATTACTTAGATTTGCAACTGTTGTATCTGAATGAAACACAACGTTCGACAGGTAAGACCAAAAAAGAAATGTTTGGTAGGGCTGCATGATATGGGGGAATTATGTGGTGGCAATATTATTGGTACATATTGCGGTGACAGTGTCAGATGTGTTAGGTACACATTTTCCTCCATCCTTTCTTTCTCATCTGTGCTTCTAGCCCTCTCTGTGATCTTTAGCATCAAATGCACTGTCCAATGTGTCAGGTGTTGGCGTCTACTGCAATTACACTCCATCCAGCAAGCCGAATATCTCATTGGCATGCAAAGTGTGTGCTCAAGAAACCCAAAATATATGAGCCAACATTTTTAAATTCCAAGCAGTCATCATTAATATTGCATACATTGACTTTTCGATGACAATATATTTCTGAAATAATGTGTAGCCCTAATGGTAAGAAATAATGAACTGGGAATGATTTTTGAAAATATTTTATACTGATAATGCCCAAATAAGGTTTTCTAGCTAATAGAAATAATTGGGGGAAAAAAAGCAGTTTTTGTGTTTTAAGAATAAAGTAAAAAAAATTTTGTTTCTCCTCTAGTTGTTGTGTTTAGTAGCAGTAGCACAAACAATTTCAAAGACCAAACGATTCATTGATTACATGTGAGCCACTGACTAATTTGTGTAAATTAGGGCTTCATCTCGCAATATAATGTTAATTCTATATTCCACTAGGGCGTCAAAGAGCTTTGTGGGCTTAGATAAATAAAAGACCTTTGATTGGTATTGAGCCATCCAAGTGATGCAAACACCTGACATCTCTTACTTTGTGTTGGACAGCGGTGGTGTGATGCCTCATAAAAAGGAAAATAATGGGAATCATTTCTGGTGAAATGGATGTCATAAATATTCTGGGGTTATGTCTTATTGGATGTAGGTAGAAGTGACTCTACACAGAGCATGAATATTAGAATGAAAGATTTTGAATCACAAATCCAACCCTGTAGTCACCCTTTCACTTTTCATGCCAGCAGGAACCACGACAAAGCTATTGTAATGATTCCCTCCTGTAATTGCATTTTGTTCTTTGTGTCCCCCAGGTGCCATTCACCTGCAGTTTCACTCCAGTGGGAACCACTATGTGTGGCGAAAGGTCACGTCCACGGTGCACAACATCATTGTGGGCAAACTCTGGATTGACCAGGTCTGTTATCGAACTCCATGACCTTCACATATACCCCACAGGAATGGTTTTAGTTTTCCGTTTTGTAAATGTATTTAGTTCAGATCAGCACAGTAGCAAACAGTGAAACAATAAATTTAAGCTTTGATCTTTATTAACAGCCTAAAAAACTATATGTTTTTTTTGAGAGGGTCCAGATCCACTGGCATAACATGTGACTCCATGTGCATTTCTTTTACTTTCCCTCATTTTATTTTTTTTATTTTAAGCTCATTTGTAGGACATTATTTCTCCTGATATTGTCTTTTTATATGTCTTTAATATTTGAGGAAAGCATAAAGAAGTATGTGGCAGAAAACCTTTATCTGCTCAGAGTAATTTTAAAGGCCTATGCGTGGAAATGCGTGTTGTCCTGTTTTTATTCATACGGCTCTGCTGCCGTCTCCTGCTGAACAAAAACGTCATAAACTACAAACTGCCGTGAAATGAACAAAGCTAGACATGATTATGATAATGGCATTGATAATGAGTATTGATTCCTCCATCAATTCGCTGCTGATCCTCTGGATCTGGGTTGTAGGGGCATCTCAGACCTCACAGCTCTTCCAGGAAGTTACTGTTTCCAAGCCAGCTGGGAAACAGTTGCATGTAGTATGTATGTCCTGTTGTTTCCTTAAGACCCAGAAAACTTTGCTTATGAAACTTCTTGGTTACTTCTTATGTGACAGATGCTTAAACCATCAGCAGTCTCAGAGGAACATAAAATCTCCTTTGAGGTCTGAAAAAATACTTATAGTATTAATTATGCTGCTGTATTGGCACTACTTCCAGTCACTACCAAAGCTTGTGTCAGTATATGTGATCAGTGGACTGCAGATCAAACAGTAGTTGAACATTTTACTCATCTCCTCTCCTCCCCTCTGCCATGAATAAGGCATGAATTTATTCTCTGTGTTGAAGATTGCAAACAGAATAGTTTCGGATTTAGAGATGCAAATTTTAGATTGTAGTTTTTCATACTTTGCTACAAAGCTCCAGACGACAACCAAGAGGTCATCTTGAAACAAACTTAATTGGACTACATCCCCTAAAATCAGTATGGAGAAAAAATTTTAAAAAGTTGTAGAGTTGCACCCCGAACAAATTGTTTACGAATATTTGCATGTCCAGTGACTAGGAAGTGGATCCCCCCAGGTTTGTGCACAGGGTAGGAAATATGGCCGTGAACATTGGCAGCCTAATGGTACCGAAGATATTTGATTCCAGATCCCTATTGTGCAATAGATAAATGAGCTGTTTGACTATTTTGAGGGGCCTCATTTGATCATCTCTAGTGAAGATTTAAAATATGTTGATTGTTCAGGCTTGAACTGGGTTACTCTACATTGAACAGATACTCTTTAAAACAGTTTTTAGTTTATAAAATGTTCATTCTGTTTCTGAAACAAGCATTTTCAGAGCTTTTTTTTAGCATCAACACAATCTCTGTTTGAGACTAGGGTGAAACCCCCAATACATAGATTTTTCACTGAACTGAATTATTGATACCAGTAGCAGAGGGTTTTATTTGTGAAACCTTATTAAAAGCATAATTATTTTCTAAAATAAAAATTCTAAATCCCAAAAAACAAAAAAGTGAGAGAACCACATCTAACACAATTTGCTCTTTGGCTCAACCTGGAAACTTTCCCAAAAAGAGGGTAGTCCTGGTGCAGACCGGCATCCAAAGGGAGGGGGTCTAGGTTATGGCAGCCAATGTAAATGCAGCATGCTGTTACAGGGATAGGCTTAATTGGCCCAAAGGAGACTAGTAATCCATACTACTGTAGGAACACTCCACAGCACACACTCAAAGATGCAGATTCATAGTTCTACAAGTCTACACAGCAATAAAGTCCAGCTGAGGCTGTAGGATAATGAAAGGGGGTTTCTACAAAGTCTGGAATTTGATGTGATATGTATGGAAAAATGTTTGAATTTCTATACTTTTTTCCTTACGTCCCTATCTAAAAGATAAAATTCTGACTTATAATTCCATTATATCTTTGATCTTTGATTTTTCACGTCAAAGCCTATGCTTTTGCCTAACCCATTCAATGTTTTGGGGTTCGAGCTACTAACAGATAATAGAAAGAAAGCAGTGCTTTATTACAAACTGTGCTTGAAGAATCTTCATTCAATGCAGGACAGTCTGTATTTCTTCAATGTGTTTTAGAGTTTTAAATAGTACTAATTTAAGTTTGCCCAAATACCTATAAGAAATGATTACAATACTGTTGAATCCAAAGCTAACTGCAGAAAAGTTCTTCGGGCTTTTTGGAACAAACATATAATAAAACTAATGTTGAAAAACATTTTAGACTCAAATATTCAGAATGTTATAAAAGGTGGAAGAGAAAAAAAAAATTTGAAAGGCATAATTTTTAGGGACATGGATAAAAACTGTCTTCCTCCTGTTGTAGACTTCTTAGTATGATCCTGTACAGACTGATGATGGGTTCCTGCTTAAGTTTTAACATACTCTAATTTCCACTAACCTAAAAAGTAGCCTCCATTCCAGTCAAAGTAATTTTATTGCTGATATTTTAAATCTGATCATCCTGATAATTTACTTTTTAATGGTTGCTGGTGCTAAAAAAAGCTTGACTTTTCTTTTTTCACATCTTCATATTCTTAAGGAGGTGCATCATAAATGTGACGCAACATATACCCCACATATGTGCCACGGCTACAAAACTGACAAATCCAATTTAAATGTTGTATTGATCCAATAACAACTTTGCTAGTTATACAGATTCTGTCTTTGAAGATAAAGGTTGACTCACTCGTCCTGCCAAATGCTTGAAGCCCTAATGATGGCATGCTGACCTATTTGATGTTTATTTTAGCAGGAAATTATTTAAACACTTGGACGCTCTCACAAACTGTGTATAAAGCTTTGAACTTTAACCTCCAGATAGTCAGGCCCCTGAAAAGAAAATAATTAAACATAATTAAACATTAAACATGGCAAAAATAACATTCCTTATTCTGACGCAGTAGAACACTGAATGCTATACCGTTCATCCCAATACACACACACTATAAATCCGGGGCCACAACATGAGCAACATGTACTCCTGATAAATGTGACCGGATCCGATGTATTACTTAATGTGTTGTATGAAAGGTCTTTTAGGACTCTCTGCAGTTTGGCAGAAAGAAATGTGTCATGATGCATCACATCTTCAAGCTGAAGATTATCTTGAGAGAATTAATTTTGTGTGTGTTTTCTCCTCTCATACTGTTCTGTATGTATTTACTCAGTCGGGAGACATTGAGATTGTCAATAACAGGACGAAGGAGACCTGCCAGCTTAAGTTTTCACCTTACAGCTATTTCTCCAGGGATGTTCCACGGAAGGTAAAGGATTAACTTTACACACCAGTAACTTGCGATCAAACAGTTGGAGGTAGATTAGTATAATGCTGCCTCCTATTGGAATGTATAAGCAAATCTACCTGACTGTACAGTGCCTTGCAAAACCAAATGTGACATTACAACCACAAATCTGAATGTATTTTGTTTGGATTTAGATTTTATGGGATAGATTAAAACAGAATATTAAATACTATACATGCAACTGATCTGTTGCCTCTAAGGTTTATTAAAGAACACAAAGACCAAGGAACACATCAGATAAGCCACGGATGAAGTTCAAGAAAATCTTAAAGTAGAATTAGGTCATAAAACAGTATCCAAAGCTTTGAACATTTGAAAGAGCACTGTTTAATCCATAGTCTGAAAATGGAGAGAGCAGCAAAAACGCAAACCTACCAACATCTGGCTGTAAGCTGATAGGCCAGGCAAGGAGAGCATTGATAAGCCAAGAGCCCCATGGTACCCCTGGTGGATCCACCAAGATTCACAGCTCAGGTGGAACAATCTGTTGAGAGGACAACTATTAGTCTTGCTCACCACAAATTTTGGAGGTGGTGCTAAATACAGGCTAAATTATGCAAACTACGTAGCTAAAATAGAATGGTTTAAATCAAAGCATAATCATCTGTTATTTGTCCAGTCTACCTGGACTTGAGATATTATGCAAAGAAGAATGGGCACAAATTTCAGCCTTGTGCAAAGCTGGTAGAAACATACACTTTATGTACAAGGCAGTGTACAGTGATGGTGGTCAGAGGGCTCGGTGGCGCCTCTGTATGGCAGCCTCACTTCTGTAAGTCTGCTCCAGGGCAGCTGTGGCTACAATGTAGCCTACCACAGTGTGTGAATGCATGTATAAATGGGTGGATGACTGATTTAGTGTAAAGCGCTTTGGGGTCTCTGGGGACTTGATAAAGAGCTATACAAGTGCAGCGCATTTACTATTTACCATATACAGTAGCCTGCGATTTATTTTTTTAACCTAACACAGCACATCTGAACATTGATGTACACAGTTAAATTTAAATCAAGTAAGCTTTTTTAAAGTTTGAATTGTATTTTTATGGCCATAAATACTTATTTTTGTAGATATTTGTAGTAATCTTCTGAAATGTAAGGATTGTGTGACATTCGATTAACATGAAAACTCCCCCTCCCCAGGTTACAGGTGTGGTAGCAGACAGTGGAGGCCAGGCTCATTACATCCTCTCTGGAACATGGGATGACAAAATGGAAAGTGCTAAGATAATTCAAAGCAGTCGAGGGGGCAGCGGATCAGAAGGAAAGCAGAAGACAGTCTATCAGACTTCATCCCCCAAACTGCTGTGGAAGAAATACCCTCTACCGTAAGCTTCTGCCCCATAAAGGCTGCAATGTTCAATCAATATTATTGAATGGAAAACATCACAATGTAATCCTGGCCAATTTCCTCTGACTGTCAGGGAAAATGCTGAGAACATGTACCACTTCTCAGCTCTGGCTCTGACCCTGAATGAGCCAGAAGACGGGGTGGCGCTGACCGACAGCCGGCTGAGACCAGACCAGAGGCTGATGGAGGAAGGCCGGTGGGACGAGGCAAATGCAGAAAAACAGAGGCTAGAAGAGAAACAAAGAGCTGCCAGAAGACGGAGGGACGCAGAGGCCACAGATGCACTGGATGAAGGTATGTCATATATATCACTTCACTTCACTATAATATCCCTAACCCAGAGCTCGAACCTTTCATCTTGCGTCTCCCTGTTGGACAAATGCAGGATTTTATTTACTGTACCCATGACTTGTCTTTCTTTTCCTCCCTCTGTTGATGTTCAGAGTGTGATTATGACTCTGGTGAGTGGGGGTTGTCCGGTGCCCCTCTTTTGTGCATCCCACACACACTCTCTCCATCCTTTTGTGTGTCCTCTGTGTGCTCTGCCTCTGGATCTGCATGATACTCTTCTCATGTCGACTTCTTTAAATAACAACTCATGTGCATTTCCATTCAGAACTGGCCTCAGATAAAAGCTGAATTAAATATAAGTACAGAGCCTTCCAAAAGTATTCATACACTTTGAACCTTTTCACATTTTGTCGGATGACAACCAGAATCTTCAGTGTACTACTTTACCAACTCAACGTAGCTCATAATTATGCTGGGAAAGGACTGGTTTGCTCATCTATTCAGCCACCTTTACTCTGATACCCATAAATTAAATCATGAAACATTAAAACCAAGGATCACATCATACAGTTCAGTGGTAAAGTTGTGGAGAAGTTTAAAACGGGGTTTGTTTAGAAAACAATATCTCAAGCTTTGAACTTCTCACAGAGCACTGTTCAATTTGTCATCTGAAAATACAAAGAGTATGGGACAGCTCCAAGCTTATAAAGAGATGTGGCTGTACACCTAACCTGACAGGCCATGCAAAGAGTGTTTAATCAGATAGGGAAAGAAAAGGCCCAATTTATCTTGAACTGTAGAGATTCACAGCTCAGCTGGCAGAATCAGGACAATTATTAATGAAATACGCCACCAATCTGGCCTTTGCAGCAACACACCACCCCCACTGTAACAGAGGGTGGTGGTAACATCATGCTGCGGGATGCTTTTCTTCAGCATGGACAGTTAAGCTGGTAAGAATTGATGGGAAGATAGATGGAGCTAAATACATGAAATCATGAAAGATAATCTGTTAAAAACTGCAAAAAAAAATTTTAACTGCTGAGATTTACTTTTTAGCAGGACATCGAAACACTTTAATGGAAATGCTCTAAAGGACTGGTTAGATCTAAGCCTGTTCATGTGTTGGAATGGCCCAGTCAAAGTCTAAACCTAACCCCAAATGATAATATGTGGTAAGAATTAAAAATGTATGTTAACAGAAGCTCTCCATCTAATCTGGATAACTTTGAGCTGTTTTGCAAGGCCACACTTTTCAGAGTTTTATTTGTAATAAAATGTAGAACCCATCAATTTCCTTCCACTTCACAATAAGCACTACTTTGTGTTGGTCTACAGAATAAAATCTCACTCACAACATTGATGTTGTTAGTTGGAATGTAACAAAATGTAGAAAAGGGTTGAGACTCCTTTTGAGAAATCTTCAGATGCCCATTTGGGAAAAAAACAAATCACTCAATTATTTGAATTAGATTTGTTAAAAAGAAAACATTATTGTACAACTCAAACACAAGAAAGCTGCAGTTTCTAATTTTTTTTAACCCGTTTGATAGTTTAAAAATGTTTAAAAATTGTTTTTTATTTATTCCCTTTTCTCCTATCTTTATTTTTTTTTTTGGTGTTTTGTTCTTACACTTTTCATTCAAACTTGTTGCAGCTTGGTCCACATTTGGAGCGAAACCAAATGTAGCACACAGACACTGGTTGCTTCTCATTGAAACACATTTCTGTATTTCTCAGTAATTATTTGCTAGTATGGCTTCTCTTGTGGTTTGGATAAAGGTTATGAAGTAAAATCTGTGCTTCTTCCCCAGGTAGAGACTATGAAGGCTACCAGTCGCTGTGGTTTCACCAGAGAAGAGACCCTGTCACTGGAGAGACAAACTTTGTGTACAAGGGAGGTTACTGGGAGTCGAAGGAGAGAGAGGACTGGAGCATGTGCCCTGACATCTTTTAGCTCAGGAACTCGTCTCGGATGAAACTGACTTCACCAGACAGGGAGGCACCCAGCCTCTGGGCTGTGGGTAGTGGGGCATAGCTGGCTTATGAGCACCACATGGACCTTTAGGTGTGAGAAAGTGTCTGTTTTACACGAACTCTGATTACACATTACCTCCAAAAAGTATTTTTGTTTATTTTTAACTTGGAGAAAACACAGAGCGTTCCCTCAGCAGTCCTCCCTGCACAGTGCTGATATTCTGCTGCTCCACAAATAAACCTCACAATGCACTTTTTCAGAATTTACTCCACTACCAATGAACAGCTGGACAGAAGCTCATATGGATGCAGATTCTTAGTTGTCTGAAGAAATCATGAAGAGACACACAGAAACACAATAGTGCTGAATATGCTTATCAGTTTTACCATTCAAAGAAAAGTTTCCTCACACATTACATCATTTAGTAAAATTTATAATCTAAACTATAAATCCTACACTAATTCCCATTTTTAGATCAAAATGATTGCAATTAAGTTGATTAACCAGAAATGGTGAGAAAATAATGGTTCAACTGATTCTATGTGGAGCACCAAAGAGCAGATCAGAAAGCTCAAGTGCATGTATAGGAAAAAGTAAGTAGGGAAATACAGAATTTTGAAGTCAAGAGTTTTTTAAAATTTAAAAGCCAGGCTGCCAAAAAACTCTAATAATATATGTTAAATAAATAAGACAAAATTAGGTAAAAGCAGTGAGTTAGTCAGATTTTGTACTTTAAAAAAAATAAAAAAGAATTTTATTTTCATTGTTTTGCATTGTCAACACAAAGTTAAATGATCAGACATTTAATCTTTAATTTTTACAAAGAAGGCTGATTTATTTAATTTAACATTTTATTAGGAGTGAAAGTTGGTGTTTCCCTCAACGCAAGCCTGTAGACGTGCGGTTGTTGTGTTTAAGAGACACTTAATGTAGTCAGTGAAAAAGGACCTTTAAGGGATTCTTTATATACATATTTTAAATAAAAGTTGCCTCTTTTATCCATCTCAGTTATCCAAAGATCCTTCAAATATTTCCCATTTGTGACCGTGATTAGCTAAACTATACAGTAGTAGTTAAAGCCTTTAGCTGGCACACAACTTGTTTTGCATTAGTGCAACATCAAAACATTTATTTCACATTTACTGAGCTCTTCATTCAGACCTTTGAAAGCTCTTTTCACGGTGACTGATTGGGACAGTGTTTCTCAGCCTGTGAATCAAGAACCGTGGGAGGGTGCAAGATAATTTCTGATTGATAAAATTCTAACAATAGATCAAATGTTTATACATTTTAGACTCAGAAGAGTTTATACATCACCTTTCCCCATGTTATGTCTCTAAATGGGCTTTGGTCATTTCACCTCTTCCTCAATTCTTATATAGTTTTTGTAGTTTTGTTTTTTCTGCCGCAGGACGTTTTTGTAATTACCATGTCAGTTTCTACTCACCTGGGGACATTTTATACCTGTTTTGACAACTGATTATTTAAAATCATCAGTGGATAAACACCTTGGATACAAACAAGTACTTGTTTACAGATATGAAGGAATGTAATAACAAGACAGAGGTATGACATGAATTGGCGAAGTTGTGAATTAACCTGCAGCCCTTCAAAGAGATTTCATTTTTTTCAGATTTGAATAGCGGCTGCACTCAAGATTTTCTTTGAACTTAAAAGCAAAACAAAACAGCTTTATTTTTCCACTTTTTTCTTTGACTTTAATGCAACCATGTTCACTTGTGCCAACTATCACAAGCATCTACCTTTCCTTACTGTCAAAACTCAAAAGGGTTGAAAATCACTGGGTGGATGCTTAAAAATCTCTTATCTGTGCATGTTCTTTACCTTGTTTCTGGTGTTCACACACAGAGGCACCCTATGTAATCCTTGGTGATTGTACATGTTGAAAAAGTCTGCACCTTATCAATGATCCATTCATTAGTTACCACACAGTGCAACCTGTGACATGTTGGCGTTTCTTACTCGACTCCCACCACCTTTTCCAGCACCAGTGGCTCTGATAATACCATAGGGATTTTTGTATCTGGGACTGGAGTGGGCTGTGTGAGGAGCTCCACGCAGGTAATAGTGGTTACAGAAACAGACAGGGCTGGTTCCTGTTGCACTTTACTGTGCAGTCAGCTGCAGCCACAGAGGACTGCCTCAGCTGCTGCTGTTTCGACACCAAATCACAACTCCTTAACTGTTCGCCGACATGCTGATCTGGGATCGGCTCACAAAGATACACAGACTTTTTTGCCTTTAACTGACTGAATAAGGGTACGCGTCCCCTGACCTGTGCACTACGAGTCTACGGTGGCAAGAGTTTTAAAAAAGTTAGTATTTCTTTGTAATTATTGTTAGGAATGTAGAAATCATGGCTGGAGGTAATTGTACCCACCATCTAGTCAATTTGTGTGAATATTTTGTGATAACATAATGATATTGTAAAATGATTAATAGTTCTACCAAACTAAGTGTGAGGTATCTGTACAGAAATGACTGAAACAGCCTGAAGGATTTACTGTCACTTTTATCTTCTAACCCAGACTGAGCTAACCCTGAGGCACCTGTGATTTGGCCAAAAAACTGTCTTAACACAATAAAATGTGTTTTGATAGAGTCCTTAAGACTCACATGCTGGTAATGTTTTCCTCGGATGTGCAGGATGTGATAAAGTGTCCTTTATAATTTCTCAGTTGTCCTGATTGATTGAAGGAGATGTTATGGGTTGAGAACACATGCTAACGAAATGTTTATCTGTGTATGTCCACTGTGGAACAGATCAACACGATTCACACCCCAAATGCCTCAAGATTTTAAAGAGAGGCAACACCCAGTGCAGACCAGTTTAACAACCCTAGCAAAAGCTCCTCAAAATGAAGGCGAAGCTCACTTCAGCACCAGCAGCAAGAGAAAAAAGTGTGGAACACACTGCAGAGTGAATAGGAGCAGTCCCCAAGAAAGCAGAAAGAGGCTCAGAGGTGACCACAGCTCCCAGATGAGAAGTCATAAACAACAGCTGGATCTGACTCCAATGGTGGCCCTGGTCCCTAGAAAGGAACCACAAGAAAACTCAACAAGCCAGTTAAACCCAACATATGAAAACTTCCTTTCAATATAATGACTTCCTAAAATGACAACATGAAAATGAGACCATGACAAATCTGCCAAAAAAAATAAGCCAAAAAACAAACAAACATCCACCTAACTGACCCAACTGAGGAGGCAACCAGATGTCCTGCAGAAATCCTCCTATTGATCAGGAAAGGAAAACAACCACAACAGCCTTACCTTGCATGATCCCGGACGAGCCCCCAATTTGTAACGTATGTCTCAAACCAAAACAAAATGAAGAGAGGCAGGAACTAAAATGAGTAAACCCAAAGCATGAAATAAGTTTTATACTGGGATATCTGGCCCAGGTGATCCCAGTATGCCCTCTGAGCCACTGCAACACAGAGTAAAAACAAAAGGTGCACTAGAGATTTACTTTATGTGATGTGTGATATGCTGTTATGTTTGAGAATATATATTTTAAACTAACATGTTGAGCTCAGTGGAATATTTTGATCAGTATATTTTAGAATAACTTCAAACTGAGCTCTCTGCCTTGAAAGGGGAAAAAATCAAGCACATTGGATAGGAAAAGAAATACAGTTTTCATCTTACTTTGACAGTTTTTCATTAACTCATTATTTACTGTTGTGAGTATGCTTGTATGCTTTAGTTTTTTGTTCAGGTTTAGTTTTTAGGGTGCCATTGTTCATACTGTGTGTTTTCATAATGCCCATTATATGTACATGAGTGGCGCACAGTTCCTCTTCACTAGGTGCTGCTCTGTTATGAGGCAGAATAAAATGATGAACATTGGACATTTTTTTGCCTTTTCTCAACCCCATGACTCTGTGGATGGTGATTTGTGGCTCTTTAGTAAAGCAGTGATAATATTTACTGTCTTTGAGATAATTCAAGTTTTGAAACCTGGTCACAGGAGTGCTCAGATATAGGAAGAGGCAAGACGATGCACCTGCCTTTATTCAGCCCCCACCTGGTAATTCATAGTGGTGTATTCATCCATAACTACAAATTCAAATAAGGTATTCTTTTCTTTCCAAAATATATATATTGCCTTTTAGTATACACTACCGGTCAAAAGTTTTTCATTTCTCATTTAAAGGTTTTCTTTATATTTACGACTATTTACATTGTACGTAGATTCTCACTGAAGGCATCAAAACAGTGAATGAACACATATACAATTATGTAGCAAAAAAAAATTGTAAAGGAACTTTAAATATGTTCTATATTTTAGATTCTTTAAAGTAGCCGCCCTTTGCTGTAATGACTGAAATATTAACCTTTGTCCGTCTGTCATTGAACGTCTGAGAAGTTCTTTCAAGACTCTTTGGAAAACCATTTTAGGGTGAACATCTCATGAAGCTCATTGAGCTCATCAAAAGAGCAAAGCAAAGGGTGGCTATTTCAAGAATCTAAAATATAAAAATGTTTAGAGTTATTTCACACTTTTTGTTTACTATATAATTCCATGTGTGTTCATTCATAGTTTTGTTGCCTTTGGTGAAAATCTACAATTTAAATAGTCATGAAATAAAAGAGACCTAATAAGTGAGAAAGTGAATCTAAAACTTTTGACTGGTAGTGTATACCTGAATAACATTGTGTTTAAACAGATGCACAGTAACAAAAATGAGGATAGATAAAGCCGTTATTGACATTGGATATCTGCCTGTTTTGATACTGCATCTATATTGTGGTTTTAATGAAAAGTATTAGCACACAAAAATGCCTCTGTAAGTTGTTTCATGAGAATGTTTACAATAAAGAAATCAGCAGCAGTTGGAAGGTGTAAAACAATTATTCATTTCTACAAAAGACACTAATCTAGAAATGGCTCAAGCACCACAATTAAAATCTATCTTTCTTTACATTTGCTTTTACGCCTTTCCAATATCTCCAGAGTAACATAAAACGCAAAAGTGATTCCAGACTTCACTCTGCTGGGCGTTGTCATGAAGTTCTTATCAGCTCCTACTCAGGGTCTTATTTTCTTTAACAAGTCAGTTGGAGAATGGGAGCCTCTACACTAAAGCAGTCATCAGACTTAAATGTTATCGAAAATCTCTGGTGGGATTTGCAAAAATAAATTGCAGCACACAAACCCAAAGAATATTAGTGAACTTGAGGCATGCATCCATGAGGAGTGGGCTAAGGTTCCTCAGGAAAGCTGCCTGAAGCTATTAGATCAGATGGTTTGGGGACCCTAAGCTGCGACTTAGATTTTTTAAGCCTTGCGCCAGCTCTGGGCTTATTAAATGGTAATTAACAAAATTTGGAACGAGCTATTTTGTTAACACTTTGATAGGCTGATTGATTCCTGTTTCTGGGTACAGCGCACTAACAAAGTTTGCTTTGCTCTGCATTTTACCCCATTCAGGCAAACCTGTCCAATCACATAGGACATTTTTTGAGGTGTACAGCAGAAACAGAGCCTCCTAAAGTTATAATAAATGATGATCACAGAATAAAATGGGTAATTATTAATTCTTTTATCTGTGGATTCTGATCAGAAAGTCCTGCTAGCAAAACTAAAGGTCGTTGTTCAGGAGCTAAGGTCTTTTTCTTTCAGTTCTGACTGCACATGTGCGAGCAGGGGCTGTTTAAATGTTTCCATGACAGCCAGTTTTCCTAAGATTTCCCTCAGTAGCAGCAGCAGTTCTCCAGAGGAGTCAGGTTCTGCAGCAACGTTACTCACTTGATCTTCTTAAAGGTAAATAAGTCTTTCTTTCTTTCTGAAAACCTGAGCAACTTGTGACATATTTTCTCGAGCAACCACTAAAGTCAGTTTTTCAGTCTAATTGTTAATTTTCCATCCAACTAGATATTAGTGATACCATATTAAAGGTGCTGTTCTGTAGATTAAAAACGTGTGACTTTTGTTTTACTCCCTTGCAAGCCCAAAGCCACCAAATCAATGCAACATTTAGTATTATTGCATTTAAATAAAACATTGCAACTTTTAACTTTAAAGATAATTAAGGAGACAGGGAAACCTGAGACAGTAGTCTGTTGTCTCCTTGGTGAGTAGACTTCCCAACAAGCTGAGGAGGTTTCCGTGTCAACTAAGCAACAACCTTCCCCACTCTCACATTAATCATGGCCAATAAGGCCAGTCAGCCTTAACCACTGGTTCATTCTGGGGACAGAAATATATGGTACAACCAAACAGCTGCATATTTTTTTGCAGATTTAAGGCATGGCTGACCATGATGATGAAGGAAGAGATGCAGAGGACACCTGCAAACGTCTTTGTTCTGGTCAGAAGATTTAAAGCACACTGTATGTCTCACTCTGTTGTAAATTTGCACCTCATGATTACCCCATGTTCCCTCTCTTAGATGCAAATCAAAGAGACAACATGCTCAGACTTGACTGTTTGATTCCCAGACCGGACCACTGTGACCTTCTCCTAGATGTAATAGATCAACAGCTTGATCAGCTGCAGGTCTGTGAATGTTATTTCTGCCTGTCAGTCAATTCTTGCTTCTTCATATATTACTTAAAAATAGTTTTAGCAAGCATACTTACTTTTTACAGGTCAAGTCTCCAAAACCAAAGCATCATGTGGTTTGCAAGGCAGAAAATGCCAAAAACGCAGGTAATGTATGCCAGACTTTTCCAACAAATATGCCAAAGGCTTCTTTACCCACAAGTTTCAAGTGTTTGTGTTTTTATAAGCTGCTATTAGGTGGAATGGGCATCTGAACCAAGATAAAGGACTTGGAGCAAACAAATAAAACCTTCAGCTCTTACCATAGCTTGTTGCACACTACAGTGATAAAGAGAATTCAATTCAATTCAATTCAATTCAGTTTATTTATATAGTGCCAATTCACAACACATGTTGTCTCAAGGCACTTCACAAAAGTCAGGTACATACATTCCACTTAATCTTAATCATTGAACAGTGCAGTCAGATTCTGTTATTTATTCAAATTGGATAAAAAGTTTTTCTATCTAAGGAAACCCAGCAGATTGCATCCAGTAAGTGACTTGCAGCATTCACTCCTCCCGGATGAGCATGTAGAGACAGTGGACAGTCACTGGCGTTGACTTTGCAGCAATCCCTCATACTGAGCATGCATGTAGCAACAGTGGAGAGGAAAAACTCCCTTTTAACAGGAAGAAACCTCCAGCAGAACCAGGCTCAGTGTGAGCGACCATCTGCCACGACCGACTGGGGGTTAGAGAAAACAGAGCAGAGACACAAAGAGAAAAAAGAAGCACTGATCCAGGAGTACTTTCTATGGGAAGGAAAAGTAAATGTTAATGGATGTAGCTCCTTTAGTCGTTTCACCTAGAAAGAAGGAACAGATAAACTCTGAGCCAGTTTTCAAGTTTAGAGTCTGAAGAGAGCACATAGAGTTAGTTACAGTAAAAGCTCAGTCAGTAGTTATATCTAGGAGAGAGAAAGGCCTAAACACTGAAAGACAGGGCCATGTGGATCATCGGTAGAGGGTGAGCATTAAGTTGTTGCCAGCAGAAGCTTGGAGGATTCCCCTCTCCAGAAAGGTGTTACAGGTAGACACAGAGTCAGGCCAGGTGTAGCTTCTAGGAAGAGAAAAGAGAGAGAACAAAGTTAAAAGCTGAAATAACAGCAAATACTACAAAATTGAAGAGTAGTGTGAGAAAGTAGCAAAGAGGGTGAAAGTGGTCATTATGTCCTCCAGCAGCCTAAGCCTATAGCAGCATAACTACAGAGATAGCTCAGGATAACCAAAGCCACTCTATCTATAAGCTTTATCAAAAAGGAAAGTTTTAAGCCTAGCCTTAAAAGTAGACAGTTTGTCCATCTAGAGCCCACTGATGGCCACTGTTATACTAAAAACCACAACGATTGGGATATCTCTCTCTGTCAGATTGACCATAACCATTGGAAAAGAGAAGGCGTCATACAGGTAGCAGAAATGGAGGGTGTGTTTGCACCTCAACCATAACTGAGCCGGTTTAGGCTAAACCTGACTCCCCCTTATTCCATCCAACAAGGGGAGAAGAAGACGGAGGTAAAATAAGGAAGATAGCTCAGGATAACCTAAGCCACTCTAACTATAAGCTTTATCAAAAAGGAAAGTTTTAAGCCTAGCCTTAAAAGTAGACAGGGTGTCTGCCTCACGGACTAAAACTGGGAGCTGGTTCCACAGGAGAGGAGCCTGATAACTAAAGGATCTGCCTCCCATTCTACTTCTAGAGACTCTAGGAACCACCAGTAAACCTGCAGTCTGAGAACGAAGTGCTCTGTTAGGAACGTATGGAACAATCAGATCTCTGATGTATGATGGAGCTAGATCATTAAGGGCTTTATATGTGAGGAGGAGAATTTTAAATTCTATTCTGGATTTAACAGGGAGCCAATGAGGGAAGCTAAAGTAGGGGAAATATGATCTCTCTTTTTATTTTCATCAGAACTCTTGCTGCAGCATTTTGAATCAGCTGAAGGCTTTTAACTGCATTTTGTGGACATCCTGATAGTAAGGAATTACAATAGTCCAGCCTTGAAGTAACAAATGCATGGACTAGTTTTTCAGCATCAATCCTGGACAGGATATTTCTAATTTTGGCAATGTTCCGGAGGTGAAAGAAGGAAATCCTAGAAACCTGTTTAATATGGGATTTAAATGACATGTCCTGGTCAAAAATAACACCAAGGTTTTTTACTTTATTATCGGAGGTCAATTTAATGCCATCCAGGTTAAGTGATCGACTAAGCAGTTTCTTTTTTAAAGATTCTGGTCCAAAGACGACAACTTCTGTCTTGTCTGAATTTAGAAGCAAAAAATTTTAAGTCATCCAATTTTTTATGTCTTCAAGACATGCTTGTAGTCTATCTAACTGGTTGGGCTCATCAGGATTTATGGATAAGTAAAGCTGAGAATCATCAGCGTAACAGTGAAAATTTATCCTATGCTGCCTGATAATTTTACCTATTGGAAGCATTATAATATAGTAAAGAGAATTGGCCCAAGTACTGAACCCTGTGGTACTCCACAATTAACCCTGGAGTTTAAAGATGATTTATCATTTACATGAACAAACTGGAATCTGTCAGACAAATAAGATTTAAACCAGCCTAGCGCTGTTCCAACAGAGCTATGACTCTGTGTAAGTTTAGCAACTGTACTAAAGAGAAACCTAGGATTATTCTTGTTCTCTTCTATTAAGGATGAGAAATAAGCTTTTCTAGCTTGGTGAAGTGTCTTTTTATACAACAGTGGGCTATTTTTCCAGATTAAGTAGGAATCTTCTAGGTGTGTAGAGCGCCATTTTCGCTCCAATTTTCTAACATTGTGCTTTAAAGTACGCAGCTCTGAATTAAACCAGGGAGCCTGCCTCCTATGAATAATTACCTTCTTTTTCAAGGGGGGTGCATTGTCTAATGCACCACGCAATGATGAAGTAACACTCTGAACAAGAGAATCAATTTGTGAAGGGGAAGAAACAGAATTATTGCCCTCCACTGTGTTTTTCTGTGATAATGAGGAGATTAAAAGTGGAACAGATTCTTTAAAGGTTGTTACAGCATTGTCTGATAATGATCTACTATAATGAAATTTTCTTTCAGGTGTGGAGTACTCTGTTAAATTAAACTCAAAGGTTATTAAAAAATGGTCAGACAGTACAGGGTTGTGAGAAAATATTGTTATGTCTTTACACTCAATGCCATATGTCAGCACAAGGTCCAGAGAATGAAGACAAACGTGGGTAAGTTTGTTAATGTTTTGAGTAAAGCCAATTGAGTCTAAGATACCATTAAAGGCTATATTTAAGCTATCACTTTCAGTGTCAACATGAATGTTAAAATCCCCCACTATAATAACTTTATCTGTATTTAACACTAAATCAGATAAAAGGTCTGAAAACTGATCTAAAAATTGAGAGTAAGGGCCTGGTGGACGGTACAAAACAACAAACAGAAGTGGTTTTAGTGCTTTGCAATTTGGATGAGGTAAACTAAGGATTAAATATTCAAAAGAGTTGTAGCTATTGATTGGTCTGGGACTAGTCAATAAACCAGACTGAAAGATGGTTGCTACTCCTCCTCCTCGCCCAGTATTTCGAGGAATGTGAAAATTTTAATAATTAGTAGTTGAGTTGACTCATTTATAGTAACATAATCCTGTTGCTGCAGCCAGGTTTCTGTGAGGCAAAATAAATCAATCTGATTGTCACAAATCAGGTCACTAACTAGCAAGGTCTTTGAAGAGAGAGATCTTATGTTCAGTAAGCCACATTTAATTGTTTTATTTTTATTTTTAGGCTGAGTTGTGTTTATTTTTATTAGATTTTCCTGATTTCCTCTTTTTAGATAATTTTTTAATCTATTCAATTTTGGCCGTGGGCAAGACACTATCTTAATAGGGTAATGGGTGGGTAGCAGTACAGAAGCTGCAGAGAGGAGTATTAAACTACGACCCTGCTTCATGGTCTGAACCCTGGGTTGTCAGAGTTTTGGAGAACTAATAAATTCGGTCAGATTCCTAGAAAGAAGAGCTGCTCCATCCAAAGTGGGATGGATGTCGTCTCTCCGGATTAGACCAGGTTTTCCCCAAAATGTTCACCAATTATCAATGTAGCCCACATTGTTTTCTGGACATCACTTAGACAGCCAGCGGTTGAATGACAGCATGCGGCTAAACATGTCGTCACTGGTCAGATCGGGGAGGGGACCAGAGAAAATTACGGAGTCAGACATTATTTTGGCAAACTTACACACCGAACACAACACTAACTTTAGTGACCTCCGATTGAGAATCACTGGTAATATTTTTATTAGTACCATAAAAAAGGGAATATTTATGTTTGAATCAAACTTGTGTCCTTTTGTCCCATTGCAAGGCGAAATATATGCAGAAATAATTTACTGTGTCAAAATACATACCTAAGCCAAACCATGAGGCTGTATACAATGTCAATTTTTATTTATTTATTCATTTATTTATTCAAAACCAACTTTGCTGAAATTGCAAGTCTTTTGGTACATGTCTCTACCAGCTTTGCACATCTAGAGACTGAAACGTTTGCACTTTTTTCATTTCAAAATAGCTGCAGCTCAGTCAGACGGGATGGGGAACCTCTGTGAGCATCAGTTTTCAAGTCTTGCAACAAACTTTAGATTTTATGTATGTCTGAAATTCTACCCCAGATTCTCGTCTTTTGTAGCCCTTAACAAGTGAACCTTTTAGGATTGTAGATAGAGTCATGTCTTATCCATCCATCCATCCATCTTCTCATCAGTGATGGGCAGCCTCCCTGTCCCTGCTGAAAAAAGTATTCCCACATCATGCAGCCCCAACCACCATGTTTCACTGTAGAGATGGTGTCTTTAAGGTGATCGGCAGTTTGATTTTCCTCCACACCATTTTGCATGTAGGGCAAAAAGTTAAATTTTGGCCTCCTGTAACCAGGGCACCTTCCCCCAGATGTTTGCTGTGCCCCTTACATGGGCTTGTGGCAAACTGCAAATTGGACTTCTTATAGCATTTATCAACAGTGACTTTCTTTTTGCCATTCTTCTGAACAGACAAGATTTGTGAAGTGTACAACTCTTTTTTTGTCAAAGATAACAGATTCTCTGAACTTACCTGAACCAAATTACTAACTAAATTACCTGAACAGTGGATTTTTGCAGCTCTCCAAAGTTACCATCGGTCTCTTAGCTGCTTCTTTGATTATTGCTCTCCTTGCTGTTGGTTAAGTGAATTTCCAGGTTATTTTAGGTTTGCCGTTGTGCCATACTTTTTCAATGTTAAGATGATGGATTGAGCAGAGCTCTGTGAAATGTTCAAAGCTTGAGATGTTGTTTTATAACCTATCTCTGCTTTAAACTTCTCCACAACTTTATCTCTGATCTGTCTGCTGGGTTCCTTGGTCTTCATGATGCTGTTTGCTCCCTAATGTTCTCTAACAAACCTCTGAGGTCTTCACAGAACGGCTGGATGAACTAGTGAGTGATTCCTGTAGGCAGTTAGTTTCACTGGATCTTAGTTGAATCAGAGTAAACAGGGTTGAATATAAAGGCAAAACACACTTTGAAAAAAAATCATAAAATTTTTCATCCACTCCGCCGCTTTGAGTTTGTCACATAAAATCTAAATAAATTACATTGAAGTTTGTAGTTGTAATGTTCTCTTCTCTTCCCCAGCAAATACACAGATCTTCTTTGATGATTCTGTTAATCACAAGGAAGTCAAAAGTGGTCTGGATATAATCCTCAGGGGCAAAGAGGAAACCGAATCTTACAGGGATCAGGTCATCTGGAGACTCGAGAGGCTTCTTGGAGAGGCTTGTAAAGAAGGGAAGATTGCTGGAGAGGCAAGGCCTCTTTCAGACAGTATCTGCACTGAAGACTTTGTAAGATGCTTCACAGAGGAGATGGTTGACTTGTCTCCATTTGAAAATATGGATCAATTAAATATTGAGGAAATGTCTGAGAGGACAGAAATCTCTGACAGTGACACTAATCAAAACTGGCAAAGTTCTGAGAGAAGAAGGTCAGAAACCAGTGACACAGTGATGTCTCACCGTTTTCAGTCAAACAAATCTGATCCAAGAAAGGAAGAAAGAACATTCCTTTTTGATAGCTGTGGAGAAAACGTATCACAAGATCATGAGAAGGCAGGAGCTGGAGTGAGAAACAAGACACCACAGAGGCCTGGAGACCGCGGCAGTGGTAGGTGGGGACAAGATCTCTTCATGCATCTTTTGGATTTTCTCAGATGGTGCGAATTAGGAGAAATGTTCACCTGCACAGATGTGCGTCCATCTGTGTCTCTTGAAATGTGCTCTACTCTCTTTTTACCATGTCTCTATAGTCTCAGCACAAGGACATATTTTTGACTCTGCCAAGACAAGTAACATTTCTGCCAAATAAAAGAAAGACATAAAAATAAAACTTTAGCATTTTTTGTCGGCAGATTTGTATTTAAGACTCTCCTGACTCAATCAATAAAGATATTTGTGCTGCTGCAAAATGCGTTCATAACTTTTAATAAATGAAATGAAAGACAAATATATTAACCTACATTTCTATTTATCTTTGGAGGAGAAATGAGTCAAAGATAAATAAATGTAAAATTCCTTCACCTCCATTTGGGTGTTTTCAGTTATGCTTATGTCAGTCTGTTTCCATCAGTTCTTTTCTCTTTAAATCAGCCTTTATATTCTGTTTTCTGATATAGGCTCCACTGTCATCTAAACATTTGAATCTGAGAGACTGAACTTCTCTCGATGTCTTCATCAGTGCTTGTTCTAAAGCTTCACAGACATTTCTTTTAGCATTTACGTTTGGAGTCTCAAAAAATGCTATTTAATGATAGCATTTGTGGTGTGACATCGTTGAAGATAAAACGAATGTTATAGTATTCATTAACTTCATGTCTGAAAAACGTTACTTGGTGATGCTGTTAGCTGAGCTTTGCATGTGTTTTGTTTCTGTTCAAGGAGTTGCAGCATGGAGTTTCGACAGGATGTCCCCTGACAGAGATCTTGTAACAGACAGCAATGAACAACTCAGGCAGCAGGTCAGGTGGACAGGTAGGTGCTGCAGGAACCATAGAAGAATTAAGAAGGACAGGGAATCCTGAATGCAAACATGCAAATAAAGATCACAAAACAAATACAATATATGTTTGAAAATGATTATAATGAATGTAATAAACATTTCCGTGTCCTTTTTAACTCCCTCACAAGGACGTTGCTCCTTCGTTACGGATGCGGATGATCTAAACAACAGCTGTATGGACCACAGTGACAATGACACAGCAGCAGAAGAAGACAGTGAAGCTCAATTGACAGCAGGTAAATGCAAAAAATTACCACATTGGTTTTCATTAAACATTAAACAAACGGATTGTTTTGTAATCATAAAGTGAGGAGATTCTCTGATGGATGCGCACAGAAGAAAAGTCTTTCTGTCTTCTCTAACCATAACAGGCAAAAAAACAACAGGTACAGACAGGATTTTAAAAACTTTAATACATTTTAATTCACCTTGTGATTTTCAGTGTTTTAAAAGGTTTAAAAACGTGCCATGTGTTTTTAATTTCTCAGGCTGTTGTTTTCTTTGAGTGATAATAAACACAGCAATAAAGATATTAACCACTGCATCAGGACGTCCAGCTCTGTGAAGACATCAGAGACGTGGCTGTCAGATTGCACCATGAAAGAGGAAGTCTTTGACCTCCAACATGTAAGAACAGACCTGACTCTTTACGATATTTATAAGAAATCATCCCTTACCTGCAGGATCGTGTTGCTTTGTCCGTTTGTTCTTGGTTTAGAAATGTGAGAAAGAGGAAAAGAAACTCAGATTAAGGTGGATTCAGCTAAAAGATGTTGAACTCTGTCTCTCTGAACTTCGACAGAAAAAAAAGGTGAGATAGCAGCTTCAGTACATTACAGGATATCAGATTAAAAATCTAATTAGAGGTCTCACTGAAATGCCCAGTTATTTGTTTATGACCCAGCAAGCTATTCAGAGGTTAGAACAGCTGTCTGCAGACACGGCACAGATGCTGAAGGAGAAGAGAACTTTGGAGTTTGCTCTGAGACGCAGCAGGTCAGACAAATAGTCTGTTAGGTACAAACTTAAATCTTCACCGGTTGTATTTTGGTTCGTCAAACATGGGAAACAATTCTATGTGTGTGTAGGTTCCAGCTACAGCAGCTGCAGAGGCAGAGAGAGTCATGTCTGGAAAATGGGTTCTGCTGGAACAGGGTATTGCAAAACTACTTCAGCACTAAATCCTTCTGTTCTTAATTTTTTGTGTCTAATTTGACTTGTTTTGTTCTCGCACTGCTTTTCAAAAAGAGCGGTGTTAAAATGTCTGTGCTGGAGCGCGAGGAGATGGATGGACAGCTGGACTGGGCCAAAACAGAACTCTTTGCTGAGCGGCGTCGTTCAAGAGAAAAGATCGAGTACTTGCAAGAGGTAGAGCTTCAGTACCTCTGCGACATACAAATTAATCAAATCACAAATATAAAATGTCTAATGAGTTAATTATTATCTAACTCAGTTTATGCTGCCATAATGCAGAATAAACTAACTTTATAGAGTTCAATGCAAAAGCATCTATACACCTTTTAACTTTTTCACATTTTCTCGCTTGGCAAAAACTCCTGTTTGTTTTATTGGGATGTCAGGTGACTGACCAACAGGAAGTACCGCAGCATCATTAAGTGGAAAAAGAAAGCACAAAATCTTTTACAAGTAACAATCAGAAAAGTGTGGCATCCCTTTAGACGGACACCCTTAAATTTTATTTATTTTTATTTCACCTTTATTTATACAGGTAGATCTCATTGAGACACAAGATCTTATTTTCAAGAGCGACCTGTTTTGTTAAAAATAAAATCCGGTGCAACCAGCAGCCTAAAGACGTCACTTGACGGGACCATCCGTGTTCAATTTTATTTTGGTGTAAAAACAGCTGCTCTAGAGAACATTGGTGAACAAACAGAATCATGAAAACCAACTAACACAACAAAGAGGTAAGGGAGAAGGTTGTAGAGATGTTTAAGGCAGGATTAGGTTATAAAACAAAGTGTAACAAAAGTTTTGTCACAAAGCACCGTTCAATTGTTCTTAAAATAGAAAGACTCTGACATGGCTGCAAACCTACCAAGACATGACCACCTAAACTACCTAAACTGACAGGACCCATGGTAACGCTGGAGGAGCTGCAGAGATCCACATATTTGTTGTTGTTAGACAGGACAGACATTAGTTGTCAGTTCAACAAATTTGGCCTTTATGGAAGAGCATCCTGCGATGGACTGGCAACCTGTCCAGGGTATACCCCGCCGCTCGCCTGTAGGCCACTGGAATTTAGCTAGAATTTAACTTTAAACACAGTGTGGCTAAAGAACAAGACAAAATGTTTGTCGCCCTGAAAATAACATCCACACTGTGAAATATGGTGGCAGCATCATGCTGCTGTGATGCTTTTCTTCAGCAAGGACAGGGAAGCGGGCCAGAGTCGTTTGCAAGATGCAACCCTGGAAGGAAACCTGTTAGAGCCTGCAAAAGACGTGAGATATGGGTAAAGGTTCACCTTCAGCAGGACAACAGCTCTTAACGTACAGCCAGAGCTTAAATAGAATGGTTCAGATCGAAGCATATTTGTGTGTTTGAGTTATCCAGTTGGAGTCCAGACCTGAATCTGAGTGAATGTTGTGTTCTTGAACATCAGTTTTCAAGTCTTCCACAGATTCTCAATCTGACTGAGCTTGGGGTATTTATTCAAAGGAGAAAAGGGCAAGTCTGTGTTGTAAGGAGACAAAAGTTCAAGATGTGTGAATACTTTTGCAATTCACTGCAGTGTCTGTCCAGACTATGTTTGTTTTTATGCAAAGGTCCTTTATATTCTCTGTATTTCAACATATTTGGAAATCATTAATGATTGTTCTTGGAGCAGCAGATGGAGGAGGTTCATGAGGCGCTTCACATGGCCACAGAGGCAGGGAGCTCACTAATAAACAGATGTGCATGTCTGCAAAAACAGATGGAGAAAAGGCATCATTCTGAGGAGGTGACACTTTCTTCATTTTCTGTCAACGTCGAATCCTGTGCAAAATATAAATAAAAGAATAATGCAATCATCCGTTAATGCCATCAAACTTTGGATTTAATTAAATATTTTAGTAAGAAACTAATTACTTACATTTTGGTTTTGCATTAATATCCAGTTTTTATTTGATGCCAGCAAGTTATTATAAATATCTGTTCCTGGTCATTCATTTGGACTCAACAGGACACAGTTTCCCTCATCACTTCAGTCCATCTAAAATGGGCTTTGTCTTAAAAGCAGCTGAGGTGTTTTCTGAACCATGGTTATATATTTAGCTAGGGTTTTCCTTGCAGTAACATGCCGATACCTGACTGAAGTGTTTCTGAGCTTATGCAGCAATCACAACAGAATCATGTCTCTTTATAATGCTACTTCATTTCAGGAGCTGAAAAATACAATTAGGGCAAGCTCTTGGATTGTATTGTTTGCCCAGTTCAGTTTTAAGCAGTATTATGATACAATTTACTACAAACATTTAATTAATTTACAGTTTTTTATATTCCTTATTTTACATTGTAAACTATTTTGAGTGAAAGGTCAACTGTGTTCCTTACATTGCTGTGTTTCTCTCTGTTAGTCCCTCGATGTTCAAGTGAGCGAGCCACAGCATGAACTGGAAGAATGTCGGATCAGGGTGGGAACACAGGACAAAATGTTGGCACAGAAAGAGCTGCAGCTGGCAGGTTTACAGGAGAAATGTGAGACTCTACAAACAGAAAAGGACAACCTGAAGAGGGAGCTGCAGCACCTTAAAAGCCAGCACTGCAGAGAGCTGGAAAAAGCACAGGAGAAAGCTCATGCAGTGATGGTAATAGTTGAGGATTTCTAACCATCATACCAGGGCTGGCAAAATTATTTCTAACCCTTGAACTTTTTCACATTTTGTTCTTCTACTAATGAATGTTATTGAGATTTTATGTGATAGATCATCACAAAGTAGTCCATAACCTGGAAAAGACAGAAGTGATCCACAGGTTTCAAATATATTTTAAAATATATTGGGTTGGTCTCTTCCAGCTTTGCAAATGAGCTACAGATTGACTGGGTGGAGAGCTTCCGTGAACATTCACATTCAAAGCTTACCAGACTTTTCAGCTAGATATGGGTGTGGACTTTGAATGGGCCATTCTAACACATGAACATGCTTTGATCAAAACCACTCCTTTGTAGCGCCTTTAGCTGCTAGGAGCGGTATGTAATCTGGCTTTGCATATCGAAAGACTGATTTTAAATTTATTTTACAACATGATGCTGCCAACAGTGTGGATGGTGTGTTGATGTGCAGTTCACCTTGTTCCACGAAGATGTGTCTCCAACATGATTTGTTGCACATGTATTATCTATCTATTATGATGGTTTTCCCTCTCATATTAATAAGTAAAAGTGGCTGAATACAAATATACATCACACTTTTCAGATTTTGACCCCATGTTACCCATTTTAGCCAAGTTTTTATTCCACTTTACAATGCACTATTTGTGTTCATACATCCCCCCAAAAAATCCACAAAATATATTGAGATTTTTGCTTTGGAACAAGACAAAATGTGGAAAAATTATAAGGACAAATATTTCTGTGAGGCACTGTATATACATATTGCTGTGTTCATATGTTTCCAGCAGCAACAGCTGAGCATCCAAAGGCAACAGATTGAGGAAGAGAAGGATCAAGCTTTGAATTCTTTAAGGACATGTCTTATTCAGGTGTAAACTTTAAATACTTTAAAGCAATTTTTTTGAAAATACACAGTTTTTTATACAGTTCCTAAAATGCTTTTCTTGTAACATGTACTCAGGAGCACACTGATGAGTTGTGCAGTCTGAAATGCGTTCATGGGACTGAGGGAGGAATAGCAACATCTCTCTGCAGGCAGCTGAAGGCCAGAGACCTGGAGCTGAGGCGGCTACAGATGAGCATGGGTCAGTACAAGCAGCAGACTGCAGCTCGCCTCGCAGATAGCTTTACAGAGCAACTGACAGCTGAACTGAATAGGTGTCTCAAACTCTTTATCCTCACACCATGTCTCATACATGTTTTACTTCAATATTGGAAGGTCACTCAAGTGAAAACACTTTCTGTCATCAAACGTTTGCCATCCCGCAGGTGCAAGACAAAGCTGATAAGGTGCAGGTAACTCCTCTAACTGTCTGTAAATGATAAATTACAGTGTTATAAAACCATTGCCTTACCCTAAGCAGCACAGTAGATATAACATTAACTACACATTTAAACCTATACATTCTTCTTGGTGCAGTGTTAATTTTTTATTTACTGTGGCAGCTCTTAAAGGGTAAGCATAATTGTTTTCCAGGAGTGCATCCACGATTAAAGAAGCTAGTCCTAACAGAAACATAATGCAGGGTGCAAAGGTAAATGCTGTGTTAGCGTTCAGCTCTTTTATACCCATTTCTTCAATAAACACACTAACACTATTCCTGTTTTCTGCTTTCATCAATCAGGAATCTCAAGAAGCGGTTTGCTCTCACTTGCATCATGCAGTGGTGTGTGCTGCTGCACACATCCCCTCTGACGTCTCTGTGTTTAAGCTTCTTTGGTACCTGCAGAGCCGAGTGAAGCAGCTCCAGGCAGAACATCAGACCTTCCCAGACACACTCATCTTTGATGTATTAGGATCCTCTCAGACAACAGCGGATAGGAACTTCCCAAATTAGGCTTTTGAAGATGTTTGACTTTTTAGTATAATCACAGGCTGTGCAGTGGCATGCAAAAGTATTCACACCCCTTTTCCACCTTTGTTAGTTTAAAGACACATACTTCTTTGGGGTCTACTGTGGCTTAAAGGGTAAAGTAGTCTTCTTGCAATGCAAAAGTTGTTGGTTCGACCTACATGTTGATATGCCCCTGGGCATGGCACTTCACCCCAAGTTGAGGTCTCTCTTCATGAGACTGTCTTACAACAACAGTGTCTTCAGTCAAAGGCTTCTTCAGATGTGCTGTAAGACAGACCGCTACAGGAGATCCTTCCTCCCTACAGCCATCAGCATCTACAGCTGCTGTTTGAAGAAACCTGCATAATGAGCTACAACAACATTTAATTTCCCTTGGGATTTATAAAGTTTTTTTTTAATTGAATTGAAGTTGCCTGCTGATGTGTGTGAGTTCGTGAGTGCAAATGGGTTGAATGTGGCTCCTATAACCAGGTCTAGTCTAAAGTGCTTTTAGTTGTCAGTTTGGATTTGTATTCAGGTACCACTTGGGGGTATTTCTCTACAGGCACAACACTTATATGATCTTTAGTGTATATTAAAACCATCTTGCGGCAATGATTATAATCCACTAACTGTTACATCTGCATGTGATAGAGGAATGCAAGAGCAGGTCACAGTGACACAAGGCAGCATGCGGGCACCGAGGTCACATTCACGTGTGCTTAGGAAGTGAGATATTTTATGGCCTGTCGGTACCGTGAACTGTGAATGAGTGGTGAACTGTAAAGAAAATCATGTGACTTTTGTTAAATAACCTAACAAAACTGTGATGTATTTGAGTAATGATTTATTACATATGCAGGTTGCTTTAATAGTGGCCTTCATCTTGTCTGCATGGTTTGTTTGGTGTCTCTTATCTTCTTTTTGACTAAACTCCATAGATTAAAACATTGCAAAACCATTTTCATTAAAGCAAGTACCTGGTAGAGGGTATGGAGCAGCCGAACACAAGGAATGCGACAGCCCATGTCTCCTGAATACATCTGTGTGGTGGTGCCTCAAGCAATGGCTCCAGTCACTGTTCACCCTTTGTCAATTTCTGTCAAACTCTTCTATAGGGCTTGCTTCACAGTCTTCTCTAAAGATGTGATTATCTGTTTCTTGTGCACCTTTTCGTTCCACTCAACTTTAAGTGATGCTTGGATACACTTTGAACAGCCAGCTTTGTCAACAATGACCTTTTGTGGCTTACCCTCCATATGGAGGGGTCAATGACAGTCTGCTGGAAAACTGAAGTCAGCTGTTTTCCTCATGGTTGTGTCAGCCATAAAAAAACATTTATGTACAAAAAATGTTTTCTGAAATTGCTCTTCTGTAATATTTTACCTTTCTAAACAAAAGTGGGTTTGGATTTTTATTAGCTGCAAGCCATACGCATCAAAATTAACAGAGGTAAACCCTTAAAATATGAAATATGAGTAATAAAATTCTATATTACAAGTTTCACCTTTTGAATTGAAAAACTGAAATTACCTTGATATTTTAATCTTAAGTCTACCTGTACAGATAGTAAGATCTGATCAAAGTAATTCATTGTAATAAAGGCAGGAGTGCTTAAATCTACCAAAAACAATCCTCACATCTTTAACCCAAAGATGTATTTAACTTCTAGAGTTCAATCCACATAAAAAAAAAAAAACTCTAGAGACACTTTGTTGGTCATGAACCATGCTTTTATTAACAAAAAAGTAGCAACACTTCATGGCAATGTACATATGCAAAATTTAAGCAAATAGTAAAAATGCCTTTGCAGAATCCATTACAAAGTAATCAAAGGTAACATGTTGCAAATATCTGAACCAGAGACGGATTACTCATATCACAAAACAATTGAGTTTTAAAAAAAAAGTCAAAGTTCACATATAACTGCAACAGAGGAGGATTACTACCGCATTACAATGTAATAATAAAACAGGAAGTCAAGGTTTTAGAGTTCTGTGGGGACTCCCTAAAAGTTTGCAGGGAAAATCTAGGTGCTGCACACCTACGTTCAACAAAACATAAGTCCTATTTACATTTGTGTGTTGCTGGTCAGAAGTATGTACAAAACGCCTCCAATTCAAGAGTGAACGTTAGTAAGGCAACAGGCCTTCAAGATTTACATCGACAACACTATAAACTTAAGGTTAATCCTTACATATCTGTAAACAGAAGACAAACTGAATGTGTGGCAAATTAAATGATGCACAAGCTGCTCAAACAAGCTCAGGATCAACAAGAGATCACAACACAACTGGCAATCTTTTTCTGTGACGCTGGTTCAGTCTTTCACTTTGGCTTAGAGGTTAAATTTCCATGTCCTCCTCCCCCGAGTTCTGGAGCACAGGGAAACTGTACATAGGAGCGCATGTCTCTGCAGGTGGACTGGAGGGGCTGAGGGGAGGGGTGGGAGATGAACACGGAGTTGGGATTTGCCGGCATGCTGTCTGTTGTTTACGCTGTTTCTGTAAGGAGTCCTTTAGCCTCTGGCAGAAAGGATCTTCTGGAGGACGCCACAAGACCAGCTCCATGCCTGACGGACTCCTGGGGTCAAGAGGATGAAGAGAGTGAGGAAGAAAGTAGCAGCAGATGGAAATCAAAAGTAACTTTTAGACAGATAATTGTCAAACGTGAGTTAATTCAACTTGATACTGCGTTCATGAAGATCTCAGAAGATAATATATAATATATATAGAAATACACCTACTTATAGCCAAGCCTGGGTAATTTGACACCTTCCAATGATGAAGGAGCGGGTCGGCTGGCATAACAAGATGTTTTGATTTTAGGAGCAAGATTCTTTTGCTGGTGTGTAGGGAAGAGTGATGGTAGTTTTTATTTTAGAAGACTTTTACAAGGTCCACCATAATTATCAGCAATTTGTTGCTTTGCTTCTTTTTATGCTAATCAGAGTCAAGAGGAGCTTTTAATTAGTAATCCCTGACTCCCAGTGTCCCTGGGGTATAAATACGACGCAACAATCTTTCCTCTAAGCCACTCTTCAAATACAGAAATGTCACAGAAATGTTATTCTAGAAATGTAGAAATGTTAGAAATGTAATCCAACAGGTAGCACATACACAGACTGGGCCACAGTTTGTGGGAGAATGTCACTGATGCCGCGCTGCAGACCCTCCTTCAAGCTGTCAGACATCACCAGCACCGGCCGGCGCGGAGCCGGCTCTACATCAAGATCCTCGTCGTCATCTTCAAGGGTTATTCTGCGACACATCAACATCACCAAAAATAAAGTCACACAGGCTAGCTATGTGCTGAACCCAGCAGAAAATAAATACCAGAACTGATTGACGAAACAAAGCCCCTCTGCTTAAAATAAGTGCTGTGAATTGCAGTACTCAAAAGGGAATATGTTGTCACCAGTGTTGAAGTAAAACTGAACTGAAGATCTGACCGTGTTCTATCCATGCATGCACAAGGATTAGTGGTATTAGAACATCCTTAGTTTCCCTGTTGTATTAACTGAATGTAACGAAACAATAAAACAGAGAACAGTATAAAATCAAAGAAAATATAATGATTAGAATAATATTTTAATGACTGCTTTAGCATTCTGGAGACAAGATATAGAAAATACAGATAAAACATTGCATTCTCACAAAAATAAGGGATCAATAGGAAAAAGCTTAGCAGATGTGAAATGTCTGTGTTTATCACTAAAATGTAAAATTTCTAAGCACAGGGTATCTAAAAAGTTTGAAATGGAACCAGATGCTAATTCTTTTTCCTCTGTACAACTTCTTTAACCTTCAAATGACAAGATCAAGTACAGCTAGTTGTAGACTTAACCAGTCTAAAATCTCACAAGCAGGCAGAAAGTTGCTCCATACCTGTCTTCAATTTCCTGCAGTTTCCTGTGAGCTGCTTCTATCTCCATGCAGGAGCTCTCCATTTCAGGTCGGGACAGAACAGAGGAGGGCTGTGGCAAAGTGAGGGTCTGAGTTGCTGAGCATGGCTGTGGAGGAGCAACAACGACTTGCTTTCCAGACAGAGCACGACAGTTGTTCTCCGAAATGTCCACGTCCGTCTCAGGCATTAGCCTCCGCTTTTTGGGACTGCAACCCCTGACAAAGCATAAATATGTTATGACACTCCTGTGTGGAAGCTGCAGGTATTGTGCGATTTTTTTACACACCATGCCTTGCATATTTATTCACACCCTTTGAACCTTTAAACATTTTGTCATATTAAAAACACAAAGGTTTTGTATTTCAACTAACTTGTAAGTGATAGAGAACACAATGTATCTCGTAATTTTAAAGTAGAAGGGCGATTCTTGGCCAAAGTGCAGACCTAAATCCATCTGGAAGTGTGACAAGAATTGAAAATCGATGTTCAGTCTTTCTCCATACAATTCGATGGAGCACTACAGACATAGACTGAAAGACTTGCAGCAAAAGGCGGTTAGACTAAAATCACCTCACATTTTTTTGCATTTTATTTGTTAAAAAAATACGTTGATAATCAAGAACTCCTTTTATTTTTCTACTTTACAATTATGTGCTATTTTATGCTGGTCTGTTACATTAAATTCAAATAAAATAAATTGATGGCTGTAACATGACAACATGTGGAAAAGTTAAACTATTAATCACTGCACATTGCTCACTTACTCATCATTTAGTCTCCTGTTCTTTCGAAGGCGCCTCGTTTCCCAGCTGCTGTGGAGCAGAGAAAAATATGTCAAAGACGAAATACATCAAGCTGAGGTTAAAATCCCTTTTAGATTTTTCGTATGCATTTTTTGGCAAACTGTCGGCGGTAAAGTTAAGTCAAAACACTACAATTATGACTTACCTGTCTGAGTTTATTTCTCTCTGAAGGCTGTCGGGGGTACTCGGAGGTCCGAGGTCAAATTCAGGTAGGCTGGTGGGGCCTGAAAATGAATACATGGCTGGCAGACACCCCAGCTCACTGGCCGGAGGAAGAGGGTGTGCATGAAGAACCAGTGGAAGAGCTGATGTGAGGCAGGTAGTTTGAAGATGTGCTGATCTAAAAAATTCCGAACCGATACTAATTAGATAAGCTTAAAAATGTCATTTTCTCCAACATACAGAACGTTTAGCACGTTGGCTGTCATCAACAAGCATCAACAAGCATCTACGCAATTTTTCTTTTGCCTTTTATCTGCTTAGAGTTTGGTTTTCACTCTCTTTATCTAAACATGTCAAACTAGAAATGTCATTTCCTTATTGAAATGACTTATATGTGTGTACCAGTTAATTAAAACACAAATAAATTAAAGCACTGACCTGTGAACCTGCCCTGCCCCCTCGTCGTTTGTTGCTGCTCTCGATGTTTAGCTAGCTTGTCTCCGGCTCCGCAGAGTTCGGGGTTTCTCTTCTTAATACTCCCGTTAACAGACCATAACAGCTTCTACAGGTGCAAGCTTTAAATCCCAGATACAACTATTAAACCTCAGCTGAGCAGAAATGGCGCACAGACTAGATGTTTTCTCCTGTGTTGCGTGTGTAAGGGTCTCAGAGTAGGACGTGACGTCGGGATGACAAAAACATTTACGCTGGAAGAGTCGTCAAGGTTCTAGAAATTGCGTCCGCTACGTTCAGACGCACAGGTGAATCATGGGAAACGTAGTTAGTCCAGCCAAACACGAGCCACATAGATTATTTTTTGCAAAAACAAGCATTTACATAAATATGTTAATATTACAGCTTCAATAGTTGTGTTTCGCTATTGTTTCTTTCTTTAAATCTCAGCTTTAAATTCAAGTCTTTTAACTTTGAAAAGTGATGCAGATACCACCCGCCCAACTCTAACTTTGATTGGGTCGGCAAGCACCTTTGATTCTGACCAATCACAGTCATCTAACTGTTTCATATGTTTTCTAACTTCCTGTTTATGTTGTTTAAAGACACCGTGGTGAATCCTTGAACTTTTTTTTTCAAGTTGTGTCATCGCAAATGACGGGTCATATGACACCGAAGCGTGTAAGGCTCTTGTAAGCATTTGTCCCTCCGTTTTTCCTCACTCAGCTCTGATTCTTCACACAGGACACTGGGGAGGTAATGAGCTTCTGTTGACAGCTATATTGTTAAACAGCAAATCCGTTGCGACTTTACTGCTTCAACTGAGCTTACTATTTTAAATGACCATTGTGTTTGCGTCTATATTTTGCTAATATTCCCAGGTTATACGACATTCATGGTGTAAAATGCTTTGATGTCATATGAATGTCGCTGTTATTATTTGATATATATGTATGTTTGTAGGACAGAATGCTGCCTTTCGTAATTATTGCAGTACTCTTGGCTTTTGCCTCCAGCAAGCCATGTGGTAAGTAGTTTTTATTTAAATAAATAAAAATACAAACGTTTTAGAAACTTTCTTTATGTTTATGACTATTGTGTTTAGATTTTCGCTGAAGGCATGAAAACCGAATGAACACATGTGGAATTATGTGGCAAACAAAAATTCGCAAAAAACTTTAAATATGTTTTTTTATTTTAGATTCCTTAAAGTAGCCACTCTTTGCTTTGCTTCTGCGAAGATCTTTCAAGACTGTTTGGAAAACCATTTTAGGTGACCACCTCATGAAGCTTATCAACAGAATGCAAAAGCAGCCATTACAGCAAACGGTGGCTATTTTGAAAAATATAAAAATGTCTGGAGTTATTTCACACTTTTTGTTTACTATATAATTCCATGTGTGTTCGTTCACAGTTTTGATGCCTTAGCTGCGAATCTGCAACATAAATAGTCATGAAAATTAAGAGACCCATTAGGTGAGAAAGTGTATCTAAAACTTTTGACTGGTAGTGTATATATGTGTGTGTGTGTGTGTGTGTGTGTATGGAAAACAATAACCACTCTCTGCTTGAATTGTGATGTAACCCAGTCTGGAGTTTCTCAGGTTTTGCAATCTTCAAGATTTTGACTTGCTCTGCAACAAAAGTTTGTCCAGTTGACAGAAACCCTCTAAGCTAAAAGTGACCTTTTAACATTTTAGGCTTAAATGCTAAGGATAAAATCTAAAGGTAAAAACAAGTTTTCCAGAAATCATTTATCTAATGTAATATGAATACAATTAGAGTAATTTCTGAGTGCATATTTGAGTGAGACAGATGTTAGGATGGAGTTAGTCCTGAAAAAAGTAGGATCTTATTGTTAGTTATTTATCTTATCTATTTTATTTAGCTGAACAAGCGTAGTTAATGTTTCATGGTAAACTTTAAGAGAATGATGTCTTTGCTAAGGACCATCCACTAATCATGGAGAACAGCTTGCAGGGGTAACAGGTGTAAGAGGGTAACACAGACATTTCTCCTCCCAGCAACACTCTCCAGTAATTCTGGGAGATTTCAAGATGTCCCCAGGCCAGAATAGACTTTTAGCCCCTCCATTAAGTTCCTGCTCTGCCTTGGGGTCTCCCCCCAGAGGGACGTGCTTCGAAAAGCTTCCAAAGGGAGGCACCCAAGAGGCATCCTGATCAGATACCCAAAACATCTCAACTTGTATCTTATTTTAACCCAGATGGAGCTCCTCACCCTAAGGCTGAGTCTGTCCACCCTATGTAGGAAGCTAATTTCAGCAGATGGTATCTCGGAACTCGTCCATTTGCTCATGATCCATTTCTCATGGCCGTATGTGAAGGTCAAAATGTAGATCAACTGGTACATTGAGAGCATTGCTTTCTTGCTCAGCTCTTTCTTCACATTTACAGATCAACGCAGCACTTGCAATGCTACAGATGAAGCCCCAAATTTTCTGTCCATCTTCAGCTCTATCCTACCATCACTCTTAAACAAGACACTCAAATACTTAAACTTCTCTGCTTAAGACATAGACTGACCAGAAGGGGCTCATCTGTGAAAGGTTGGTGGTTTTGCCTCTGATACTGGGGCTTTCCTGGCTCAACCGGAAAAGATAACAGAGGCCACCGGCAGGAAGAGCTGCTGATGTAGCTTTTTTGGGTTTCTCAATGCTTCAAAAGGTCTTGTTGATGTCAGCAACAATAAAGTTGTAAGATTTTGTTTTTGCAAATTATCTTTGTTCCAGATGATGAAGGATCCACAACCAAGCTGCTCCTGTCCCTAAACAAGAATCTTGTTCGCTCTCTGGAAAATCAGGAAGGACTTCCTAATCCCAGTGTCCACCTGGCTCTTCGACTGTCAAATCACCACAACCAAGCCAAGGAGACAGAAAATCTCAACAGACTGAAAAATAACCTGCACAATGACATTCAATCGTACTTGGAAATAACATTTATGTAGCAGTTCATTGATGTTCTATGTGAAAATATGGGCTGTTCACGGTATTTAACTTTTTCTGCTGTCTTTCAGTTCACTCACACACAGCCAGGCTGTAACTGGCCTCATGGCTCTGTACAGTCTGGCCCTGAAGTCCTCCTGCTATGACCTCAACACCATCACCTTCTTGGTGAACGACCAGGATGAGACACTGCTGACGCACCTAAAGAGACAGATGGAGCAGGAGAAAGATCACATCGCCTGTAAGATTTCCCATTCACAGGTTCAGTTTTTCATAAAACTTTTGCAGAAACCTGTGTTTTACTATCCTGTGATATGAGGTCAGATTTCACTGGTCTTTTCTCCCAGAAAGGACACTATTTCTAAAGAACAAAAATGAAACACTTAAAAGTCATATCTAACATAACATTATCCAGAAATATGGCTACTAATAACTGATTCAAGCTTTACTGGATATCAGAACGACAAAATTCTCTCTTTTCTGTTCCTGCAGTTAGCCACCGCCCTTTGACCAACTATTACCAGTACAGCCTGGGTGTGCTCGCTCTCTGTGTGAGCGGCATAAGGGTCAGCCACCATGTCAGCCACAAGCTCATCAAAGCAACGGAAAATGAGAACTTCAAACATGGAGAAACGGAGAGTGTTGGTGAGTTAAAGCGACTTCAGAGCTGTTGAAAATCTTTGGAATCAATGATGTTAAATTGCTTGGTTTTTGACTTGTAAAATAAAATAGCCTTGATCAATTATTTCAAAACGCCTTCGATATAAATGTGACATTCATGATGTACTGTTTAAGTAATAAACAGTTTTATTAGAAAAAAATAAAAAGCTGCAAATTCCTGGTAGCCAAAGTTTGCACATCCTAAGACAAATTCTTTGTTGAAGCTCCTTTTGATTCAGTTTCAGCATTCATTCTCCTTAAGTTCACACCAGATTGACCTGATATAAAGTTCAGCTGTCCTAGATAGAGTTTTTTGGCCATTGCTCATTTCCATCTTTTAGTAAAGCAATAGTTTTCAGAAAGGTTGCAGGATCAAAATGACCTCATTGTACAAAGATATCAGTCAGGAGAGTGGTACAAAAAAGCCCACAGCATGATACAGCTGCTATGGCAAAGTAATGATTATGATCAATAATTAAATGAATTAAACCTAAACCTGGACATTTCCCTAAAACTGATAAAAAGATGAGAATGAAACTGATCTGGAGGCTGAAAGGGACTGACAGCATCACTAAATGGGCTGCAATCTCATGGATTCTCCATTTGTCATGACTAAGGACTAGAGTTGCAAGATAGATTTATTTTCTTTCAAAGGAAACATCTAGGCATGGCTAAAACCACCTACATCCTCATGTAAAATATGTTTTGGTCTACAGGAACCAAACTTTAACTTTTGGGGCATATTTGGAAAAAAAAATGTTTGGCAAAAAGCAACACCATTACTACTAAATGAGATAATGGTGGCAGCATCATGCTCTGGGGATACCTTCCTTCAAATGTACCTGAGGTTTTTAGCAAGGTGGATTCACAAGAACCAATCAACTTTAAACAAAAATAAGTGTCTGCTAGAATGCCAAAGATTGATTTTTTTTTTTCACCATCGCTGCAAGAATAATTTACTGGAATGACCTAAAACAAATTCTGACAGAAAATCTGTGGTATTACCCGAAGAGGACTGTAGTCCTCACAACCTGATAGATTTGGAGAACTTTTGCAGGGCAGAGTGGCCAAATATGACCAAGTCAGGATGTGGCATGCTCATTTGCTCCTTTTAAAAATAATTGTTTGTTTTTCAGTGTACATATAAAGGATAATTCCAACAATATGTACTGAAAACATTTGGATTTATTTCACATAAAAAAATTGCCATTGTAACAGTGGTGTGTACTCTTTGAGGATCCAATATTTTTGGCAACATGCAGACCAGTGTGTGTTTTAGCTCTAGTTTTTAAAAGACTCTGTTTTACTTGTAATTCAGCATTTTTCCCTTCTAGATACCTATGCTATGGCTGGAATGGCCCTTCAGTGTGTGAAGGACTCTGGGTCATATGCGCACAGTGCAACAGAGCTGGACACATCTCTCATAAAGATCAAGCAGAAGCTTCTGGCCTCTCGTAGATCTGACGGTCATATTGGCAATGAGTTCAGCACAGGTCTGGCAGTTCAGGTAAGAAGTTATTTGTTATCAGTTCCCATATCTTGTCCCTTCCTCTACATACCTTAAAGAGCATTTGATTTCTGCTTGATTTACTTATTTGATGCATTAAAGGCCATATTGGCAATGGGCAGTGAGATTGGAGAGTGTGCTGCATCAATGCAGGCCATGAGAAAAGCTGCCAGAGATAACGCTTACGACAACCCCATGGCCATTTCTCAGACTCTGCCGGCTCTACAGGGAAAATCCTACCTGTCGGTAAAAACGCAGGACTGCCGCAATGAGGATGGTGTGTGCAGCATTGTTTCCACCTTGTTTGATCATTGTGATTGGTGTTGCCTTTTATTCCTTAAGTTATTGCCCGTTTGCAGACACATTGGTGGTGGAGTCCGTAAATCCTGTTGTGGTTTTACCAAGTGAAACCAAAGTGAATATGAAGGTGAATGTGGTGACGGCCAGCGGAGCAGCAGCTCTATACTCTGTGGACGTGCCAAAGGGGAGCTCCCTGCTGGAAGCCCTCGAGCTGCTTGAAAGAAGGGATGTTGGCTTCACGTAAGTTCATTTAATGAGCCGCAGTAAGTCGACTTCTGTCAAACCTGCTGAAGTGAGTAAAATCTGATCCTGTGTGGCAGATTTCAGAAGGAATCCAGTCTTTGGGGACCATTCTTAAGCGCAGTAAACGGAGAGCAGGCCAGGCAAAGCGACCGCAGATACTGGCACCTTTCTTCTGATGGCACGGCTCTCACTGAGGGTGAGGACAAAAGCACTTGTTGCAATGACAGTATATGATATTAATTACTATGGTATTTTTTTCTTTAGTTCAATAAACAACATACCTCACTTCCTCAGGTGTTGGTGATTTCAAGATCGACGCTGCCCAAAACATCACCATCAAAAACACAAGTTACTGATAATGCAGCTCTAACTACTGTGACCTACAAATTCTTTACCTTCAAATGTTTTCTATCACTATTCTGATCTGTGATTATAGCCAAATTGTCTACTGCTATAATGTGTGTGTGCACGCATAAATAGCTTGCATAAAGATGTAATTTGGGAATACTTTAATGGTTTTTGCTCAGCGTTTTAATTTCAGTTACTAAATTGCAAATGTTTTTTATAATGAATATTTACAATTTTGTGAAATGTTTCATGAAGTTGTGCTCTTTAAACTAAATAAAGTTGTTGTGACCTATTAAAGAATATCTGCTTAATTTGTGTTGCAGGAATATTGTGAGCAAGTGATTCGATCTGGTATACAGTGCCTTGCAAAAGTATTCCCCTTAAATACCCCTTAAACTTTTTTACATTTTTCAAGTTGCAGTCCCAAGCCTAAATGTATTTTATTGGGATTTTATGTGTTAGAGCAACACAGTAATGCACAATTGTGATGAGGAAGAAGAATGGTAGATGATTTTAAATATTTCTTACAAATAAAAAGTGTAGTGTGCATTTGTAATCACATCTCCTGAGTCACTAATTTGTAGAACCACGATTTGCTGGGTTTGCCATTTCGGGTGGGTCTCAATCAGCTTTGTACATTTAGAAACTAAGGTTTTTCCCCATTCCTCTTAAAAAATGCCGAAGCTTGGTCAGATGGGATAGGGACCGTCTAGACAACAATTTCCAAGTCTTACCACAAATTCCTTAAATGTATTTAGGCTTTTGCTTTGACTGGGCCATTTTAACACACAACTATGCTTTGATCTAATCCATTCCTTTATACCTCAGGCTGTATGTTTAGGGTTGTTATCCTGCTGGACGGCGAACCTCTGCCCCAGTTTCAAGTATTGTACAGATGCTAACAGGTTTTCTTCTTTCTTCTGTAGTAAAGCATCCAAACAGCACGATGCTGCCCCTATCATGCAACCTGGTAGGGATAGGGTGTGCAGGTTAATATCATTTTGCATATAGGCTATATAGTGTTGGGTTCATGTGAGTAGTGCAGCTTTTTCCACATGCTTGCCTCCTACATGGTTTGTGGCAAACTGCAAATGGGACTTGAAACTCTTCCATACATACATTAGTTCTCTCTGAGATGTTCAGTTCAAAGTTTGGAATATATTTTTATAACCCAACCCTGCTTTCTCCACAACTATCTGCTGAGTTTTTAGTTTTCATGATGCTGTTTGTTCGCTAAACCTCAAAGAACACCAGTATTGATACTGAGATTGAATGACACAGTTGGACTCCTAACTAATGAAGCGACTTCTGAAGGCAATAAGTGGCAATGCAGTTTATTTAGAGGAGTCAAAATAGCGGTGGCTAAATACAAATGAATGCAGCATTTGGAGATTTTTATTTTGTGGAAAAAAGATAATTGACGATTATGTTAGTTGTGTGACAAAATGTATGCAAGGTCAGCCATGCATTATCTCATTCTCTGCGCACAGTATAATAAATTTATATAACAGGCTTCGCGTTTTACATTTTCTGAAATTAAAAAACTTTTCGGTGATATTCTTATACATTGAGATGTACGTGTGCAACTCTTTCCGACATCATCTCTGACATTGTGTATTTACATTGGCACATCAAACCAAAAAATACTCGTTTTGCGTCCGCGGTTATTTTAAGGAAAAATTGAAAGGCCTTTATTGTGAAAGTGCATGATGTTATGCCGGAAGTCCAGCTTGTTGCTAACGCTACGTCTGTAGCGTCTGTGGAACTGGCACGTTACAAATTTTAACTCTGAATTTTGTTCACTAGGTGAACAGTATACGAACCTCAAACTGATATTCACAGTTGAAACTGTCTGAACAGTAAAAATATAGTTTATAAAGGTAGAAACATGAAATTTTAGCAGCTAATCGATAATTGGCACCGGAAGTTGACTTTACATGAGGATGAGGAGGGGAGTTAGCTTACACAAGCTCATCTCCTGGTGATGTTTCAACAGATTAACAACAGGCAGAAGAGCGACTACTGTGGATAAATGTGTGTTGTCATTTAAAAATTTAAGTTTCTCATGATGGCTGCTTTTCGCCGACTGATGTTACGCCGTGTTTCTGAAATCCAGAAACAAGGAGCAGGTCTAACGCAGCTCAGGAGCTTTGCATCCACGCGGAGGAAACCATCCAGCATCTTTCTGAGAGAAAGGACAACAGCTATCAGCAGTGTTATGGATAATTATACAGCCGATCCAAGTATTTCTTGCTTTAGAAAGCACTCAAGTTCATTTATGGATGTTACATCGCGAGTGAGGAGAGTTTCTATCGAGGGAAACATAGGTAAGATCTGTAGATGTTTGGGTTGTAAGTGCCTTGTGACTGGGTCCTTAGGGAGTATAAGGAGAAGCTAGTACATATAAAATAAAGAAATAACGAAAAAGGCTGTAACAGCCATTGTGAAGAGCTTCAAACAGTGACTTGCAAGTATTAAAACCTCTTGATCTTAGGAACATTTTGTCAACCAGAAACTGTAATGTGTTTATTGAGATTTTGTGAGAGAAACAGACACAAAGTTTTAAAATTACAGCGATAAGGTTGTGGAGACGTTTAAGGCTGGGTTAGGTTAATAAAATATTTACCCAAGCTTCAAACATCACACAGAGCCATGACATGACATGATCACGTACCTAAACTGGCAGGTTGGACAAAGACAGCAGCCAGGAGGCCCGTGGCAACTCTGGAGGAGCTGCGGGGATCCACAGCTTAGGTGGAACAATCTGTTGGACATCTATCCTTAATGCACTGCACAAATATGGCCTTAACGGAAAAGTGGCAAGAGAAACCCCAGTTTTAAAACAAAGTCACACGAAGAGGGAGAAGAAGGGCAGAATACAAATGTACACCACTTTTCAGATTTTTATCTGTAAAACAATTTGAACAACAATATCATCTTTCTTCCACTTCACAATTATGTGCTACTTTATGTGGGTGTATCACATAAAATTAAGTTTTATTTCCATGAGAAAATATATGGAAGAGTTCAAGGTGTATGAATACTTTTGCCAGGCATTGTATTTCTGGTTGAAGTGAATAAACAGAAAGGTAAGAACCCAATTGATAGTATGTATTATGTACAGGATTGTATATTAAGCTGGTGAAGGGAGTAGCATGGGGGAATTTATATAGGTTACACAGTATTGCAATGTGGACAGGTGATAAATACAAAGAAATTTACATTTCATTTGCTGAGTGATGTCGCCTCTGTTATGTGCTTTTATCCTACAGCTGTTGGAAAGTCAACTTTTGCAAAACTCCTGCAGTCGGCTTCTCCAGACTGGGAGGTGGTGGCAGAGCCTGTCAGCAGGTGGCAGAACATTGAGGGCAAGACCTCACAGGTGAATCTAGTCTTCACCCAACCACAACAAGATTCTTTGTTTTATCAAATGGTATAATGAAATAAAGCTACATTCTCCCCATTTATTTACCAGGAAATGGATGCTTCACCCCAGACAACAGTCAGCAACCTGCTGCAGATGATGTACCAGGACCCTCAGCGCTGGTCCTACACCTTTCAAACGTATTCCTGCATGAGCCGACTGAGAACACAGCTTCAGCCCCCTCCAGCTCGTCTCATCTACTCAGAGGGACCTCCTGTCCAGGTGTATGAGCGCTCTGTCTACAGTGACAGGTGAGTAGGTTGATAGAGTTGAAAAAAGTTTATATCAAGTCTCATCCATGTTTGTGTACTTAAAGCAACAGTCCTTTGAGGAAGCTGTTGTTCCCAGAATTGGGGTTGGATGATGTCCAGAAATCAAAAACAATTTCTAATACGTTTCCTTGTGTAATTGTTACCATAATTAGTTTAAGAGTCATTCTGAATGTCAAGTATTTTGTGTTTGTATTATTTTTGGTGCAATCAGAGTGAGATCCACCTATCAAGTTAAAATTAACCTTAACTCTTTTCTGTCAGGTACATCTTTGCTCTGAATATGTTTGAACTGGGCTGCATCAATGCCACAGAATGGGCAGTCTATCAGGACTGGCACTCTCTTCTGGTGGAGAGGTTTGGACACCAGGTGGAGCTGGAGGGCATTATCTACCTCAGAGCCTCACCCAAGGTATGGACATACGTTTTTGTATTGTTACAGTTCTGAAATCAAGGCCTTTAAAAGGACTCACAAACATTTTGGACCTCTCAGAAATGCATGGAGCGTCTGAAGCTACGGGGAAGGCCAGAAGAGAAGGGAGTACAGCTGGACTACCTGGAGAAGCTGCATGAACAGCATGAGAAGTGGCTGATAGAGAAGAGTACTGAGTAAGAAACAGATCAAATCCCTGTGGCAAAACAATAAATACATTTGTGGTAAAACAAAATTACACCCTCACCCATTCTTGGGTTTTTAATATGAGGGCATGTTAAAATGTCTCGTCTTGGCCAGGTATACAGTGATCTAAACCTGAAACTTAAATATACCCCACTATATTGTATAGCTCCTTTAGCAGCGGTAACTTGATATAGCCCTTTTTTGTATGGTTCTATCAGTTCGTCACATTGTTGTGGGGGAAATGTTTTCCCACTCTGCTTTACAAGATTGTTTCATTACTTGTATGAAACAGACAACCTTTAATTGTGTTTTTTAAGTTTTAAAACGAAGCATTCTGGACTTCTGAAGAATGAGACAATGATGGAAGCAGAAATACTTTCTGTCTAATAATGCCAGTGACCAGTTGGTGAAACAGTTTTCAAATTAAGAAATTATCATGGGT
>JAHHUM010000981.1:0-269741 GCA_036173005.1 Crenichthys baileyi
GGATGATTTTTGGCCTTTTTGCTTTAAAAACCCAGGAAAGGGGTAAAAGGGGAAGGAGGAAGAAGCAAGCTAAGTTTTGGGAATTTAAATGGCGGCTTTCTCGAGAAACCTTAGCCTCTGTGTTGGACGCCTCCTTTCAAATCTTTTCCTAAAAAGGGGTAGAAACACAAAAAAAAGGGGGCCAAAAAAGAAAAAAGATTTATAAAATTGTGAAAAAAAGCGGGCCCAAAACCAGATGACATCAAAAAAATTTTCACACGGGAAAATTTTTAATCGAAGGCAGGCAAAATTCCACAACAAAAACCCCAAGTTTTTAATACCTTTCAGAAAAAAGGGGGTGGATTGAATCAAAAATACCTAAAAACTGACAAAAAGGGCAAAGTCCACAGGAAGGAAATCAGTCAAAACATAAGATGACGGGAAATTCTGGAATAAAACACAATACAAAATAAACATCCCAAAATCCCAAAAAAAAAAATAGTGAAAACAAAAAATAAAAAGGAAAAAAACTTTGCTTTGTGCAAAATAACTGAAATTAAAACCCGGGGAGCCCCACTTTCGGGAACCATAAAATTTTACCTAACATTTTATCAAAAAATGTTTCTGTTGCACTAAATTTAATGCTACCCCTCACTTTTAAAAACCCCCAAAATTTTAAACTTGTTCAAAAACTGTCAAGATTTCTCAACCACACTTTTTCAATGTTATATTTTCTTGTTAAGATCAATGTAAAAGCATTCCTTTTAAAAAAACATGCTGACAAAACCTGTGTAGCTGTTTCAACTTGAAGCCAAAAATTTTCCCATCAATTCACCTTTTTTTTACAACTTGCTGATAAAGATTTTTGGTCTGTACAATCTTTTTTCCTAAAACTGTTTGTCTTTGGTCATAGTTTATTTTAGATATACAGTTTTTTTTTTTAGATTTCTTAAACAGTTAAACACGAGAGCAATGATTTAACAAATTTTTCCCCCAAAAATAGGGACAAAAACACCCCGGGGGGTTTTTCAGACCTCAACAAAACTTCATCCAAGACCTCGCGCATCTCCACTTGGCCCAGCTACTGAGGTAACCCCTGCTTTTCACGGGATAAAATGCAATCCTTTTTTACATTCTTATTTAATTTTTTCTATCAAAATTTCAAAAATTTTTTCAAGCACTTCAAAATGTAAAACTAAACAAAATCATATAGATTTCAATTTTTGTTGAACATTCCCCGTGAATCCAAAACTTTCAATCAGTGCATTTCGGATTTCATTCAATATCCAATTGTTAAAATTTTTTCTATCTAAGGAAACCTAGCAGATTCTTAGTCAGTGCTTCAACATTCCCTCATTTACAGTTGAGTAATAACCATATGACTGAAAGCATGAAATGAATTTAAAAAAAAAGACAAACCCAAAGAGAGCGGTTAAGTTTTTGGGAACCCGATTGACCCCAAAAAACGTAAAAGAAAAAAGGGGAGCTCATTATGTTGATGTAGGGAAGCAACTTTGAAAAAATTTCTCTGGAAAAAAAAAATTGACTGATGCTGAAACTCTTCTCTGCTTCTCTCACCCTGAATCAGCTGACAGTTTTTCTATAGCAGGAGCTTTTAAATATTGTATTTAAAAGATGGAACAAAACAGCGCTCATTTCTCCCGTCCCCAAAATTTTTAACAATTTTTTTGTATCTACTTTGGAGAGACCCTTATTTTTGAAGAAAAAGAGGCCCCCCTTTTGCCCACAACACATCTTTTTTGGGCCTATTCAGAAATTCACTAGTGTATAACATTAAAAAAAACATTTACCCCTCTGTCCCGTAAAAATCTTTTTTTTTGCTTTTATTTTTATTTCATTCTGGTTTTTTCATTTTTTTCTTTCAAGAAACTAACATTTAGTCCCACAGCATCTTTTGTTAAAATTTCAAATAATCCCCTATGATCATATTACACCTGTCTTTTTGGGGTTTTTTTTATATGTTTTGATGGAAAAAAAAATGGGGGAAAATTTTTCCATTTTTTACAAACCAGGACAAAGGTCAAACAGTCCCTGTGACTGAAGTCAAGCTTTTTTTGCTTAACTTTAACAAGAATTTCACACCTCAGCCATCAGAAAGTCATTTTGTTCTACATCTTGACCTCTGAGATGAACTAATAAATGCTAATTGTAGCTTGGGACTGGTTAATTCAGATGCAGACGACCTGCATCTAGGAATCTGGGAAATCCTTTTGTGGTGTTAGCAGGAATTTCCTAAATGCACCTGGATTAAACCAAAATAATCAACGTGTAATTTAAGAGATTGTGGTTTCACTGGAGAACTAGTCAGCGAAGAGTAACCTACTTAGGATGGACTTGCACCGTGTGATCAATTTTAAATGACATTCATCCTACTTTCTTCAAGTTATTGATAAAATATAAAATATTAGTTCAGTCAAAGGAAACTGGAGCTAAGATGTTATTGCTGACTTCGTCACAAACTGAGAAATTATGTTCAAGCAGTGTAAATTGAAAAATAAAAATGCACCTCAATAAATTCAGTTCACAAAGAAGATCGTTCAAAATCAATCAAACTGGCACTTTAATGAATTATCCCAAGATTTGAGAATGGACAGATAATACAATCAAACTAGGGTCTTGTTCTGCCTGCTCTGCTCTAGACAGAGAGTATAACCTTTTATAGCTCTTGAAGGGCTGAAAATTTAACAACACACAGGAGACAAGTAAACAGTCCTTGAGCATCAGATATCTAAATGATGTGAAGCCCTGGAGAGAAGATGGGTATCTACTCTTGGGTAAACAAAACCTCTGTTTCAGGGGAAGGCCTTGCATTCCAGGCGTCTCCTAGTGTAGCATGCTGACCTGGCAAGAGTAGATCTGGTCTGAACTGGACATTTTATGGACAACAAGCTGATTTAGGACACACATAGGAAAAACAGACGATATCCCAATGATATACAGAAGGAGTACAGTTCTGAAAGTGCTGACCTGACTCTCAGTGATACTAAACAGGATGGCCTATTTAAGTTCTTCCATTATCAGTAGATAAGCAAAAAAAAAATTCAATGTTGATCTCAAATAGCTGAACTAAAACAGTCAAACTCCAAAGTTGTGAATGAACCATTAGAGCAGATTTTTAAGAACATTTTATTTATGGTACTGTCATATTCTGGGGTTTTTGTGGACCAAAGTGCAGAGACAGACGAGGAGACGGCATGGCGAGCAGAACGATGATTTATTTATATCACTCCGGTTTAACTGAAGGCAGGCAGGCAGGCAGGCAGGCTATAACAGAAGCATACAGGTGTCCAGGTCTGACAGAGTACGAAAAAACAAAGGGAACTAGACGCAGGGAAGGTGACGCAACAAACCAGCAAGGAACAAGGAAAACAGACCAACTAATATACAGAGGGAAATGAATGTGGAACAAAAGACAGGTAATCAATAGAACTCAGGACAGGTGTGACATGGCAAGCAGGGAGGCTGAAGGACAGGTGAAACTAATACCAAAACTAACCACGGGAGCAGGGACTAATAAACAAACTTAGAGAAACATCTAAGAAAACTATGACACTCTAAGATATAAGAACCTGGCAAATAAGAATTAAAAAAAGAAACCATAAAGGAAACTAACTAAAAAGTAAACAAACCCAAACAAACACTGACTAAAACTAACCGGGAAGGGAGGAGAGAAAGTGAAGACTAGAGTAAATGCAAACCAAAACGTAAACAATAAGTGGAACTAAGTAAAGTGGCAAACAATAACTACAAGCTAACCTATAGAAGGAACTGAAACAATAGAAACCAGCACGGGGAACTAAACTAGGGATAAGGCTGGGAAGAACTACAAACATAAAAGGGAAACGAATACTGAGTGAATAATAACTGAAGGGGAACAAATGACAAGAGGAGGAACAGGGCAAAGAAACAAACTAGAAGAATGCAGCAATAACAAATAACCTAACAATAAACAAACACAGAGACACTAAGCAGGAAACTAAACTAGAGAACCCAAGGAAGCAAGAGAACTGTAATAATAATAATAATAATAATAATAATAATAATAATAATAATAATCAGGAGAAAACCATTCTAAGTAATAAGTAAATGAAAAAGCAACCACCAAGGGAACTATGGGCGAGGGGAGAAAGAACTACAAACACTAGGAGGCAGGAGAGAGAACAAAACTATCAGGAAACAGAACGAAATAAACAGACATGACTACTAAACCCAAAGAAATAGAAACACGTAACAGAAGAGTAAACAAACGCAAAACCACAACAAAGTCCAACATGGCATATCCTGACAGGTACACATTATGCTCAGATATTCAGTTCCATCAGATCATAAATAAAAAAACTTCTGAGATTTTAAAAATTAGCCCAATGATACTTTTATGCCTTCATCCATCATGTTCACACATATCCATCCAAAATTATACATCCAAACATCAACATTTGCAGCTTTTCGTTTTGATCCTGATGAAGTGTTTTCCTGGTGAAAAGTAAATTCCTTTTCTGGGCTCTGAATGTTTTGACTTTATTGAAAGGTAAGATTTCAGGATGAACTGATCAATTTACACTTCAATCAGGCGGATTTCTGTCAGACCTACTAAGCTGTTACAGACAACAAGAACAACACGGAGCCCATGTATCTATTGGCCATTTATCGATCTCTGCTTCTGATCAGGCATCAGCACAGACACCCTTTAGTCTGGCAAACTGATTTTTTAAAATTTCTGTTGCTTTCATCTGGCATTAGTTAGCTCCAGCAGCACCCACTCACTGAGTGGCCTGAAAACGAAGGAAAATGCAGCCAAAGCCCAAAGAAAAATTCAGAAAGACATTCAGAGCTTCAAAAAATTAAACAAAGGTTTGGGTTCTTGGAAGGAAAACAGCAGGAAATGAGGGATGGATCAAACAACAATTTTTCAGTCTGATTTATTTTCTACCATACAACCTGGGTATACTGGTTAGTCTGGTACACTGAAGTGTTTAAGCAGAAACATCTACAGAAACAATAAATCTACTAAACAAAAAAGTTTATGAAGAAAGTTTAGTTTTAAACTTTTCAAAAAGTTTCAAAACTAAGAAATGAAGAAAAACCCCTCACGCTGTTTAAATAAACATGACACAACTCTGTAAGACAAATACCAGTTGAAATGTGTGTTATAAGTTTGGGCAATTGAACGAAGTTATTGACCATCGACAACAGGGTGACCCTTCAACGGTTGTTTTTTTTTAAGAGGGTTTTTTTTTTTTTTTTTGGCCAACGGGTTAAGGGCAAAAAATAGCGCGGCGTAGGCTACTTGACTCTGCCTTTTACAACCGCGTACATAAACTGCTTGGCAGGAAAAAGTCTCCACATCAAACTGCTTTACATGCTGCTCCGAGCAGCTGGTCGCGAGTACATGAGTGATAGCGTAGCATACTCAGCTGGTCGCAAGCACGTAAATGCTCATGCATCCAAGTTTGTCGTGTTTGAGTCCTTTGCTGGCACTATTCGTCTGCACAAGCAGCACACAGATTTAGCTACATCCTGTGGCTTATCTCTTTCATCCGGTTTAAGGCCGAACTACTGCCAAATAGGAGACTTTGTATGTTTTTTTGATAACTAGTTCCTCTATTTTTGGACATTTGTGTTCTAAGCATTGCTTCGCCCACAAAAAAGTCCAAATGTCACCTGCGCGAATATGTGGCTCTTCATCGTCTGGTGGACTGATGAATATCGGTTGGAAAAATGTTTTATATCGCCGAACCTATCGAAGGAACTGTTGTGATCCATCTTGAAATAAAAAAATCCTGAACTGAGCACTTTCTAATGATCGTGTACTCTCATAGTGTGTCTCTTCAGACTATCTAGGTGTGTAAAATTCACACTACAAACACAGCAGCTAAATGGTTTTTCTCCTGATATGTTTGGTTTTTCTCCTAAGATGCACCTTACGAATGTATTTTTCACCACATTCCTTACAGGCAAATTTTCATTCCCCGTTGGCTACCTTCCGTTGTCTTGAGTGAGTTGACACGTGATACTTTAGTTCTGAACTTCGATAAAACCTTTTGTCACACTTATCACAGAAAAACGTTTGTCGCCTGTGTGGTGTCTGACGTGTCTCGTCAGAGCTCCCTGCTGAGTAAAACTGGCTCCACAGTAACCGCAGCCAAATGGTTTTACCCCTGTGTGGGTTACCATGTGTGTGTGAATATCACCACGAAGTCTAAAACATCTGCCACAACTGCTGCAGGCAAAAGGTTTTTCTCCTTTATGAATTATCATGTGGTTCCTCAGCGCTCCATGTTGGCAAAATTTTTTACCACATTCCTCACACTGAAATAATTTCTCTCCTGTGTGGCAGGTCATGTGATGTTTAAGACTGTGCAGGTGGCTAAATGTTTTACCACATTCACTACAATTAAATGGTTTTTCTCCCGTGTAGATTCTCATGTGAATTTTAAGAGTGGGTGGGTGCCTGAATGCTTTGCCACAATCATCACAAGCAAATGCTTTCTCTTCGCTGTGGATTTTTTTACATTCAATCTTAGATGATAATGATGCTGAAAAGTTTGACCATAGTCTTTACAAATAAAAGTTTTCTTCGCTGCTTTGACTCCTGATTTTCTCTGATCAGCATTTCCTCCTGAATGACATGTCCGATGTTTCAGGAAGGACAGCCGGTACGTGAAATGTTTACAACACGCCGGGCAGATGCAGGATTTCTGGACAGTTTGACCTCCCACACTGCAGTCTATGCCTGACTGATGAGTCCTGGTTTTCCTCCAACCTTCATCACAGTCTTCCATATCAAATCCAGAACCTGAAAGATTGTCATCATAATCATCGCTATCCTCACTGCTGACTTCAGTCTCAGAAGAGTCTGAGGACCTTCTATCAGCATTTAGCTGTATCTGAGTTTTTGGATCTGGGTTCCTGTCTGGTTCTGGTCCTCCACAGTTCTTTCAACCATGTTCTGTTGTCACCAGTTTAGCTGAGCTGCAGGTTGGAGCTTTTGTCTCTTTGTTGCCTTTTGTTATGATTTAATGAAGTTCTGATAACTGAGGTTTCTCTTCATGTTCAATCTTCACAGTAAGCTGCTCTCCCTCCAGTTCCTCCTCTTCCTTCTTGATCTGGAGGAGTTCTGGGTTCTGCTGGTCCAAATTGGAGCTCCACAGATCAAGAACCTCTTCTTTAACCGCCAACAGCTGCTGTTTATCTACAGGAGACACAGATGTTTCATGGCTTACCACAATCTTTTATAATCCCACAAATTTATAATTGAAAATATTTCTGTTGCAATAATCCTCATTTTAGAAGTGCCTGTGTCTCTCACTGATTACAGCAACCATGAATGAATGAATTTGAACCAGACAGGAACCAGCAGCTGGTTTTAGCCACAATGGCTAAAAGTGTTTGAGCGCAAGAAAGAGAACCCTAAATATGTGTGTAACGTACTGAGGTCTTTGCTGTATTGTTTCTGCTCCAGTTCTGATGTTTCTGCTGCAGGTATGAGGGGCACCAAACGGAACGCTCTGGGCTCGTCAGCTTCGACTTTCATCATCTCAGACATCCTCTCTCCACTTGGGATTCTCCTTTTCTGTCTCATGCCTATAACGTGCATCGTGTGTATTCTGCTTCCCGAAACTGGAATCAAACACAAATCTAATAATTTAAAATGTATTAACAGGAAATGTAAACTGCAGCAGAGAAGAAGCGATGCTGCAGAGATTCTGATACATTGGTCAAAAGTTCTGCTACCACTCTGTAAGACCCCAGTCTCTCGGTCCTCAGCTGACCAACAAGGCTTAGAGGAGATGTCTACAGACGTTATGGTCTTTCCCGCAGTCTCGCAAACACAAAGCGTGGACTCGTTTTGTAGCACTAAAGACTGAACTTTTTAAACCTTGAACGTCTCTGCTGTTAGCTGCTTTAGCTAAACGATGGTCGCCTGTACTGCTAACACCTGCTGGAAATAATCACGTTGATTCAAAACAAACATGGAAAAGAGAAATCCTCATGAAGACCATGGAGTAGAGAGTCCGAGACGCCAAAACTACAAAGGTTTTTCACAAGCTTTATTATTTTTTTTTTTTTTTATATTGAATTCCATAACCATAAGATATAAAACATTTGTCTACCAGGGGTATAACAACTGAGTACTGAATTAAATGATGATGCACAGAAAAGAAAGTAAACTGATCAGAAATTCACATTAAGTTTATCTAGAATCGAGATGGTTTTCATTGCCTTTTTGTTGTCAAGTCCTTCAATTGTGCTGTAGTATGAATGGAGCTCCTAGTTGAAATGGTATATGTTTGGTTTGGAGTTTGTCCATTTCTTCTTGTGAATGTGGAATTTTCCAAGGAGTAGAAGTTGGGTGAAGTAGTAATAAGGAGTTATTCAGTTTCCAGTAATCTTTTTTCTGACCCTGTCTGTTAGTGTTTACATCTATTTTAATTGTGATAGCTTTGTGATCTGTTAGTATTGTTGGTTCTATAGAAGTATCTATCACTTTGTCTTCTGAGTTTCAGGAAATCAGCCGGAAATCTATGCGCGACTGTTGAGTCCTGTCTTTGTTGTTCCATGTTTAGGAGATTTTGTCTAAATGTCTGAATCTCCAGATATCAATTATTCCTAATATGTCACAGATAAAATGTAATTCAGTTGAAGTCTGGTTCCTAGGAGGCCATCTGTCCAAGTTATCATTCATCACTGTATTAAAGTCACCTTCCCATTTGATTTTAGCAGTGGGGAGTGAAAGTAAAAATGTTAAATCTTTTCTTCCAAGGAAGAAAATAACTGTTTGTTTTGTTGTTTAATATTGTAGCCATACGTATTCATGATTAAAAAATGTGATGATCAATTTCGGTCAAAAGTATAATCCATCGGCCTTCAGGATCTGCTGCTTGTTTTAGAACTGTCCCTTTAATTTTGCATAGTAGAATAGCTACACCTGCTGATTGGTTGTTACCAAAAAAAAAAAAAAAAAAACATACCTGTCGACCCCACTGACTTTTCCAAAACATCACGTCCGTTTCTATAGCATGGGTCTCCTGAATAAAATAAAAATCCGCATTTTTGTTAAGGCAGTATAAAAAAAAAGCTTTTCTTTTAAGTTGGTTCCTTATACCCCTGGTATTAACAGAACAAATAGAGATAGACATAAGCAAACACGAACAATGGTAGACTAAATGATAACAAAAAACTACAGCTCAGCTGTACAAGTTAGCAAGTAACTGATTATTGTTTGTATATCTGCACTTCAACAGAATGACTGTCACCTCATCCTTCTCGGATTAGAATGGAGGTTTTATCATATGAAGAGCACAATGCAAAACTATCATATTTTCCTTGATAATATTTTAATTTCTTTCCCCTCAACAAAAGCTCTATTTCCAATAAAATTTGCTTTGTGGCCTGCCTTCCTGGCTTCCTCCACCGCTGGCCACAGCTTGCCTCGGATTTCTTTATCTGCAGCGGTCAGGTCTTCTTTAAAGCTGAGCTTGTTGTGTTTGAGGTAGCTGCTGTTCTTGGACCCCTTCCATAGCGCATCTCTAGCCGTTCTGGAATCTGATGATCACCGGTCGCGGAAGAGTTTTGGTTTTCCCATCACGTTGTCGGGGACTGCTGATCGTCCATTGCTGAAAGCACCATTCCTACTTCGGGCTCTGGCAGCACACCTTGACATATCTTGGACAGTTTTTTAATATTATTGTCTTTATGGTCTTCAGGGACACCATACAGTCATAGGTTAAGTCGGCGGTTATAACGATCCGCGGCATTAATTCTGATCTCCAGCTCAGATACTTTCTGATTCAGGACCTTGCAGCGTTCTTGTAGTGTAGTATTTTGTTTTTTCAGATCCATTATTTCTCGGCAGAATTCCAGTGACTTTTTTAAGTCATCAATTTGGGCAGTGTTATAATGTACAGCCTTGTCGGTTTTGTCTGCTCTTCCATTGATCTTCTCAATGACTGCTGTGATTTTGGTGTTCTGTAGCTCTGATAGCGTCGGTTCATCATGTTGAGTCGTTGGCTCATTCCTAGCTTTCTTCCCTTTCTGTTTGGCTAATGTGTTGGGTGTTGAATTACATTCACCATTATTCCCAATTGGATAAGTTAGAATAATAACTTAGAATTCTTCGGTTTTGGCCATTTTTCACTTTAGTCGAGATACCGTTTCGCTCCTAGCTAGTGGGTTTGGGGCGATATAACTAGCTTCTGTAGTGTTATAGATATATCAAATTGCTTGAAATCTTCCACAGTGGAGATAACTCACAGTTTTCTTTGTTGCCCTAATGATTGCTGGTGACAATGAACATCTTCCTGAGTTAGTTGTGCAGATAGTTGTGGCTCTCACGTTAATGTAGGTCTGGTCTCGTTGCCTTCTTGGAACAACCTCCTCTGCTGCACGTCTTCATCTCATTTGTCACAAGCTTTAAACCATTATTCAGGGGGTTTACTAAAGTCAACATGTTACTTCCTCCTCACCGACCAATGAATGACAAGTAAAGTTCTAATTGCAAAAAATGACTTCCGCTTACAAATGCTGGCATTTAATAAAAAAACAACATATGTTTCAATGGTTCATTGTTGTTTTCCAATGCACCTCCTGCTGCGCAATAAAGCAAAAACTAATTTAAGGTTCATTGTTCTGGAATCTAAACATTACATGTGGACATTCAACCATTAAACATAAATATAAATATGTTTAAATGGACTGTAACTTGTCAATTGAACACAAGTTTCGCACTTTCAGTTGGACTTCCTGTGCTTCGATAAAGCATTTTTTGTAGAAAAATATATGTCTTGTATTTTTTATATTGAAATAAAAAGTTAGAAATTATTTAACAAAATTTGGTTTTAGGACCAAAATAATTACTAAGGCCATTCTTCGGTCAGATTTTACTGCTGACCTTATTAAAAACCGAGTATATTGATGTTAAGGCAGAAACAATAAAAAACTAACTAACCAGTAGATCAGTTTAAACTTAATATATTGCTCAAAATAAAGAGTTGAACTAAAGGACAGTTATGGCTGGATAATGCTGCAGTGGTTTGTAGTGTTTTGTAATTTATTCAATCTCAGTCAATCGTGTCTGTTTTGGGTATTTATTTGGCTAAAAAGTAAATAAGTGAAAGTAAACTCTTAAAATTTTGTTTGCACAACCAACAGTAAGTATGCAGCAGGTTTCAGATGTCACAGCATTGTTTAATACCTTATTACTGCCCAAAACTACAAGATAACTTCCATTTAGTTGCATTTGCAAAAGTGTTAGAAGCAGGAGTTCATAAGTAGATGGGTTTCGATGTTACGAAAATTCAAACAAACGGTTTTAGGGAGTTTCAAATGGTTTTAGGGACAAACGGATACAACCAGATACCAACATGGCCAAAATGAACTACCTCTGTAGGGTGGCTGGAGTTAGAGAGTGGGTGAGGAGCTTAAAGTAGAGCTGGTGCTTTTATGTGTTAAAAGTCAGAATACCTTCCGGGTACCTCCCTTTAGCAGTTTTCTGGGCACGATCCCCCGGGAAAGACCTAGAACTCGCTGGATAGACTCTATATCCCCTCTTGCCTGGGAACACCTTGCAATTCCCCAGAATGAGCTGGAGGATGTCACTGAGGAGACGGATGTCTGAGGTTCCCTCCTTGACCTGTTGTCCCAATCTCTGATAAGCAGAAGACAGTGGAAATGGGATAAAAAAATGTTTAGGAGACATCACAACCAAATGGCCTCATTTTTGTGCAGACCTTCAGATTGCTGTTGGACAGAAAACTTGTATCTCCGAAAATCAACGTTTTCAGTAAAAAAAAAACTAAAAAAAACCCTCACACTGTTTTGTCAAAGTTACACGCCGCTGGGAAGTGCTGGGAAGCCAACCTGTATTCCACCCTTCGACACCTCGGTGACACCAGCGTGTCATATATTCTATTCTGTTACATCTAAAAATAATAATTGCTACATTAGGTCATTATTTTAAACATATATTACAACTACCCCCTGCGTTGCTCATTACTGGTCTGGTATTGCAAATAATCTGAACTGGGTCCATGTGAAACTTGCCCTATAGATACCTGCTTGCAAACAAAGTGACAGAAATGTCATTTCAATTACTCCATAGATATTACCCTGCCAAGAAGAACATGTCAAAATTCAATAAAGATAAATGTGTGAACTGTTCTCTGTGTGAGTCTAAACCTGAAACTGTGATACACCTGTTCTGGCACCGGCACACTACTGCCACCTTCTAGAAGTATAACATTAAACTACAAAAACAGTTGATTTATGCATTTTATTTAATGTATTTATGTGAATAATCCTATTGACTTCTGTTATTTTGCTGGAATGTACAATAATAACTATTTAATGTTACTTTTTAAAAGTTTTTTTAAAAACAACACCTTTCTCATGCCGCTGACATACAGCTGACCACGCTCATGGCCAATCGGTGAACAGCCGTCAGTTCACGTCACATTTCGCCCCTGCTCAGCCCTGATGGGACCCGGTGACGAGCAGGTACCAGCAGGTACCAGTACCGGGCCGCAAAAGACAGTAATGGAAATGGAATAGATTCATATTCTATCGCAATAATTCCTTATTTAACAAAAATTGGATGGAGAAGAACATATGGTCTATTAAGGATGCTAATGGATACATGTTAAACTATGAAAAATTCTGTATAAACTATAAATTCAATCCCCCTGAAGTTGAATTTACCAGATTACAAAAAGTATTACCGAAACAGTTTATTAGTCAGACTCAAAACATAATAGAATATCGGCCTACTGTATAACCCCACAATTACCCACAAAATCTATTAAAGGAATCTCACTCACTGACAAAAAAAATCCAATAACTACACTATTATAAACTGTTTAAATGACACTTTATTCCCTTGGAAAATAAATAAAAATAACATAATTAACAAATTTGACCAAAAATCAACTGAAAAGTTGATAACTGTATATTTGAAATTTCATATAAAACCAAAAGCTAAAGAAACACATTTTAAAATTTTATATGAAATTTACCCCTGTAAAGAATTACTAAGAAACCAGCTCAATATTAACGACAATATATGCTCATTTTGTGAAAATGACATAGAAACAATAGACCATGTTTTCTATTTATGCAACCAAACCAAAACATTCTGGATTAAATTAGAATGATGGCTCAAACCAACAATAACATTTCCAGAATCTATTTAACTCTGTTGTAACCTAGTCTCTTGTTTTGCAACATTTTTAATGTTGAAGATCAGCTCCTCCAAGTCCGAGGCCATGGTACTCGACCGGAAAAGGGTGGCTTGTCCTCTTCAGGTTGGAGGGGAGTTCCTGCCTCAAGTGGAGGAGTTCAAGTATCTCGGGGTCTCGTTCACGAGTGAGGGAGGAATGGAGCGGGAGATCGACAGACGGATCGGTGCGGCTGCCGCAGTAATGGGGGCGCTGTGCCGGTCCGTTGTGGTGAAGAGAGAGCTTAGCCGAAAAGCGAAGCTCTTGATTTACCGATCAGTCTATGTTCCTACCCTCACCTATGGCCATGAACTTTGGGTCATGACCGAAAGAATGAGATCCTGGATACAAGCGGCTGAAATGAGCTTCCTCCGTAGGGTGGCCGGGCACTCTCTTAGAGATAGGGTGAGGAGCTCGGCTATCTGGGAGGAGCTCGGAGTAGAGCCGCTGCTCCTCCACATCGAGAGGAGCCAGTTGAAGTGGCTCGGGCATCTATACCGGATGCCTCCTGGACGCCTTCCTCGAGAGGTGTTCCAGGCACGTCCCACCGGGAGGAGGCTGGAGGGACTATGTCTCTCGGCTGACCTAGGAACGCCTTGGGCTCCCCCTGGAGGAGCTGGAGGAGGTGTCTGGGGAGAGGGACGTCTGGGTGTCTCTGCTGAGTCTGCTGCCCCCGCGACCCGGTCCCGGAGAAGCGGAAGACGACGACAACATTTTTAATTCATAAACAAAGAGTGCTGAGATCATCCCCAGTCTTTAACATTTTCTTAATGGAATTCCATTTTTACTTGAAATCTCTGAAATATATTAAAATATGTGAAGGCCTGTATGATATATTAATGGAATTACCCACAGATATGTACTAGTCTTAAAAATATGCATCCACTTGTAAATGTAGTTGTTTTTGTTTATATTAATGTAATTTTGGGTCCTCATCTCTAAGTATGCCTCTATCTATTACACCCATCATCGAGTTGCATGGCTGCAAAATTACCATACTTGTTTGTATATTTTTTTGTTAAATAAAGTTTGAGAGAGAAAAAAAAAAAAAATCTCTACATTCCTTGAACGAAAAAAAGTAATGGAAACGGAAGTTAAACATTGTAGTCAAGCTACCTCCACTGTGGAATTTCAAAATTAAAGCCCATCAAAATTAATATGTACATTCAGTTTTCCCTAAAATGCTGTCGATGTTGCAACAAAACTGGCTGTTTCCAGTTACTGATTTCACATCAGGATGACAGTAGAACACATCCAGATGATGCTTACCAAAGCTCATTAAGATCTGCTGTGGAATTTCAAAATTAAACTAATATTTAATTAATTTTAGTGATATTTATGTTGGATTATTAAGAAGCTTTCTGATTCCACAGACTGATTCTACTTCAGATTAAGACTACACTCAACAGTTTTCAATCTGATCTTCCAAAGCTTTAGATTTCTTTAGTGTCAACATAAACTTTGCCAGTTACTCCAGAAGGACAACAAAGCACCAGAAATTCTTTATTTTTACTATTAGGACCTGTGCCACTACTGCCCCCTCCAGGCCATTAAAAACACAGCTCTTGCTTTCTTGCTCCATCGATAATAACGTAACCTGAAGGGCTAATGATGTCATACGAGTGGCAAAGTAAAACATGTGACTAAGGACATAAACTCTGTCGAAGAAGGATCGGGGTAAGTTTTTTTGGAAGAAATAGGTTTTTATGCTTTTGGGTTAGTGTTTTACACAAATTTGAACATAAACTACTAAATCTAGCATAAAATGTTGGTGTAGGTGTAGCCCTCTGTTTTTTCTGTCTTACACAGCTTTTTTTATTTTTTTATTTCTTTTTGTTATGGTTTATTTTGATAATGTACTTGGCTATTGACAAAAAACAATGTTTTGGCACAAAAAGCATGCATAGTTGTAGAGCCAATATTACTACAATTACTACAATACTTGGAACGTTTTTTATATGCCAATGGAAAATGTAAAGTATTGAACATTTTCTTTAGAGCGATATATGCAACTAAAACATATTTGCATCGCATGCCTTATGACAAAGTCTATTTGAATTTGAACAGCGTTTACAGTTTACAATAACTTTTACTTTTATTTGCATGGGATTTTGGTGATGCTTCATCTTCATTAATCACTGCACTCACACCGTAAAATATTCGTCTTTACATTCAGAGTGCACCATTTCCGTATTTTTGGGGTAAGTATAATATCTCTTGTGGTAATGTACAATTTCCAGGCTATAAAGTTACCATATTGTGTTTTCTGTAATAGAACAAAATCTAAACCATTGGAATAGAGGACATTTTTGAAAAAGTGGAAGATCTTCAAAAACACGGCATGCAACTGGATGGCCATACACAAAAAAAGGCTTCTGGGGTCAGGTTTGTATAGTGCTTGGTATTCCAAACCCCACCAATCGCAATAGTATCTGTGGTGCAGTCCGTGAGGTTGGATCTTTTTTCTCACGTAAAGATGTTAAGGTTGTTGTATTTCAGATATGTCATTAACATTTTAAATTGATTGTTTGCTACAGAAATCGTCTCTTGGAGTCCATGTTAAATATGAAGACGGTGCAAAGCCACCAAAGCAGGTTGCTAAACTATTGTAATAGCCTGTGTACTTGCAATATAGTTTTTTCAAATTAAACTTTTGAAATTACAGTTTTTAATAATGGTTTCAATAGCGAAAGGCAGACCTTCCCACCTCATCTCCTCACTGTCCTGGCACAGATACAGAACCAGAAGACGCACCAGAATCTCCTGAACAGGTTGGTCCTGATTTTTTATGTTGACTTTTCTCTGACATTTATTATTTTTATAATGTTCCTCATAACTTACACATAATGTTCACTTCATCTGCAGTGCACCAACAAACTACCATCTGGTAATGCAAACTAATTGTCCTCACAATTGCTACTTGCTTAAAAGACCTCGACGACATGGTTCAAAGTGCCGCAGTTCTTTTGCCAGTCCATGTAGTGGATGAATTGTTGAAAAACATTTCAGGAATTTGCAACTGTGGATGCAGAAATGCAAAGTTGATATTGATGGCAAAATCTCACACCCTGATGAGAACCTAGAGGTAAATAGCAATTAATTTTGGATATAGCTAAGGCTCTGCCTCCCACTCCACATGTAAGTGTTGTGGAACCACAAGTGAGGCAGCAATTTGAAAGCAAAATGTTCTGTTAGGGGTTTACAGTATTATATGGTCTTTAAGATAATATGGGGCCTGATTAAAGACCTTGTATGTAAAGACTCTTGTATAAAAAATAATTAAAATATTACTTTAATCTGTCCATAATGGGTATTGTATAACTACTTGACCAAGAAAGTTATGTTGAATGTCCTACACATTTTTATTTGTTGACTAGAAAAATGCAATAGTGGCCCACAAACTATTCAAGCCGCAGAAATAATCTTTCCTTAGCTGTTCACTAGGAAGTGAAGGGAAACAACTTCTTTACCAGACATTTCAACAATTTGATTTCCCGCACCTCGTTGGAGATGGATGGTGAGTCCAACCCTTATTACAGTAAAGGGCTTATGGAGCATATCACCAAATACCTTCTTCCCTCTTCTGGATTGTGGTCTTCAATAATGCTCGGTAATCCATTTTTGACTAGATTATCATTTTTACAAATGTATCTACATGTCAAATGTGCTAATTATCTTCAAAATGCAATGGCAACCATGGATGACATGGAACTGGGAAACCGTATGAACAGTACAGCAAGACATACAATGCCTTATAAAGCATGATGAGACAAGTGAGATCCAATTTATGTTTCGTCCATAAAGTTAACAAAAATTTGGAAAAAACCTAATATTTCCCATTTTTGTAGATCACTGACGACAATAAGACCCAGGGAATAATGGAAAAGGGCCAGTGGGATTTGAAGCACATTCGTTTCTGCTCTGGAAGGTTCACCAGACTGGATGACTTTGTTGTGCCAGTATCAGATAACTCACTTTTCTTCTGAAGGAACATGAGGACTCCAAGAAAATAACGGCAAGGAAATGAGTAGTCTCCATTAAGACTGTAGTATCTTCATTGAACATTCATAGTTAATTCACCAAATATGCTAGTTTGTTAGCTTTATTTGTCCCATGAAAAGCTGATCCACTAAACATGACACTAGTGTTGTCATGGCTTTAGTTTGGTTTCAATTTTTCTGTTCTGGATATGTGTTTGAAATATAAAGCTGTATAGAATCCTACCTTTAGCTGAAAAATGGAGCTACACAGCTATACTCAGTCTAGAGTTGATCTTCTGGTGCAGTCGGACGTTCCAGACACTCTTAACATCAGTAAAATATAGCCATGGCCACAATTACTCCCCTACAGATTTTTAATGCATCCCATATTTGAAAAGTTGCGAAAAGGGGAGATATCCTCAAGCCATTTCCTTTCAGGAGATCATTCAAGAAGGTTTCTAATGTCTTACAAAATGGTCACATTTAAGGACAATCTTAATAAAATAAAACTTTGTTCTTTGATGAAGCGTTTTAACATTTGGGGCAAAGCCAAAGACCGAGGGCTCCCATGGCCTCCGTGATGAACCGAGTCATCAGGCAGGGATATCCTCAGAATGTCAGCTTGCAAACTGGGTTCCCTACTGCTAACATGCAGAATTATTCAGAGCAACAGAAGAGCCCTCTTGAGCCAGTCATCACACATGGACATTTGTATGGAAAGCAGAGCTCACAAATTTCCATGCTGATGCTGTTGTAAACGCAGCAAATGTTAACCTACAGCATTGTGGCGGACTGGCTCTCTTCATGATGAGTACTAAACCAGGAGACTAAAGCAGCACAATGGAACCACTGGAAAGGTTTAAAGACGTTTATTGAAATTTTTTTTTGGGCAGTGTCAGGATTCCTTTGCCTGCAGGCTTCAGGGATTGGCTCACTAGGAAAGAGAGGAAGGTTACCATCAGGTGGATGGTTCTGAATGTGGAATTTAGGGATGCGAGGCTTACTTGTGGATGATTATGTTGGTTCTGGGGAGAAGTGAGCAAGCCCCGGAGACTGAGGCTGACAGGCGAGCGTGTTGTGCGAGCGGGTTTCTCAAGATGGTGAATGACGTTGAGGGTAGACAGGCAGAGCAGGTGAAAGCGAGGAGCAATCTTGTAATAGGAGCCAGAACCACAGAGGATAACTCCAGGGCAGTGTCACTGATGGCAACCTTCAAGAAGGAACAGAGCTGGGGTTAGCAAAGGCAAGAAGCACAAAGGCAAACATAGAGCAGAGCCGTGGGTCTGATTACCACTCGGCAGAGTAATCAATCCAACGCCTCCTCCAAAGTCCCAGCTGCTTAAGAAGTCTAATCACTGATTGCTCCTGATGTGGCACAGCTGTGAGGCTGCACCTTCCTGTACCCTTTGGAGGAAAGGAGACAAAACACTCACACAGCACACAAACCTGTACTCAGCTGAGTGGCCCGACAGGTCTAGACCTCAGGAAAGCCAGAGGCCTCCAGATCCAAACTGAATGCAATAATTACATTACCAAGTATGGACTGCAAACTGGAGATGCTGTCACAACAAATACAGGTCACCTACCTTGCAAAAACATCATTCATGCAGTGGGGCCATGTGTGCCAACCAAACTGAGTGTAGCCATGTTGTCTTCAGCAGAAAAGGAACTGGAAAAAGCAGTGTTAAACATTTTGAGATTACCAGAACAACAACATCACACGCATTGCCATTCCAGCAATAAGCTCTGGGATTTTTAACTTCCCATTGCCACTGTGTACAGAAGTTATCGTCAGAACTATAAAACATTATAAAGACACAAGACAGAAACTAAGCACACACTTAACAGTACATCTTGTCAACAATGACATGGCTGCTGTCAATGAGATGGAAATAGCTACTCTGAAAATCTCTTCCAAAGAGAGTGTCACAAGTAGGTCTACCTGAAGATTCCAGGGTCCTTGAAAAACAGGCAAAAAAGTTGTCCAAGCTACCGCACCCTGTTGGCGGTTGGACGCCTCAGAGTCCCCAGAAGAGATCACAATGTCTATAACACTTTCTCTTAAAGGACCGACTCTCAAACAAAACAAAACTTTTAACACTTTTCATCTAAAGAAGGCAGAGGAATGGTTACAGAGATCAGCGCTGAGGCTACCGTCCTGGATCTTCGCAGAGATCAAATTGTTGAAGCAGCCCCGAAAGGTCACATGTAGTTATCTGGTACTCCCATGCAAGGGATGTACACTCTCTCACTGTTTATTAGTAGACTATGTGTCACCATTGTGGTGTCTATCTGATAGGGTGTTAATATCAGGTGTCCAATCCTTAATCTAAGTGTTGCTACAGCATTCTAATCAACCCAGTTACAGACTGTTCCACTATCAAACCCAATGTACAAAACTTTGTCATATATTTCAAACCCTAGCTCATTTATCCTTGTAATGTACGTCAATTACATTAGAATTTATACTTTATTATCATGGTATGAGTGGGAAAACATATTTATGTCATAATAAAAAAGGTTATTCCTAACAAAGTCGTGTTATTATGAATAACAATAGAGTGTCCATTTCCTGACTAAAATATACTATTTTAATTTTCATATGTTGTCATGTGCAGGTCCTGTCTTTCTGGGGAAAAAGAGACACACAGGTTGTGGTTTCTGTGCTTCCCTCAATGAACCATGGTACCTCCATCATTATCCAGCACAGTGACCTGCTAGCCCTTTGCTCACACCAGTGGCTGACTGGCGTGGAACAAAAGTCCTTTTAAATTTTGAAAGTCTAACTTTTAATTTGAGATGTACACAGTTAATTCAGCTACAGACAATGAATAACATGAGCTCTCTGAACCAACAAACATGTGTTGCCTATGCTTTCTTACATGTTTTGCTTACACAATTTCAGCTGTTGAATGAATAGTACTTAAAATTAAATTTGTAACACAAATAGAATGTGTAATTGCGTTATATTAAAATGACAAAATCAGAAAATTAAGTCTTGACAATATGTTTAAAAGGTAACATTGTATTTCTGCAAATCTTTTACATAGGTGATTGAAGGGCTGTTCCATCATTTTGCAAACCAGCTGCAAAGGGGAAATACAATATACAAATTAAACCACTACACAGCAGGTTTAATTTTATTTGATGAACGATCACACCTATCCCATCATAACTTGCACAATATCATATGTGTGGCCCTTTAAAGCTATTTTCTTCTCAAACACCATAATAAAAAAGTGTTGTAGAGTCAGTCTGTGGAATCAGAAAGCTTTTTAAAAATCCAAAGGTAAAAATGACCAAAATTTACTTAATATTGGCTTGTTTGATTCGGTTTTATTTTGAAATTCCACGTCGGATCACGATAATATTTGCTGAGGGAAATCTGGAGGTGTTCCTCTTTTATCCTGAAGTGAAATCAATAATTGGATACAGAAAGTTTTGTAGCTACATTGAAAGCAACTTAGGTAAAAGTGACTAGAAATCTCAATTTTGGATGGCTTTAATATTGAAATTTCACATGAGATTTTAACGACCTTTGGTGAGCCTCATCTGGAGGTGTTCTACTACCATCCTGAAGTGAAATCAGTATGTGGAAACAGAGTTTTTTAACAACATTGACAGTAACTTAAGTAAAAGTGATTAGAAATCACAATTTTGGAGAGTTTTAATTTTGAAATTCCAGATCAGATCTTAATGACTTTGGTGAGCATCATCTGGAGGTGTTCTACTATCATCCTGAAGTGAAATCAGTAATTGGAGACAGTTTTGTTGCAACAGTGACAGCAACTCAGGGATAACTGAATATACATATGAATTCTTAGGGGCTTAAATCTTGAAATTCCACATCACATGTTGGTGAACTTTGGTGAGCAGCATCTGGAGGTTTTCTACTGTCATCCTGAAGTGAAAGTACTCTCTGAAAACACACAGTTTTGGTTTAATATCTATGGAAGCTTAGGAAAAATAAATGGACATTGTGAAACAAGGAGCATCCAAATAACCACATAAAAAAGTGAAAACAAAATATATATAAATATAATTTTTATATATCCATATTCATAGGAGGACATAAAAAATATTTCAAGAACAGACCAGCAATAGAAAATCCTATTAACTGAGCAGAGCCGAGCGGACCCACGCTAAGCAGGGAATAGTGGAAAAGGGCCAATTTTATTAATTTTAACTGTGGTTTTGAATCCTACCCGGGGTCTTTCTGCAGAGTTTCCATGTTCTCCTCTTTAATGCATTGAAAGGTAGGTATGGACGATGGATGCTCTGGCCACTCAACCCCCTGCCGCTGGCGGTAGATGTCTGTTCACACTGAGCCTGGCTCTAATGTAGGATTCTTCCTGTTTAAAAGAAGTTGTTCCTTTCCACAGTCCCCGCCTCCTTGCTCAGGATGTTAGATTGCCTCAAAGACAATACCTTGATGCAGTCGAATGGGCTTTCTTAGATGTAAAACCAATTGAGATTATAAACTGACTTTGATTGCATTATATTACAATCTAGATCTAATTGGAATGTCCGGAATTGAATTTGAAACTGTCTATAGGATTGGACTGATTTTATTATGCATGTCTGGATTTAAATCGGATCTGTCTGACTTAAAAAGTGCTTTGAGATGACATCTGTTGTTAATCGGCACAAAATAAACTAAACTTAGTTAAACCTCTGAGGCAAAACAAAGACTCAATCAGGACACGAAACAAAACTCCTCTCTTTTATGAAGCTCTATTAATCAGTAATGTTTCAGGCACAGTGCCTTTCCTAGGACACTCATTTTGGGTATAACCTTTATCTTTTTATTAAATCATGTGATAGATTCTCACCTGTTCATATGTACATATAGAAAAAAAATAAAAAGGATTACAACTGTATTCAACACAGTATAGGTAACCATTTAGCAAAAAAAATATTAAAATATTTCTTACCACATGACCTGTAATCTCATATTCAACATGTTTATTGCATTCTAAAGCATTATCAGGAAAATCAACAGAAAATTGGACAACATTAGTTTAGGGGAAAAACTGTTCCTTTACAAGCAAATCCATCAATATGTTTGTTAAAAGTTCAAGTTAAGATGTTTCAATTTAAAGACAAAGGATGTACATTAAATACAGATTAATGCAAGAAGCTCTTGATTCTTTAGAAATTCAGCTTGTGTACTTTAGATAACAGAATAACAAATTCTGGAAAATCAAACAATTTTCCAACCTCCTTTTCTTTCTTTCCATACTTAAAACCAAATCCATACTTTTCTGGACTGCAAAGGAACCTTGGAGTTGAATGAACAGTTCACTACCAGACCGATCCACAACCTAAACATATGGAGAGGAGCCATTAATTCAGCCATTCATTCAGCGCTGTTGAAGCATCCTAAACATGCAAGCAATCGTCATGGAGTCGATATTCCTGACCAAAGAGTAAAAAATTCCCAGGGAGGCTGAGGAGTTTGATCCCTCAATGGTTGGAACACCGGCTCTGGTACATTTTCTTCAAATGTACTAAGCAGTCTTTGTCCAGGTTTCTCACAGCACAGCTTGGTTGCTGCTTTTTATGTCTAGTTAGCTTAATCCATCCAGAGTAAATGTGCTAAAGAAATACATTAATGAGCCCCGCAACTCAGCAGTTTCTATTGATTGTGAAATCTCATTTTGTGTCTCTTTAAAGCGCTCTGCCACTTAAACATGACGCCACAAACGTCACAGCTGAACGTTTTTTCTCCTGTGTGGGTAATCATGTGTCTTGTTACATGGGACTTGTGGATAAATCTTTTTCCACATTCATCACAAGCAAAGTTCCTCGGTGCAGAGCTGACTTTCTGCTCTCTTGAGTGAACCGGCATGTGATACTTCAAATCGGACTTTCTGTAAAATCTTTTATCGCATATAGCACAGGAAAACGGTTTCACGCCGGTGTGCCTCACGACGTGTCTCTTCAGAGCTCCCTCTCGAGTAAATCTTTCACCGCAATGCTGGCAGGTAAATGCTTTCACTCCTAAATGTGTCACTATGTGTGCCTGAAGATAGCTGCTCAGCCGGAAGCATCTGTCACAGAAGCTGCAGGAGAAAGGTTTTTCTCCTTTATGAATAGTCATGTGTTGGTTCAGATTTCCCCTCAAGCTGAACTTTTTGCCACATTCCTCACACTGAAATGGTTTCTCTCCGGTGTGGCGGGCCATGTGGCGCTTGAGGTGATACATATAATAAAACGGTTTACCACAATCGTCACAAACGAATAATTTCTTCCCATCAAGGACGTTTTGTGAATCTGTGTTTTGCTCTGTTGTAGAAAGGTTTGCATCATCCAGACAGCTAGAGGACTTTTCTTCTGACTGATGTGTCCTGGTCTCCCCCCAGTCTTCGTCACTGTCTTCATGTTCAGATCCAGAGTCTGACAGATTATCATCACAGTCATACTCACCGCTGACTTCAGTCTCAGAAGAGGCTGAAGCATTTTCATCAGTATTTTGATGTAAATGCGTATTTGGATCTGGGTTCCTGTCTGGTTCAGATCCTCCATTATCCTCCCCACTGGGTTCAGTTCCCATCTGTTCTGCTGATCTGCTGGTTGGAGATTCTGCCTCCTTGTTGTCTTCAGTTTTGATGTCTTGATGCTCTGATAAGTTGAGGTCATCATCTTCTTCAATCTTCACCGTAACAACAGTGAATGGAAAATTGTTCTCATCAGGTTTTTCCCGCTCCATAAGCAGTTCTCCATCTGAATTAGTCCACTGTTCCCAATCCTCCTTCTTTACCCGGACGGGTACTGGATTCTGCTGCTCCAAACTAGAGCTCCAAAGATCAGGAACCTCTTCTTTAACCACCAGCATTTGCTCACCTTCAGGAGACACATGGACTTTAGTTTAAACTCGGACTATCACAGAAATATTTCTGTTGTAATAACTTTGCAAATAAATGTCTCCTTCACTAATTAAACCGAATGACTGAATTTAAATGTTGTATTTAAGGTAGGAAAGTTCAGTCCTGCTGCCGGTGGATCAATCAGGTAAATACATAAGCTGCTCCTCACCTCCCTTCTGGAAAATTAGAAAATTTCTCTGGCCTCAGTGTTTTGAAATGTTAACTTTGCTTTTGGCTGTGCTCTTCAGGCCCCATTCAGACCTGACACTAATGGCTCTGTGACACTCGAGCACTGGTCCTTTTGTGAGCGAGTTCTGGCATTCACGTGAGAGCAGCTGTCTATACTGTCACCTCACACTCACAGAGTCTAAAAAACAGGCATTAATCCAGAGAAGACCTACTGTTACTAAAAGCGGAAGAATACGAACAGTCACAAAGTACGCAGAGGTTTTTAAGTTTATGCAACACGATGCAAACAATCTTGGTTCTTTGGTTATATTCAGTGAAACAACCTGGAAAAAAAAATGCAAACAAATTGCTTCAAGATTCTACCCTGCAGCTCCTCCTGTTTTGCTGATCGGCATTCATGCGACGAGACACCTTACAAAAATATGCATTTACATGACTGCTGGTCACTGGGCCTGCTTATTTTAACCCTATTTCAACCCTGGAGAGGCCTATCCTAAGGCCTCTTCAGACCCAAATAGGCTCCTGCAGAAAATGTATGATAGATCCAACAGAAAGGGCTCAATTTAGACCCTGACATTGCCTTAGCAGCTAACTAGTGGGTAACTATATAAATATCCCTCTCTGTTTGCTGAATCTCATGGATTTCACAGAATTTTACATTTTGAGATTTACTACAACAAAATTAAAAAAAATTATATTTTAAGGCTTTTTACACATACTGGAGGAGTCCATAAGTGTTGAAGCCGCTTCATGTTTTTTATAATCTAATATTTTCACATAGCTATGGCCTCTTTATCTTTCTAGTTACCAATGACTGATGTCTCTGGGCATAATTGTAGTTCTTTTGATAATTACAGGGCAATTTCCTTCCATTTGCTGCAGGTGTCCATACATAAGAGGTCATAAATAAATCCCCCTAGAATCATTCCTGCTTTTAGACTCTGGCTGTGATGGTGTCAGAGTGTCTCTTCCTGTGTTTGCTGTGCTGGATTTTTTTTACACGTTGCTGCTTAACTTATACAGAATACACTCACCTTCACCTGAAGGTTTGGTGGTTTCTTCAGCAAACATAGACGTTATTTTTGCTGACTTTGGTCTTCCATCGTTTTCCTTCCAAAGCCTTTTACGGCAATGTGTATCAGCCATCTGCTTATTTGTGTTCAACAAGATAAAATGTGAGCTTTTAATCTGCATTCAGGTAAACTTTATATGAAACTTTATTTTCTTTTTTAAAATATTATAACATTTTTATTTTACCTGCTGATCTCTGAAAGATCTGTGGCGTAAGGTTTTTCTTGCCTACTGCTTCGGAAGTTGGAGGAGATGCAGTCCGGCTGACTTGGCTCCTTTTAAAGGCTGAAGTGAATAAAGATGGTGAGCACAAAAAATGCAAAGATTTCTCTACACAATATGCAGGGCCTTTATATGTGAAAACCAACCTTTAATGAAATGTGCCAGGTAGATGTAAACACCTTTTACAACATAGGCAGGCTTCCAGGACCGGTCTGCTGCAGGGTCTTTCCAGCCACATGCTTCTATCCACTTTGCCCTCTGCTCTAGCTATAGTTACGTCTACAGAACCTGCAGACATAAAACTGATTCAAAATTCATAAGCATATTTTCTTTTAAAACACAGTTAAGAGTTCTTTCGTTGACATTTTAACTTCAAAGTAGTGATGCAAGCCCTGAGCATGAAGAAAAAATCTGCAGCCTCACTTCCAGAACATATCTGCATCAGTTTTGTCAGGTGATTGCATGGATCTGCCTTGCTGGTTCTGATCTAAAGCTTTAGTGATTCAAAAGTAGACATGAGGTAACAGAAAAAAAATATTAAAGAAATGGAAGTCACAATGTAGTAACCCAGTGTTTAATGCAGGTTATATTAATCTTATCAGACGAGGGTTTGTGGTTGCTGAATCAACAGAAATGCAGCTGCCTTGCTGCACAGGTTTTTGGTGTATGTGGGAGATTCAAACAAGAGTGAAAGAGAAAGTATTCCCAAGTATTGAAACATTAACAGATGAAGAGCTTTTATAAAAGCTGCACAGTGATGCAGCTGCTTGCCTTGTTGAAGGTTCTGGGTTTTATTCCAGGCCATGGGGTTTCTCTGTGGAGACTGCATGTTCTCCCCATGCATGTGCAAGGATTGAGGGTATAGAAAGAAAAGCCCATAAATGATAAATGGGATATTACTCTCTAGCAAAGGAACCATGAACTCATTAAAATACATTTTCTAAACTGATAATTATAATTCAAATTTTAAAATGTACCAAAAAATTTGATATGTCAATAATTTGGAATATATTTTTTATTTGTTTATGTTATCCGCCTCAAGTTTGATCTGAGAGGGGAACTGCTGAACATTAAGATCACTGAGAAATGAACCGCTTAAGCCGATTCTAACACTTTACAAGCTTCCTCTGACCTCCACAGAAAACAAGCTTTGTCATTTCTGACTGATTCGGCGTAGCTGTCTGCAGACTCACCTGAGGAGGCAGAATTGGTATTTTCCATCATTAGACGTCATCAAATGATGATTCTTTTAATCCGTCTACACTGCTTAGCTTTACTATGCTTGATGTTTGTATCCATTTCATTAAAATGATCTTCTTAACGCCAACTTTTTTGAGTTTTTTTTTTTGACGAGCGTTTAATGTTTACAGGTTTGCATTTCCAACAATATGGCGGATGTTCTCGCGATGTGTTGTGGGTCACGTGTGACGACGTTGCACCTTGTTATAGGTTACTAATAACACTACTTACTAATGTACACACGTCTTATATATAACTATATAGTATTCCTATTATAATAATAATAATATTTCGTAGTGCGTAATCCCAACACAAACGTTAAAAACAATATTTTAATGCAGGTCTCATTAGAAAACTGCAAATAAAGGTTGTTGGAAAAAAATAGTTTTTTTTAAACATTTACATTTTTAGACATTGTAATTTTAATATATGTAGTTTTTTTCCCTAATTTTTCTACTCTCCAACATTAATGTAATTTGAAAAATAAAACCTTACCAACAATATATGGATTGGTAAAAATGAATATTAGATTTATTTTTGTGTCTTAACTTAGATTTGATTAAAAAAAGTCTCAGCTGTGGAATGTTTTTAAAGATTATATTTTACTAGAAGAAATAGTATAGATAGTAAGTACAGATATCTTTAATATCTTTACTTTAATTGACTGGTGGGAGTGTCATTATTGCAAGGAGGAATCCCTTAATTGATTTCTAAAGAATCAGAAGAGTCTTAATATATTACAGAAACAGAAATATAGGCAATCTTCACCATTAGTGTCATTTTTTCAGGTGTGGAGGGGATTAGGTCAGCACCATGTATTAACAGAACTGAATTGCTCAAACCCAGGACTTGTGCTAACAGTACTGCATGAAAAAAACACCACATACAGTGCCTTGCGAAAGTATTTGGCCCCCTTGAACTTTTCAACCTCTTGCTACATTTCAGGCTTCAAACATAAAGATATAAAATTCAAATCTTTTGTGAAGAATCAACAACAAGTGGGACACAATCATGAAGTAGAATGAAATTTATTGGATGTGTCAAACTTTTTTAACAAATAAAAAACTGAAAAGTGGGGCGTGCAATATTATTCGGCCCCTTTACTTTCGGTGCAGTAAACTCACTCCAGAAGTTCAGTGAAGATCTCTGAATGATCCAATGTTGTCCCAAATGACTGATGATGATAAATAGAATCCACCTGTGTGTAATCAAGTCTCCGTATAAATGCACCTGCTCTGTGATAGTCTCAGGGTTCTGTTCAAAGCGCAGAGAAGAGAGATCACGAAGACCAAGGAACACACCAGGCAGGTCTGAGATACAGTTGTGGAGAAGTTTAAAGCCGGATTTGGATACAAAAAGATTTCCCAAGCTTTAAACATCCCAAGGAGCACTGTGCAAGCAATCATATTGAAATGGAAGGAGTATCAGACCACTGCAAATCTACCAAGACCCGGCCGTCCCTCTAAACTTTAATCTCGAACAAGGAGAAGACTGATCAGAGATGCAGCCAAGAGGCCCATGATCACTCTGGATGAACTGCAGAGATCTACAGCTGAGGTGGGAGAGTCTGTCCATAGGACAACAATCAGTTGTACACTGCACAAATCTGGCCTTTATGGAAGAGTAAGAGTAAGAGTAAGAGCAAGAAGAAAGCCATATTTCAAAGATATCCATAAAAAGTCTTGTTTAAAGTTTGCCACAAGCCACCTGGGAGACACACCAAACATGTGGAAGAAGGTGCTCTGGTCAGATGAAACCAAAATCGAACTGTTTGGCCACAATGCAAAACGATATGTTTGGCGTAAAAACAACACAGCTCATCACCCTGAACACACCATCCCCACTGACAAACATGGTGGTGGCAGCATCATGGTCTGGGCCTGTTTTTCGTCAGGAGGGACAGGGAAGATGGTCAAAATTGATGGGAAGATGGATGGGGCCAAATACAGGACCATTCTGGAAGAAAACCTGTTGGAGTCTGCAAGAGACCTGAGACTGGGACAGAGATTTATCTTCCAACAAGACAATGATCCAAAACATAAAGCCAAATCTGCAATGGAATGGTTCACAAATAAACGTATCCAGGTGTTGGAATGGCCAAGTCAAAGTCCAGACCTGAATCCAATCGAGAATCTGTCGAAAGAGCTGAAGACTGCTGTTCACGAATGCTCTCCATCCAACCTCACTGAGCTCCAGCTGTTTTACAAGGAAGAATGGGCAAGAATTTCAGTCTCTCGATGTTCAAAACTGATAGACATACCCCAAGCGACTTGCAGCTGTAATTGCAGCAAAGGGTGGCGCTACAAAGTATTAACGCAAGGGGGCCGAATAATATTGCACGCCCCACTTTTCAGTTTTTTATTTGTAAAAAAAGTTTGACACATCCAATAAATTTCATTCCACTTCACGATTGTGTCCCACTTGTTGATTCTTCACATAAAATTAGAATTGTATATCTTTATGTTTGAAGCCTGAAATGTGCAAAGAGGTTGAAAAGTTCAAGGGGGACGAATACTTTGCAAGGCACTGTAGATAATCTGTGACCCATGGCAACCCAGAAAACACGTGTTCACACACTGCACAGTACAGAAGCATCTGAACACCCACCAGCAGATTCTAAAACAATTTCTGTTAACTAGACACAAGGACATTGAACTTCTAAAATCTGGAATTATTCATCGACTTCAAATTTATTTAAAGACATGTCATGATCTTTACATGGATATTTTCAACACAATAGCCTAAACTTTGTGTATTACTGCTACCTTTTTGGACTTAATATTTATCGGCTTTTTTCATTCATTAAAATCGTTGGTGGTCTAACTGATCTTGTGTATTTGTACCTAAAGAATAGACTAAAAAGACAAAACATTTACTCTAGAAAAGCATTGAATTTTGTCATGAAATGCGTGGAAACCCTCAATTATGATGCTCCACTTTTATCTGCACATTACAACAGAAAAACGAATTTAGGTTTAATAATGAGCGTAGTCTGATTATTTGTCAGACCGTCGAGCTGCTTCAACTTTCCCTGGCCAATATGGCGGCTTAATCGATGTGGCTCAAACGCAGCAACGCTGTGTTTTGGCGTAATCCGTCGGGCTCTAATGTGTGTAACACCGGTGTTTGAGCTGTGTGATGGAGTTTCGCTGACTGGTATTTGGTGACGCTTCGTGACTTTTGCAATAACCGTGTTGCATCGCAGCGTTGTCCACCTGGAGCTCCGAGCCGGGCGTAATGGGGGATAACATTGTAAGTATCTGGGCGGCTTGGTGCGTGTAACGGCTAGAGTCCGGAGCGATGAGGCAGCAGAATTAGCTCCATCAGCTACCGTTAGCACAGAGAGGCTGCGGCCTGCTCACTTTACTGCCTCAACTTAGCCCATAGCGCCTCTTGGGACATCCAAGTAAAATAAATGTCTGCTGTTCACATGAAAGCTACAAAGACCGATATATTTTTCATAACCGAAACACACAAGTCATAATTTTATATATTTCGCTCCTTTAGTTGTAGATTAACAGAAATTTGCTTGGTGGATTTAGTGGAAGCTAACTGATCAGTTGGTTTAAATTTAGCCAGCGCAGATGAGCAGAAACAGAATTAGTGTAATTTAATGACAATATCGTGTTTGTGATCCGGAGGATGTTTTGTGACCAGTACAGAATAATTTAGTAACATTAACGATATTTTTCTGCACTGTCATTGTCATAATTTCCATGACCCCACTGTACTGAGGGCGAGAAAAGGAGAGAATAGTCCATGATTTTCTGACGGCCGAGGGGAGGCTTACTCGCATAGGGGGCTGATGTTAATAAAACTGCAGAATTAACCTCCATGTTTTATTATGCAGATCATCAGGGTGCAGTCCCCAGATGGAATGAAGAAAATCCCTTCTACCAAGAGGGAGACAGCGGCTGCTTTTCTGAAAAAGGTACAGAGTGCAGATATAAAACAGTCAGGGTGTGATCATATGTGCAGTGTGGTCTGTTGTTCCAAGTCAAAAAAGAGATCAGCCATATTTGGTTTTAGATTATTTACCACAAACCAAGATGGTCTGAAGCCATCCTTCATTTTCTTACAGTCCACCAAACAACATTTATTTATAACATAAAACAACAATTATTACTTTTGCTGTAAAATAATCTAAATTATAGATTATATTACTATTATTATGATTATATATGAAATGTTTGTTTAGAAATTTAGACCTAAACCAAAGAATGAAATAAACACCTGCTAAGTTTAGTAAAGTTTAAGTAAACATGCATAGAAGACAGAGTATTGGTGGTCTCTTTATAGAGTAACATGGAGCGTGACACGCTGATATTAGCTGGTTAATTATCAGGGCTATCTGCAGCTTGTTGCTAAACAGACATGTTGCTTGTGACTTACAAGCTGTAGTTTTGATTTTAAATATGACTCTAATGATAATAATGGGATCTCCTTTAGGTTCCACTTCATAACTGTCACAGCAACAAGTGGGGAAGGGGCAAAGCTAATTTACTCTATGGTCCATTCAGTTGGAGAAAACTTTGGTCATTCCAGCACTAGAGAGGCATGATGGCATTATGGATGATTTCAGCGGTCTTAAAAAAGGAAAGACTTTATTTTTAAACTCTGAGACGGATATTTAGTCTATGCCTACATTCAAGGATTAACACTCTAAAACCGAGCATGACAGCAGTTTGTCTACAGAACAAGAAAACGAAACAAAAAACAGTTCTGGGTTAATTTAGCAAATTCACCATTTCATATTTATGCACTTTACTGTCATGGGTTTAAAGCGTTTTGGTTAATTATGAACAGAGGAATCTGGATTTATTTTATACTCTGTTTATTGATTACGGGTCTGAGCACTATTTGGGCCAGTTTACTCTTATAAAATATGCCAGATTATAACCTCTGAGCAAATCAGAATACCTTAGAGAGACCTCCTGTTGTTTGGTATTATTTATTGGGGTCACATAACCACATTACCTTACAGTTTATCATGAGTAGATTATACAAAAAATACATTGAAATGTTGGTTGTCAAAGCAGTTATGAATGTTCATCGGGGCATTCTTGCAACAGTATGAATGAAGCCAACACCAAAAACTCTTTTAAACTATAATTTTATAGCTTATGTGCACCAGCTTGTTACACAGCTGTCATTCCCGTTTATGTAACTGAATCTATGAGAAAATGTAAAATTGGTTGCCTCAAAATGTTATTTTTGCACCAAGAAAGTGGTTCTCAAAGAAAAACATCCCGTTTTTTAGTTGGTTCTTCTTTAGGCCCTAAAAGAAGACTCTTCTGGGACCACCATAGGAAAATAGTCCACCAAACAAGCATTTGGCTTAAACATGTACAGCAAGTTTCCTGACAGGGTTTAACTTTTTTTTTTCAGCATTTAGTTATTGTTTTCTCATTTATCTCCTTTTTGTTCTCCTCCAAACAGGTTCTGTTAACAATTATGTGACATAAATATGAAACATGGTAATAAGGTTGTGTTAAGATGATGCAGGTCTTTCCTACCCTGTCTTTAACTGACGATGATTTAAGATCCAGCGAGAATGTCTCATTTTTTGAGGAAGATTTACTACAACTTCTCTCCTGAGTTTTGCCCGCTTCCTCCACCAACACACATGATGGTGGGGCTTTAAAGGGAGACAAGTTGAAGCTCTAAAGCCTGTGACTGATCAAAGAGCTCAATGAGGCTTAAGCAGTATGCAGCTTGCTTTTTAAAACTTCTTTTATTTAAACCCACAATTTTAAAACTGTAATTCAAACAGGTTGTGTGCATCTCCAATGGTAAACAAAGTTTCAATGTGTCCAATGAAACCATCTCTTTGAGCCTTCCAGAGAAAACAGGTGGAGGTAACTTTAGCTGCACTGCCAGGTCTCATGGAGGGGGTTGTAGATTCATGGAACTCATCCTGTGCCTCTGAGCCCTGTTTTTCTAGGGAAAACTTGAACTGTCAGGGTGACGCTGTTAATCCTTGCAGTAATTAGTTATTGCATTCTTATAAGATTCAGTTTTTACCACCATGATAAAACCGCACAAAGAAAAGGTGTTGAAGAAACTCGTCTTGTTTTTTCTAAGTTTCTCTTTGTGTTTGCTTGTTTGTTTTTTTTCAATGCAGAAAGTAATGCAGGAAGTCTCAGAGCAGGACAGTCCTGCAATGCTCGTCTGAGCTCTCCAGGCTTCCAGTACTGGCATGTGGAGGAAATTCCCACTCAGGCCTTTGCAGAATATTTCCACACGTGTCATCGCAGTGGTTTGACAGGCTTTTTCTTTTACAGTTCAGAAATGACTTAATTGGTCCTGAATCTGATTTGCTTGTTTCTCATTTTTCTTTTTTAACTTCTCTTTTTCCTAACCACGTGGAATAATTATAGCTATGTTTGAAGCTTTAGCGTTGTAAAACCTAAAATAGATCAAACTCCTGCAGGGCACTGCAGCAGCGCCTCTTTAAAAATGCATGCATCCGTGTTGCAGCAGGATGGTGTAGCCTTCCGATCAATGGGAGGAGCAGGTTTAAATATCTGCTGATCACCTGGCAGAAAAAAACCCTCAAACATGTGATTGTGAAGCAGAAGGAGCAGAGACGGTGTCAGCTCTGCACATTTGATTTGTGCTAAAAAGATGACAGTGATGTTTTGTTTCATGTTTGTTAATGACCTTCATGGAAAAGCCTTTTCTCTCTTCTTTAGCTTGGATTTTAGAAAAAAAATCACTATTTAATTCCTTGTGAAATAGGCAAATTGTTTCTTAAAGCTTCGAATTAACTCATAGTACCTGTTAAACAGTGAATAAAGTCAGTTTAGATCTTTCTTTAAATCAGAAAGTTGTGTATCAAAGGTTATGTTTATTGACTTCAGTATTTCTTAAATAATTATCATCCAGCCAGCCTCAGCCTGCCGTTCTGCCTGAGATGGTAGCCTGTAATGGGATATAGAAAGCTGAAGGAGCTTCCTGTAACGTCATGGGGACTCTGTGGAGCGACTCTTAACAAGCTGAGCGGGTCTCATCCCAAGAAGCCCTCTGCTAATCTGGTTTGACTGAGGGGGCTGATGTTTAGCCTTGACAGAACTAGTGGCTGTCATTGTTCAGGAAATGTTTAAATATATGTGGTAACAGGTTATTGTCTCCTACAGGTGGCCAAAGAGTTTGGGTTCAATTCCAATGGGTTCTCTGTTTATCTGAACCGCAACAAGACCGGAGAGATTCTGTCCCAGAACAAAACCCTCAGCTTACTAAAGATCAAGTAAGTTCAAGGAAACTGAGGGTCGATTGAGTTTGGATCTTCCAGCACAGATCCGGCAGTTATTGAAAGATTTCTTATCTGAAAAGTTTATTACTGTTAATACATTTCAGAATTAATTTCAAGTTTTACTAAAGAAGACATTGCAATCAGCGTAAGTATGGTTACAAAAAGTAATAGAGTACATCTGAATAAATAGAAAGTAAACAAAAGAAACACTTAAACCAAATAAGAGAGGTTTGGCCATTTTATGAGCATATATCAATATTTATCATGCTTTACAAGTTTTGCACTTTGAGGTAACTAACTATTAATGTATAGCATTATTTTTGCACTATAGTTTTCGCCATGGTTACTTCTTCTTTTCTAGTTTTTATTGAGTCCAGCTAACACATTCAGACTATAGTTAGACACTATAATGGAGTACTACTCTGTTTTCTGCTCATACATGGAGCACAACTTGATTAAACAAACTTTAGCTGACTTGTTCTTTGTGGAAACTCACAAAGAACTACTTGTATGTAATATTTAAGGGCTGCAGGTTACATGCTCTGTATGCCGATGATAGACTAGATGGTGTTTCTCCATCCTTAACCCCCTGATGTAGGGTTCATTGACGTGGATGCTGAAGCTCATGGAGTCATGGACACATCATGATAATGGTTGCATGTTTTCTAATGTGGTGCAATCCTATTTATTAATTTTGTTTTATTTTAATTTGACTTTTTATTTTCTGTTTGGATGTTTTATTTTTTAAATAAAGTCTAGAAACTCAGCATTTACCCTTAAATTGCATTCATGCAAGTTGTGTAAAATGTATTAAATGCTGATTTGGGCCTTGTAAATACAGTGTTGCTTTAATCTTCTTCTTGCAGGCATGGGGACATGTTGTTTCTGTTCCCCTCTGCATCCTCCTCCTCTTCAGGGGAAACAATGGACACGGCGACCCCACACACATCTTCATCCCTGCCATCCATCTCATCCTCTTCTTCATCCTCCTCTTCGTCCTCGTTGATCCCTCGGTCCTCCTCGGCACCACAGGTACAGGAGGATGAAATCGATCAATATCTGGCCAAGCAAGACGGCAAGATCTACAGGAACAGAGACCCACAGCTGTAAGACTGGCAACGGCTGCAAACATTTAAAACAAAAGCAGATGTGGGAAACCTCCTAAATCTTTCTTTGTTCCAGATGTCGTCATGGTGCCCTGGGGAAATGTGTGCACTGTGTACCACTAGAGGTAACTGCTCTCATACTGATTTCCTCAAACCAATGGGATCAAACTTTAACAAGACTAACCATGAAGGATACGACTTCTGTCTTTTCCAGCCTTTTGACGAAGACTACCTGAACCACCTCGACCCACCGGTGAAGCACATGTCATTCCACGCGTACCTTCGCAAGCTGACCGGTGGAGCTGATAAGTGAGAAGTTTGTCTTTCATTTTACGAGCAGATATGTTCATGATCCCTGTGTGAGAGACTAACTCTGTCCTGATCCCACGCAGAGGGAAGTTTGCAGCTTTGGAGAACATCAGCTGTAAGATAAAATCAGGATGTGAGGGTCATCCTCCCTGGCCTGAGGGCATCTGCACCAAGTGCCAGCCCAGCGCCATCACTCTGAACAGACAGGTGCGGCTCCCCGTGTGGTCCTAAAGTGATTCTCTCTACCTTCCTGTCAGACATTTATGGATGTCTTGATCAAATCTTCTCAGTCCACGATGCTTATTAATCCTTTAAGTCTCCAACAACAGTCAAATCTAAATGTTTGCAAACTACACAGACTAAATACAATAATGGTAATTACGCTTAGAAGAAATCATGAGCCCTTTGTTGCTGTAAGGGAAACAGCATTTGTTTTTGTTTTTTTGCTATCAATATATTCAAATATTCAATCTTTTTAATTTCAACCAAAATCAACAGAATTTTTTTTGCATTTTCTACGAAAAAAGCAGAAGAATTATTATTGTGGCATCATGAATAATTTATTATTTAAATGTCTTTCTTGCCCAAGATGCAACACTGTACAAGTAAAACAGTGGCATTAAAGCAAAGGAACCCAAAATGAAGTGTCTAAATGATCATATATTGGTATTTTTCTATAATATCACAATGTAAAGAGATTAAGCACACTGTACTGAGTGATCTACCTCAGTGCAGAGAGCATCTGTATGGTGTAGCAAGAAAATATGTGGTGCTTTTATGGGGTAATCTTGGCCATATTTGGGTATCACTTGTTCTCAAAAGACTTAGGAAGTCAGAGTTTGGACACTTCTGCCCTAGAACTTTTTGTGCAACCATGAAAGCTTCTCTGCTCCTCTCCCAGAAATACAGACATGTAGACAATATCATGTTTGAGAACCACACCATCGCCGACCGATTCCTGGACTTCTGGAGGAAAACGGGCAGTCAGAGGATGGGTTACTTATATGGCCGGTACACCGAGCACACAGACATCCCGCTGGGCATCAGAGCTGAGGTGGCTGCCATCTATGAGCCCCCACAGGTCAAAGTCTCACCCAACAAATCTTAAGTTGATCCGAATTCTTTTAAAGGGGTTCTCATGGTACTGTATATGTCAGTAGGCTTAACATGGGGTTTCTTTCAGAGTGCGACCCAGAACAGTCTGGAACTGTTGGAGGATCCCAAAGCTGCAGCTGTAGATGAAATCGCTGCCAAACTGGGGCTCTGCAAGGTGGGTCTGCTTTTTCTGCTATGTGCTCCGCTGGTCAATGTGCTCTTTTTCACAGACACACACCTTGATCTTAGGGCTCTGACCTGCAGACCCACATGCTTATTCCCCCAAACAGTAAACCTGGAAAATGATTATTTTCATACTTGAGCATCTTTAGTGGTTATCTCTGCCTACATGTTAGTTGGGTTTACCAAAACAAAGGAAAAGTTTTAGTTTTTTTCCCCTGTGTTCTGTAGGTGGGCTGGATCTTCACTGACTTGCTGTCCGAGGATACAAGAATAGGCACTGTCCACTACACAAGAAACCAGGTGAGGATCCCCATAAGTTAAAGGTGAACTAAGTGTCAAAGAAGCTGCTTTATCCCCGTATGATCAAAATGTTCTTATACATCTTTTAGGACTCCTTTTACCTGAGTGCTGAAGAGTGCATTACGGCCGGATATTTCCAGAATCAACACTCAAACCCCTGCAAGCTGTCTCGAGACGGGTCCTTTGGATCCAAGTTTGTGACTGTCGTTGCTACAGGTAGATTGTTTTTGAGTTTTCCTTTTTATTGTGATGTGTTACAGACACATTTTTTTAACTTTGTGATATTTAAATGTAACAAAAAGTGAACTTCTGGATTACCAATTATTTACAGGTTATAGAAACATTAGTTAGGTCAGTCAGTGATATTAGTTCATTATTAATCCTTGATCTCACCACTTTGTACTGATGTTTTCAGCAGTTTTTCCCACTTTGCTGACTTTGAAAACTGAGGACCAAACAACAATATTAATTCATTGCTGAATGCTGACAATATTCACTGATTGAACTGCATTATTGACTCTTTATTTCCAACATAAAACGGTCTTTCTTTGAAAAACGCAAAATTGATTAACAGAAAACATACAACAGTTGCCTCTTTAGCCGTCAGCCCCTTTCAGATCATAGATCTGCAGGAATCACACACTTACAAAACACCTTTTTACCCTTAATGTATCATTTTGTCATTCAGAACATGCCTCGTCTTTCAGAGCGTGCAGCTGGGATCACAGAACCAAAGAAGCATTTCTTGCTACATTCACCTGAGCTACGTGTGCAGGATATTTGTCCGAGATTTCCCATGTATTTGACCGAGCTCCCTGCAGCGTAGTGCATGCGGTCCACATTCAGGCACTGGTGTCATTTATTCCCAGTATTACAGAGAGAGGAGGGTGAAGACATGCAGTAAAGGTCATGAGGTTGGTTGTTGAACCCTGGATGGTTGTGTCAAGGACAAATATGAGGAACATGCTCCACATCACATTTGTTCTTGAATCACACCTTATCCTTACAGTTCAGTTGCTAAGGGTCTGTAACAACCTCCTGAGCTGGGCTGGGGTGTAATATTGTTGGGTTGACTTCAACCGCATAACCATTCTTTTTTTTTAAATGTAAATGATGTTCTTACTCTTCTCATCAGAAATGATTCAAACAGCAGAGCATGTCTGATTTTTATATATTTTTTAAAACATTTCTCAGCCTCCTTATGAGTAATCTTGTTATTGTTGGAACTTACTTCACCCTCTGCAACATTTTCCATTTGGTCTGTTTGAGCCTCTTCTCTGCGCTGAGAAAAGCTGGACGTTAGCTCAGATTTTTTCACTCCCCTAGTTGAACCTTTCCTGAAACAAACATATTAATTGTTTGCAGAAAGTTTAAGCAGTTATAAATGTCCTGAAAATGTCCCAAATGGCCCAGAAAGCTAAAGATCAAAATTGTGATCTCTTGCTTTTGGAAAAAAAACAAAGAAATTAAACAATCAGTTCCTTTGAACAAGCATGTACAGTCCAGAGCCCGATGTTGAGGCTTGAGGCCAAATCCAGCAGTGACCTCATCTGTCATTTGTCTGAGTGAACCAGTGGAAACAAAACCTACATCATGGTTATAGATGTTCTGTCTGGTGGGACAGAATCAAAGCTGAAACGCTTTTTGACGAATTAGTGTGCACAACAAGTTGAAGCTTATATTCTGCAGACATGGGATCAGTGGGTTTGTTTGCATGTTCTGTGTGCAGGTGGTCCAGATAATCAGGTCCACTTTGAAGGTTACCAAGTATCCAATCAGTGCATGGCTCTGGTGAGAGACGAGTGCCTGCTGCCCTGCAAAGACGCTCCTGAGCTTGGCTATGCCAAAGAGTCCAGTCCGGAGCAGTACGTACCCGACGTCTTCTACAAGGTGAGACTCCTCAGTCAGCGCACTGAAAACAATCCACTGCAGAAGATTTAGCAGGATCTTTTTAATATTCAGGCAGCCCCATAACTTCCAGAGGATACATTAGTTTTTGCTTATCTGTATTTTTTCTTTATCCCAACAGGACAAAGATAAATTTGGGAATGACGTCACATTTCTATCTCGACCTCTTCCTGTCGAGTACCTTATCATAGATGTGAGTCCGATACTTTTCCATTTCTGACTTGGTTTGTGTGAGGCAGTGTTCTGATCGCTTTACGGATATCAGTATAGTTTTTTTAAATTATTGAAAGATCTATATTTTCTTTAGATTACCACAACTTTCCCAAAGGACCCTCAGTACACCTTCACCTCCACACAACGCTTCCCAATCGAAAACCGCGATCTCCTTGGAGAAACACAAGTGAGTTCTGTTTTCCTGCCCTGCTCTGGTGTCTGGTGACTTCATGTCTGTAGTGAAGAGAAAAGTTGAAAAGTTTGAAATCCCTTGAAAGGACCTTCTTAGTGAATCTGAATGTTTAATTGCAGGATTTTCACAGTTTAGCCACGTACCTGTCCCAGTGCTCCTCTGTGTCATTCCTGGACATCGTCTCAGACTTCCATCTGCTTCTCTTCCTTGTCACCAACGAAGTCATGCCTCTGAGGGTGAGTCGATGCTCCGAAGCCATTACTCCTCCAGTTTTCCAGCTGTTTTTAATTTGTGATGAGGAGTCTGACTGTAGCCAGATTCTCCTCCAGTCTGGAAGTGGTTAACTCCCTGATCATGTTTAGGAATACTTGATGAAACTTTGGAAAGTATGCTCTTTTGCAGTAAAATGTTTGATCAGACTTCCATGTCCTCATAGAAACTCATTTTAAACAAACAAAAGCTGAAGATGAGTTTGTCTTTTTTGGTTGCAGGACAGTATTGGACTTCTTCTCGACGCGGTGAAGACGTCCAATGAGCAGCTGGCGCAGACCTGGAAGAAGTCTGAGCAGTGGGCAACCATTGAGCAGCTCTGCAGTAAGCCACGTCAAACTTGTACTAAACCCGTTTATTTGGTCTTTCAGTTCTGGATGTCCTGCAAATAATCTACTCACATAAAGTTTTTCAACAGTGTTTAATATCGAACTTAAAAGGGAACAGAGAAAAGAAGCTGGAGTAATTTCAAGCTTTTTAAAAAATGATTTTGCCTTGATCTGTTTGAAAATCTGTGCATATTTATTATTGAAGTCTGAATGTAAAAATGAAGCCTCATAAAATTAGATTGATTCTTACCTTGAGAGATGTCCAGAAGGCTACCAGGATTTCCAAATTCATCACGTTTCAGGAGAGATTAAGGTTGAAAAAGCTGATAGGATAAAACAGAGAAACGTTGCGGTACTGCCTCCTGCTTTCTTTTTTCCTCTGAAGTCTGCTCCGGGTCAGTTCGATGAATTAGTCCCAAGTATGAATTGACTTCCTGAAGCAAACGCTGCTTTTTGTACCCAAAAAGTTAAGTACCAAACAGCCTAAGCTGCAGAAGTACAAAATGAAGAACAAGCAAAACTATCAGCACTCTTTAGGTCTAGGTCTCTGTTGGAGCAGCATAAACGAACGGCTGGCAGGCCACCAAACAGTTTAAATAGCTCTTTAGAGCTTTTTGATTCTTCTGACATGATTTTAAATCTCTCACTGATGCTAATGTTGAGTCTTTCCTCAGTAACAGTTTTACATACTGAAGTGTTGCTAGCTGATTCAGTCACTGGTCGATTTCTAAGAGCGTCTCCTTCTATTAGTAATGAACTCAGTCCTCTGCATGTGAATAAAATGCTCCTTTATAAACTGTATGACCTAAAAGACAAAAGCGAATCAGAGATCCATCCAATGTTTTTCCTTCCAAGTTACTTGAATAATCTTCCCATGTCCAGATGTCTTAACAATGGACATGCATATTTAACTGTTCAAGTGTTTAATTAATGGATTTGTATTTAAGATACCTGCATTTATGAATATTAACAGTATATAGATATGTCCTTTACTATATAAATCCATTTATCCTCCTTCACAGCAGTGAGCATCACAGTTAATTTTGCTGCATTTGTTATTAGATTCAGCCATAAATCAGATAGTTTAGCAAAACGTATATATTTGGAAGCCTTTCTCTGTGGGTTAATTTTATCTGGGAATATGGAAAATTCTTTCATAGCTGGATTCGGTTTTTATGTCAAACGCTGCGATGTAATTACGATTAATTAAAAAGCTGTCGTTTATTTAAGACTCCCTGCCGTACATTATAGTATTCTGCATATTTTCTAAACCTTTTATGGTCACGTTTTTAGCCTGTACTTGATTCTTTTTTTAATTTTTCATAAACGTCCCCTGATTATAACAAAGTTGAATCTGTCAGGGCCGATTTATAAATGCACAGCAAACACTTCGTCATGGTAACATCCTGTAACCTGTTCCTGCCCCCTCAGGCACGGAGGGCGGGCAGCCATCCAGCTCTCTGGGTTATGAGGCGATGGGCGGCCCCGCGGTTCCGGCGTCCTCCGCAGCCATGTGGTCCTGCCTCCACTGCACCTTCATGAACCAGCCCGGCACAGAGCACTGTGAAATCTGCAGCCTGCCCCGCAGTTAAGACCCTCCACAGAACTTCCACGCTTCACCTTGAAAGTCCTCACTTCACCAGATCCAGTTGCAAGATTCAGACCCCCTCATCATTATTTTGTCCACCTCACAGTGAAGCCTCGGTCTTCCCGCTGGCTGCTGAAGGCAGAGAAGGATGCACCCGTTTACATCCTAGTATCTAAAAACCAAAAGTTGAACCAGTGATTTAATCTTGTTATATTATCCCTCCTTTCAGCAGTTCTCATCTGTTCTGGGCCTACACTGTTAATATATTTTCCCTATAACTCAAATAAAACCTGTTTTGACTCAGGAGGATAGACCCAACTTTCAGATCGTTCTTCACATCAGTGCTCTCACAGTGACTGCGTATAAATACCTTTGATGCTGTTATTTAATTGAGGTTCTTTTTTTTTATCAGATTGTAGCGTGTAACTTAAAGTTTCACTCTTCAGATCAGACTCTTTTCCAGCTCCTGGTCTCTGGAAAGCCCTTTACAGTACAATCACTCCTCAAAGCTTTGACTTCAAAAGGCTGCGAGCTGCAGACTAAACCCAGTTTTATAGCCCAGAGTTTATATTTTTAGTGTTAAATTTATTCCCCAGTTTTAAGAAGCAGCCTCCAACGATTGCAGAAGGGAGATCTGATTAGTTTTAATTGTGATGGTTTGAACTTGAGCAGCAGAATATGTAGCTTATTTAATCGGTTGTTCTGATAAAACATCCCAGGACACTTTCTAAGTTTATCTCCATTTGCTGTGAGGTGCTCTAGAAACAACTGGTGCTCGCCTCCTTATCAGAGCCTCCTCTTCTCTCTTTGTTTTTATCCCCCTGCTGGTGCAAATGGGCCAGAACCTAACCCCTGTACCTCTTGTGATTGACCCCTGAGCGCTTCTAACCATCAGAGACTTCAAAGACTTTTCTTCTTAAAGTTGAAGGTCCATCCAGAGATGGAAGACCTGAAATAATCGCTTCTGATGTAAATTTCCAAGATGGTCCAGAAACACTGGTGTTTGGAAGCTACCGAATCCTCTTCCAACACCAGAGGTTCAGAAGACTGCTACTTCACAGAGCTCCACTGGATAAACCAAACAGCTGAACATAAAATATAAACATTAAAAGGCATCAAAAGGCCTCTAAATCAGTTATACGTCGGAGCTACTGAAGGATTCTTGTCTAAAAACATTCTAACCTTTTTCTTCAGCAGGCATTTTAACCTCTAACAGGTAAACCATATGTTTAAATGGTGGATTTATTGGTTCTAAATCTGCCTGTTCTGCTGAGACATATTAAAATATCTGCTCCAGGAAAGGTGTAGAAGTCCAGCATCTTCAACAAATTAAACATCAGCTTAGAAGCCATCAGAGACTCCTCTTTGTAGAAATATCATGGCTGACTCTTTAACATAAGCAGTTTGGGCGATTAGGTTGATTAAAGTTGGGTTCTTTTGTTTTTCCTACAGGACTAATAACATTGGGACCAATATGAGTGAGATCCTTTTGAAAAAGTTGGCCACAGGTGCTCCGAGTGTTTCAGGCTCACATTCAGCCAAACTGCAACATTTTGATGTCCATCTGTTCTTTAAAGCCATTTAAAGGGTAAACAATATGTGTGGAGAGAAAAGTGCCTCTGTAAAATACAAATTAAGAGTAGATGGATTCTTACCTGTCAGATTACACCAGTGCTAAACTAGCAGAACCATCCAGAATCTCACTCGGTCCCTTTATCAGCATTTTTCAGGATAGTTTTTATTATCATTCATGAATGTGAACTGCATCACTCCAGTGATGATCCAAACTGGAAAAGTTTTCAATGAAGCTCTTTAGTCCAGAGGGCAAGTCAGAAGATGCCCATGTTTACTATTTTATGAGACGTGGGCTTCTCTGTAAACTTGTCTTCATCAATTCAGAGAATAATTCTAGTTTTAGTTTAGTTTGACGCTTTTTGCTCCTCTTGCCGTGTCGATTTAATTAGATGTGATTACTCTGATGACACACTAAGGGGCGACTTTGACGTTTTCCTTTTGTATTAATCTGAGGGCTGTTTGCTGAGCAAGCAAGCTCTTGGAGCTACAGCCCGTCCTCACTTTCCACTGAGCTGACCGAGGACCCTGAAAGTTGTATGCTGTTGACTTGGATTTGAAGCAAAACAATAAAAGATACAAAAACACAATTATGAGTCTTTTCTCTTTTCTGCTAGAATAGATCCTGATAATTTTTTTTTCTTTAATAAACAATGCAGCAAACATGCAGATCAGCCAAGGAGGTGGCACTCCTGGCATTGTTTCCCGAGGGCATTATTGGTGCGTTGAACATGAGTCACTTTGTCTTGTGGTGGAAGTCCCATTGTATATCTGCTTGAGACAGACATGTCCTGCATACAGATGTCCCAGGGACTAGAAACCATGGCTTTTTGAGGTAACCCGTACACATCTTGTAACACTCAGTTATGCAAACCCACAGTGGGGCCCCCTGTTTAACTCCATCTTGTGCATCCATCAAACCTTCGCTCACTGTTCTGTTGAATGCTCTGGGTACTGTCTGTAACACATCATATGTGCCTTTAGAATCTGTTTTTAATATACCAACACTGGTGAATCTTTCACAAAGCTGACAAAAGTATTTATACACCTGGAACTGTTTCACATTGGTGCTGAATCTCAGGTCCTATGGTTGGCTCTACCACTAGCACCCTCAGGGCACTCCTTCCTGAGGTATGGACAGGTCTCACTCATTTCTGTTGTAAAAAGATGTGACTTAATATGTCCATTTGTTCTGTGTAAGCAGTTACCAATCCTGCAGCACACATCATTTTTATGCTTGTTGAGAAACATAATTGCCAGTTTTTGTCAAATACATCAGAATACATAAAACTACAGATGAAACTTTTTCCTGTTATTGTCTCAATGGACCTTAAACACAAATATTACTATATTTTCCTTTATTTGATTGAGAAGAAAAACATCAGCATTCATTAAACTACACATATTGTAAAATTTTGAGATGTTTCAATAGATTAACAGTGATATCACAGTACATATGGGGAAACTTGAAGTTAGAAATTACAGTGTGGTAATAATGTTACCTGACAAATGCGATTTAACGATTGCCATGTTATTGCTGCTAACTTCAATTTATTATGTAGTTTTTTCCACAAATATTCAGAACCTATTCAAGCCTTGCCCTGGATTCTCAATTCGATTTTGACCTGGACTTTGACTGGGCCATTTTGACACATGTATGTGCTTTGATCTAAACCAGAGTCCGTGTCCTGCGAGTTTTAGATGTACCACCGCTTCAACATACCTGAAACAAGTGGGTGGTACGTTACCAGGCATCTGCAGAAGTTGACATACCGAGGAAGTAATCCAGCTTTGCTGGAGCAGGAAAACATCTGCTGAGCTGGCCATGCCATTGTAGCTCTGGCTGTACAGTTAGGGTCATCATCCTGCTGGAATGTGAACCTTTACCCCGGACTCAAGTCTTTTACAGCTTCTACTGGCTTGTATTGTCCTATATTTAGCTCCATTCATCATTTTATCATCTCTCACCAAATTCAGACCCTCTGAAGCGTTCGGAGGTTATGAATACTCTTACAATGCAGTGTACAAACCCATCACTGGTCTGCATGTGTACCAAATTATGTCTAAATCAGACGATTTCTTCTCGGTTTCATAATTTGTTTTTGCCAGTGAGTGTATCTTACAGATTTAACAGCTAGTCTAAAAGTAAAAGAAACTTAATGGCTACAGGAATCACTGAGCTTGTTGCGTCCAGGTTCTACTGGCTTGATTCTGGGTAAAATAATTTGGTCCAGACCTCTTCCCTCACTGCTTTTGTGTCAGTTACACCAGTAAATCACTGCCTGCGATTCAAAACATCCCACATGGTCGATGTGTGTAACGTTTTCTAAAAGTCATTATCTTTCAGATATAATGTGTACTTTTTACCTCACAGATTTTATGTTTTCTAATAAGTCAAAAGTCATGAATGAATCCCCAGTCAAGATGGATCTGGGTGTCAATTTGCTGTTTAACTCTTACAATATCCATAATAATTGATGTCCACCTCTGCAGATGTGCAGCAGATGAAAAACAGGAGTGTTTAGATGTACTGACCCTGAAAGATCAAACAGCAAATAAATGTTCCGCATGAAGCTCATTCTGATGGAGGGGTGGAGACTGAAGATCCTCCCTTTGTTCCACATATAAAGCAGGTGTTTTCTTTCTGAACACAGGATTGTTCCAACGCGTCACTGACAGTGAGTTTTCTATACTAACTTTAAACCCGAGGCTGAAGTTTTATGATCAGACACTGAAGGAAGTCACGTTTTAAACAGGATGAAGGCAACTGGAGTCTTGCTAGTCTTGTCTGTAACTCTGGGTGCAACTCAGACACAGAAACCAGAGCTGGATCACGGTGATGAAGGTAACACACGCTTCTTCATCACTGATGCTTTACAGTAAAAAACTGAAAACACATCTGAGCATAGAAAAGGTCGTATTGTTGCACATTTTTACAATTTAATTTCTGTTTCCGAAATTTAATTCGCTACCATTGATTTTAAATATTTTAATGTCATTGATAATTAACTGGACCGTTGTCTAATACACCTGAGCCCAAAGTTATTTATAACCCTGGCAGGTTTTGGTTTAAAGTAATGTTTAAAACTGAAAGAGAATCTATGGAGGGGGCTAAAGATTAGGGTGATGGCAAGGAGGCCTTCCAAGAGCAAAGACTTGGAGCTCATAACCAAAGATACATTTTCAAAATAACAGTGAAACATGCAATAAGCTGGTGAGCAATTATAAGTTTGATTGCTTTAATGCCAATAAAAAAACATTTGAATAGTTTAACATTTAGTAGGATATAAATCATGACATGCTATTTTTATTTAAAGAGACGCCTGTCTCATTTACTGTGAGGCTCAACATTTTGGTTAAATGAAGATCATTTTAAATCTGCCAGGAGGATAAATGATTTTCGCCTTAACTGTAGACTATGATACTTAAAATCTCAGTCTGAACTTTTACAGAAAATTCAGTAAATAACGGGACAGATTTGTCTTCATATTTTGCTGAAAAATGCAATTTTAGTTGATTATTATAAAGAGATTATCATTATTATTATCGTCATTAATGAGGAAGACTTAACTTTTTTGGATTTCATTTTTTAAATACCCAGCTTGTTATTTTTACAGTGTATTATTAGAAACAGCGAATATAAAATTATAGAAGCTTTATCTTCAGAAATAAATAAATGCAATTTAAGACTGTTTTTCATCAATTATATACATTATATACAACTATCGAAGTTTTTGGCTGAAAAGTATTTTTGTAGATAAGTTTAATAGTATTTCAGTCTCTTGAGTAGTTGTGTCTGTTTTTGCAGAATGTATAAATCAGCTGTTGACCTGCATTTAGTAAAAAACAAGTCAATTTCAGTTTTATCTTGTGTATCACTAACACAAACAGTTAAATGATGATCGTCTCATTGATTTGCTGACCTGCAGCTGAGAGGATGAACACCAGAGGATGTGCAAACCTCACGCTGGTTTTAGACAACTGGAAACATGCCATAATGACTCAGGTCAAAGATCTGCTGCTGAATGACCACAACACCGTGCTGCCGGACTACGGAAGGTCAGGAATGGTCTCCAGTTTTAAAGCTCTAAAATTACTACATCAACTGTACTGTGCAAAAGCTCTGATTCAGTCCTTGTTATTGTATATTTTCTGTCCAAACATCTACACTTTTTTCTCATCTTCATCAATAGTTCTCCAGGCTTTCTGAAGGCCATAAGACGTTTCTCTTTGGACATTGGCTGCTTTGTTAATTATTTTCAGTTATTTAAATTGTTATTCACTAAACTCTGACACCTAAATTATTAAGCAATGAAAAGCTTCAAAATATAGCAAACAAACCAGTTTTGGATCAATACATAGCAGATAATTTGTCAAATAATTAAACAGAGATACTCAAATATGTTAAACTGGAACTTTAGGGATTTTGTGAACAGTGGGCTACCAGAAAAAAAAACCTGGTCCCTTTTGTTAAACTGAATCTCCAAAAATCCTGAAAATAATAGTTAGATGGACGGAAAACAGGGTAGTTGTTGCTGGAAAACTTACCATACAGAAGATGATCTGCTGTAATGATTTATTTCTCAGATATTAGTCATGGTTGAAAGTGTTTTGCGAGGTAAGTATCTAAGTTTTCAAAACTGTTCATCTCCTATACACTGTTTTTTTAAGATCTGACATTTAACACGTCCTCTTTGGTTCTCCACTTGTGTGGTTTCCTCATTTTAAGCACTAACATCCCACAATGGTCAGATACAAAATCCAATTAGATTGATAATAAATTGCCTAATAATAATAATAATAATACATTGACAATGGAGGATATTTCTATTCTATTCTGTTCTGTTTTGTTCTGTTCTAAAACCATCTGACAGCCCCTCACTTTTTAAATGATGACCTTCACCACTTGTAACAGCATAAATGTAGACAGAGCCACTCTTTTGGGTTGCAATGATATGTATGGGAAAGTTAGCCAGATGAATTATTGTATATCTCGAGTTCGAGTTTAACACAGCTGTATTTTACTGGCCTGTCCATTTGTTCGTAATCTCTAATCTGTAGGAGAAGTAGATTTTGCTTTTGACGTGTTTAAACCTTGCATCACTGCAGGATACAGCCGCTGTCAGAAGCTCTGGGAAATCTCTACATGGAGTTCAACTTCTTGAAGGAGAGCCTCGCTGAGCTCACAGCCAGGTTTGAATACGTCGAGAGCTTCGTGGACGAAGTTCGGTCAGGAAGGAAACCTGCAGGACAAAATAGAGAACTCCAAATGCCCAGAATGTCGACAACAGATGAGGATGCAGCAAAAGGTGGAGGTAGAACTGCTAGGAGGAGGACCAGAGTCGTAGTTTGCAGAATCCAGAAACCAGTTGGCTCAGAGCACTGATGATGACATACAGCATGATGTTCAATTCAGAGGTGTGGTTTACCAATGAAAACATGTTTAAGCAGTTTCTTAGCCTTAGTTGGAGTTTTACACTTTCATGATAAGACATCATTGAGTTTTCCCCAAGAGTTTTCCTTTGTAGCTTTGAGTCAATATTGCACCATTAATTTTTCAGTTCTTTATAATATAATGTTCTCATATTGATCTCTATTTTTTTTGTTATCTGATTTTAATACAAGTAGACAGCAAAAGTTGACATTGCTTTATTCAATAAAAAATTATGTCAATGAAAATACATTTTCTTGCTAAAGAAAAATGTGTCTTATTTTCTTTCCTCTCGCATTATCTACAAGCCACTGATGCATGTTAGAATTCATAGTGGATTCTATAGTGGTGAGCTGGCCAGGGCCCACTGCATCTCCAAGCCATGGCACCCCCACCTCCATTCCTCACAGCTGGTATGAAGCTGTTTTGTAGAATGTTGTAATTGGTGTACCCCAAACATGGCTTCTGTTCTGGTGTCTAAAGTTTTGAAGATCCTCCACTTATAAACTATTATGCATACTGTAGAATAGTTGATTTCAAAATCTTTGGAGACCTCTTTAAAGCCAATATCAGACCTATAAGCTGCTACACAATCTTCTTTCTGAAGTCCTCAGAGAGCTATTCAGATCTCACAATGGTGTTCACTCTCACTTCAATAGTCAGGAGCACAGCAAACTTAATGTTAAACGTTGCAGTTTTCATAAGGCTCAGTAGCAATGTTCTCAACATAAGTACCTCAAATGATATGCCTGTTTGTCATTTTAGCCATTTTAAAAAGGACTAAATGATGGTGTGTCATCAGTTATTCTCACTACAAATTACATTTTTTTATTACATTTTACAGTTTTAAATAATAATTTCTTCAGTTTTAACTTTAGAGTCAGATTTTCTGAATTTTCCAGGTGGCCTATTATTAAAATTGATGTGAAACATCTTTATGTCTTAACATGTTTTCAAGGGGTGTTGTAATTTTCACCTGATTCAATATGTGAATTATTTGTCTAATTTTACTTGAATATAGAACTGATTTTCTATTATTTTTCTTTATAATTAGCTAATATTCTTACATTTTTAAGTGGAATAGATTTTGTGCCCCTATTTTGTATCATAATTGCCTCTTTTTGTTTATTTATGTGAGCCTGGAAAAAGTAGTATTTTAATTGAAAAAAATAAGTGAAGATATAGGAAATATGGATTTTCTGTGTTCTGCATATTTATCATAACATTCAGAGAATTTGCCTGTTTATGATAATTTATCGAAAACTGGCTGTTCCCAGTACTGATCATTACATTTTCGTTGCAATGTATATGTATGTATGTGACGTGAAAAGAATACTTTTAAAGTCTAAAACTTATAGACAGTGCTGTAAAACAGCCAATAATTTAAAAATTTTCTTGGGAAAATCGAAAGTGAAAATTCCTAGGAAACAGTAAACCCAGCATAGGTTTCTTCTCCGTTGAGATCACAGCAGAAACGAAACTAAAAAGACTTTCAGGTGGTTTAGAGACTGTCAAAAAGTTACGCACTCAATAGTAACAGAAAAAACACGTAAAACTGTGGATTAATTGTTAATTTATCCATCTACTTATTTTATTTGTTGTAAACAAGTTATTTTATAATCAACAATATTCATCTTAACTTGAGAAAGCTTATAGAAATACAACCGTTTGTAGACAGACGACACATTTGCAGACTGTCCCTTACCCTGAACGTAGCATCCATATTAAACGATCAGAGCGTTCCTGTTTGTACTTGACCTGCGGCTCACAGTCAGAGGTAAGCAAAATATGACTTTAAATCTGAAATAGTTTTGTTTTATCTCTTTGCTTTGACTACAAGCAAAAAGTCAGCATCCCAACAACCTAAATCAGTTTTTATCTCTAACAATAACTTTGTCACGAAAAGTCAAACTAGCATAAATTATCTAGCTTAAACAGGAAACTTTTAAATCAGGAGTTTTTCCTGTTTTTCTATAAGCTGTTTTTAATCGTTGAAGAGAGTGATTGTTTCATTTTATCACTCTGTTATCTGAATCGTTGTGCATCATGAGATGCAATGAAGCTGTAACGTTTGTTAATGTTTTTGGAGAAATCGAGAAAAGTAACACATACAAAACAATGCATATAATTGACACTGAGCCTTTAGTAATTCATTGAAGCCTACTTTTTCCAAGGTTCTAGTTTGTTTAGAAAGAATTCACAAGCTTCATCTATCTAGTTTGATTTGAGGTGAAGCTCTCCTTGTTCATTGTTTCACTGATGCACCAGTACCACAGCATGATGCTTCTACCACCATGTTTGACAGTGGGTTTGACAGTGGGTTCAGTTTTCTTCCTCCTCTCGACCTGTTCAAACATTCTCCAACTCGTCTGACCATTCAGTTCTGTTTTCAAAACTCACTGAAATTGTATGTGATAGATTCTTTCCCCTGGAAAAAAGAATGATTCAAATGCATTATTAAAGCCCCAAAATAATGTGATTTTCATGCCCATGATCAACATTTTTACTAGTGCTATAGATATCAGAGTAAGGGGGACTCTCCGTGGAACGTCATCCCCACAGATGGCGGACGGGGCAGCAAACCTCCACAGCACCCTTGAATCACAGGAGAAATCCAGGAAAAGTGATGATGCTGCAACTAAAAGACCCCGGATAAGAGCTAAGGTAGAACTGCAGAAATTATATGTTTTTATTCAGTTTTTTTTTCTGTGTAAACGATGTGCCATGAAAACCCTTTAAATATATATTCCAGCAACAAGAATCAGTGAATCCCACCAGGAACATTCAGGAAAAAAAAAGGAGACGAAGAAGAAATCAGAGGAGAAAAAAGAGCCCCTCAGATGTGAAAAGTGAAATCTCAGAAAAAGAAGAGAATGTGGTTGCTGAGACCACAAGCCAAACTGAGGAAGGTGAGTTTGTAAAAGAACAGCATCTCCAGGCTGAAGAAAGCTCTCAGAAAGAAGAAAATGTTGAAAAACCCTGGAAAGAAACAAAGACGGTGCAAGCTCAGACCCAAACAACGAAACTTAAAGGGAAAGATAAATTCACACAGACTGGAGTTGTGTTTCAGAAGAACCAGGAAACACAGACAGACTTCCTTGAGCCAAAGCAAGATGACTCATGTCATAAAAAGAGTGAAGCAGACACTGCTGGTCCTACAGAGACTGAACCCAAGCTGCAGGACAACGGCGCTGTTGACAATCCAGTTAAAGACAGTCCAACAGAGTCAATGACTAAAGATGAGAATGATCAACCTGTAGGATTTTCAGCGGAGGCAGTCACATCTCAGTCTGAAAAAGATGCCAAAACAAAGTCATATGCCAAAGCTGTGTCTGACGGAGAAGGAAGAGAGAGACAGTCCAGTTTGACACCCTCCAAGAAAGCTGATAAACCACCTCTAAGCACCCGGTGAGACTGAAATCAACGGCTTTGTTCATCTTTGAGGCTGAGCATAACAACTAAAAACAACTGTTTTTTTCTTCACAGGGATCGGAGCCCAGTCAGACCTCCTCCTGGAGCTCCTATGTTTACATTCCACATCTATGCTGTGCTGGACAAAAAGTTCAGATTCAACCAAGAATACGACACGCTCCTGCTGTGTTATGAAGGAGGGTATTTGCCCTTTGTAATAACACATTTTGTGTGAGTATTATTCTCAGTGATGCTCAGACCCCAATTACTCCACTTCTTTGACTTTGCACTTTTTTAATGATCAGTAACATTTACAACAGATGAAATGCCAATCAGTTTATTTTGGTAGTTCCACTTTGCATCACAGATGTCTCCGGGTCAACAGTTTCCTTTTACAAATGAAAGTCGGAAATGCAGGAATTTGTATTCAGCTCCCTTAGTTGCCAATTTGTCCGACTACCGTTTGCTGCAGTTGCGTTTGTTAGCCTTTTATAATTCATTTTTCTTTAAAAATCAGCTAATTAATATTATTGAATTTTCATATATCATTTTTACCTAATAATTGAAATTATTATTGAGGCTATTTTTATGTAATTCCAGCAGTTTTTTTTATTTCAAAATGTCCTTTTTTAAAAGCCAGCTTTTCTTTTATAAGGGTGATTTGTCCCCATGGCCATTTATTTCATAATGTCACTTTAACACTGAATGACTGTGAGCCAATCAGCGACAACGGGCTGGACCTGCATCCTCATTGGCTGAGCCGTACATAGAGATTAGTTTCCTGGGTACCTGCTCCCTGAGCAGCTACTGGCCAGCTCAAGGTTTAGGAAAGATGGTGGCGTTTCTTTAACCTTATTCAGCTCTGGTTACCTTAGCAGATCAAATTGTGGGGAATAATTTAGCATATGATGCTTTTTTGAGTTGTTTGGATGACGTCTTTCAAATGATCGGGATGATAAGTGCTCTCCGGGATGTTAGCATGGACGCCGCCGTTGTGGACACATGCAGAATATGCAGAGCACAGCACTCAAGACTTTAGTGGTGTCTGGCATAACCATCGGGGTTATTGCTGTTATGGTGTTATTGCTCTGGAACAGAGCCACATCCAAACATGTAGGGCAGGCGTACTGGGGGAGCAGGGTTAGGAAACACTGGTATAGATGACCCTCTGACATAATCTGAAGAGATTGTGTTTTCACTTCTCATGATTATGGAGAAATAAATTGCTGAAAGTGACACAGAAGTATATAACAGATAAGCATTAGAGGTACTTTGACCCGTTATTTCTCCAAAAATCTAGAGTAAAATTATTAAATATTTCTTTTTTACATAAACATGTATGTGAAAGTTGTAAATACGTCATTAATATAAATGTTCTTAAGGTTAATTTTTTGTTTTCCTCTTAATTTCTCAACCGTTGCCTGGATTGGCGTCTGGTCTGGTTTATTTATCTAATTTTGAACACTTTGGCGTTCTATAATTCTACAGACATCAACTAAATAATTGGGTCATTATCAGTTCGGTGAAAAACCTGATTGGATCCTGAGGAGGTAATTGTCATTTAATCCATTTGCTTTGGACCAGGGATCTGTTTAAAAGCTGCAGCACACTGGCCCATGGGGACTGGAGTTTAGGACCCCTGATTTAGTCTGGATGGAGAACGTCTGTGACAAGCATGTTTTAAGTCTTGGCACAGATTTAGACTTTGACTGGACCAGGGATACGTCTTGTAAACTTCCCCCAGCTCTACAGAAGTACAGTCACTGCTGACCACAAACACCCTCCCCACCATAATTACATAATTGCAGCCATCGGCTTGCAGATACATGGTGATAAAGTGCAATGCAAAAACTATAAATGCTCATTGGTTCCTGTTGTTTTCAGTTTATTTATCATTTGACCTGACAGGCCCAGATAGAGACTGCAGTAGCCCATGTTTGCATCCTGGTGTCATGAATGTTGTGGTTATTGTAGTATTTCTGTCAGTTGTACAGTAATTGCCCCTTGTGGACAATAACATTGCTTATAGACGCTTTGATGTCAACCATTCCATTGCAGCTCTGGCTGTATGTTTAGGATCATTGTCCTGCTTGAAGGTGAACCTCCACAGCAACCTTGAGTCCGTTGCAGCACTTTAACAAGTTTGTTTTTCAGGATTCACCTGTTTTTACATTCATCTTCCCATCAACTCTGACCACCTTCCTTCCCCTGCTTAAGAAAAGCATCCCCACAGCATGATGCTGCCACCACCATGTGTAACAGTGGGGATGCTGTTATTAAGGAGACGTTTTGGCCACACATAGTGTTTGAATTTAGACCAAGGTTGAATTTTGGTCTAACTGAAGCACTTTCTCCCACATGTTCCCTTTATGGCTTGTGGCAAACTGCAAACAGGACCTCTCATGTTGTTCTTTCAGCAATAACTTGACTTGCAAGTCTGTTTAGCTCAGGAGTAATATTTGTGCTGTCAGCATATTGTGCCACAGGTGCTGTGGATCTAAATAAATGTTCTGCTTGTCAGTTTAGGCAGACAGACATGTCTTGGTCGGTTGCACTGGATTTTATTTAGAGGTATCAGACCAAAGGGGATTGAACATACAAATAGACACAACTTTTCAGATTTGTATTTGAAAGCAAATGTTGAACACTAGGTCAATTTTTACATCCAGTTCACAGTTATGCACCCCTTCCTGCTGCTCTGTCACATGACTTCCTAATAATACACTGAAGCTTGTAGAACAGAGGTGAGAAAATGTGGAAAAATTATAGGGAGATGAATACTTTTGCATTGGGCAGTGAATGTTATTTCGATCATCTGCAAGGTAGTTTAACATTCTTTTTACTATACATCTTGCTGATTCACTTTATTTGAACTGAACTTTTTAAATCCTTTGTCTCCAAATTGATTTAGTAAAGTCAAAGATGACAATTTAAGGGATAAATTATTCTTTTTATTACAAACTAAGTACTTTGCTGTGCTTTGCATTAAATATTGGAATCAAATTTGGATTGAAACCCCAAATGTTTTTTGTTCAGTGGAATAACGCAGGCAGGCTGTCTGGTAGAAGCACATCTCTCCGTTGAAGAAAGTACACTGAACCGAGGTGATCAGGTGAGATACTGGTATGGTGTTAAGCAGCGGAACAGAGAAGTTCTTGGAACAGCCACAAGATGTGTTCAAATTCCAAGGGAGACAGCAATCAAAGGTAAACACAAGACTTGAAGTGAGCAAAATAAATCCTTCATTGTTGGTTTCAGTGGACCATTGACAATCTGTTTGTGTTTACTTAGAGCTACACCTTTATGAAGGCTTCATCTGTCGGTATGATGGCCGAAACTTTTTAACAACTGGCCTACAATGGGTCGGGTTCAAGAAATCAAAAGGCGACGAAATTTCCAATGCTTGGCAGACTTCAGCAACCGCTCTACTGAACAGAATCTTCCAGAAATGGACTCCATCAGACAGACAAAGCACCAACAGACTCTGTGACCATTTAATGCATTTTACGCGGAGTTTCCATTTAGCTGATGTTCTAGTTTTTTACCCAGACAATTCCACACCTCCTGTAGTCAAGGTTGGCTCTACAGAAACTAACACAGCCTAAAATATTCTAGTTTGCACTTCCAATATTCCATCAGTAACAAACATTTATATCTACAGGCTTCAGAGCTGATTTCAGAGCGTTTGGTGCAGATTTTAAAAGGAGAGCCAAAGGAGAAAGTGCCAGGGAGCTGCAAGAGCTGCAGTCCTCTGGATCTGGGCCTGTCTGTCTTCACGGTCACCAGATCCTGTAACATCAATCTTGGAGTCAAAGGCTGGGCCGAGTTGTGTCTGCTGGTGTCCTCAGAGGCTGTGATGGACAAGAAGAACCTGGAGGCGTTGTGCTCTTCGTCTGAAAATACTCAGTTGTGTGTTGTTGTTTTTTGTAATATTATGACTTTAATTTTTATATTTTTGCTTAATTAATTACTGAGCTAATTTTATTTATCCAATCATTTTGTCCCTTAGCATAGTGATAGGTCTGATGAACCACTGTGTCCAGCAGACTGTGGTGGAGCTCGTCCTGCTCCCTCTTCTGCTCTTCAGGCTCAGACATCCGGGAGCCGATGCAACTAAACTGGGTCCAAGTGTTGAAGAGGAAGACTGGTCAGGACTTAAAGGCATCGAGTTCATAAAATTTAGAGAAAATGTGCAGCTCCACTCTGACAAAAGGAAGTAAGTACGTTGCAGACCAACGATAACTTTATATCTTTTCTTGATTTCTTTTGACATTCCTACTATGTCTGTTGCAGGAGGATGCTCTCATTGATCCAGAAAAACTTACCAGCAGCTGCAGAGATGCCTTTACTCTTGATGGGCTGGTTGGCTCTGATCCCGTTTGATGATCTTCCTGAATTTTCCGAGCTGACAGGAGTCAGTGTAGAACATCTGATCCAGAGTCTGTTGTACAGGCTGCGAACATGTGGAGAGAAAATGGATCTTAAAAAAGACCAAGAAAATGTGAAGGTAAGAAAATGTTAAATGTCAGGCTTGAAGGGAAGGTTTCACATTTCTAACATTTGCTTCATGTTCCTGTCGAAAGCAGCTTGCCGATAAATCTTTGAGCCACATCCTGTTGACTGTGGAGAAACAGAAGAACAGGTACAGAAATATTCAGAAGGTTCTCTGGTTTTAGTTTTTTATTTGTTCAAATTAATATTTATATTTGGAAAGTGATAGGATTTTTTACAAGTTGGACTGGTTGTAATCTTTGATTTGTGTTATTAGACTGGCTGAATCTGGCAACCTGCAGCCAGTGTTCACAAGCAGCATTAATGTGTTGAAGGGCACATTTAGGATTGTCCGAATCATCCCGTGGTACCAAACAGTGGTTCTGTCCTTCCAGCTGGTGCTGAAACTGGCTGAGATTCTGGAGATGAAGCTAAGAGGAGAGGTATACATCTTTTACTTGTATGTCCTAACTGCACCTCCTCTAACTGTGATTAATTAACTCTGTGTTTGGGTTCAGTCTGGAGAAGATGATGTTGAGACCTCTAAGCAGATGGTCGTGGAGGAGTTGTCTGCTGTGCAGCAGCGGATCAGTGATTGGAGAGATGAACTGCTAAAAAAACCACTTATGACTGCAAAATCACTCACCTATCCAAAGGAAATAGAGGTATACAGCCGACAAAAATTACAGTACCAATATATAATTTTGTTTTGATTAAATACTTATTTAGTGGAGTAGAAAAAGAAAATAAAAGACTGTAAACTAGCAGGGATGCACAGATCAGAGATATATTTCTGAATTCTGATCACAGATTTTGTAAACGAATTATAGATGGAAACAAGATAGGTTTTTCTACTTTCTGGATAAATCAATACTAGAACTGTGTGGAAAATAAAATGTTAAACGTAAAATAAAGCAATTTTATTGTCAATAACAGACTAAAGTTCCACATAACAACGTAGCTGAAATACAGAAAACTCATCCAGGAAATGGGACAGAAGTTGTTATCTTATTGCAACAGATTATAGATCTGAGTTTTTTTTTCTTTTGCGAACCTGAAAATGGAATCTTCACTAAATCACAAGATATTCATTATTTTGGATTTTCCAAGATCATTTCTATTTTATTATTTTTTATTTTTTTATAGATGTTCAGAGTAAACTAATTTTCACATAATTAAACCTGTTTTTTCTTTATCTGAGCAATGATTTCTGTGTTAAATGGACAGCTATGGGACGCCCTGCTGAAGTTTAAATCTTCTTCTGAAGATGTTTCCTCCCACTGGGAGGCGAAGCTAAAGAAAGATCTGAAGAAGAGGATACATGAGGTCAGCCTGTTTTCTCCTCAGTAGGAACATGCTGATTACTTTCTAAAATGAAAACCAGTTGCTCATCTGAAATGTCTCTCTGTGCAGGCCGCTGATGAAGATAAAGTGTTAGTCTGTTGTCTGGACCCATCTGTGGCTGCTTTGAGCAAGAGTCACAACGTTGTCCAGAACTGTTTTGACGAGATGTTTCACTCGGCCATCAAGACACTCTGTCAGGTACGGTACTGATCAGTGATTTCAATCTTTAGGATATTTTAAGTTTGTACAGCTAGAAAAGTCATATGTTCTTGAAAAAAGTGCATAAATATAGAATAGAGTTGGATAGAATAGAACCATGTCACATTCATGGTAGTCACAACTTCGGTCAGATCATCCTCACCTGAACACCAAGGACCTGGAGGGTCGAGACTCCTCTTCACACAGTCCCCATTTATAATGAGTGGATGAACATAAAGTTGGTTTTTGCTGTAGTCCATCACCAGTTCCTTGGTCTTCTCTGTGTAAAGGCCCAGGTTATTGTCTCTACATCACCCAGCCAGCTGCTCCACCTCATCCCTGTAGGCTCCAGAAATGAGTCCAGCCACTGTAGTGCAGTTGGAAAATTCCCTTGAGGGTTAAAGCAGGGTCCGCAACCTTTATATTCCAAAGAGCCATTTTTGCCCTCAGTTCAGCTAAATAAAACTTGTTTAGAGCCGCAAATGTTACCAGACCTGTTAAAAAAAGACAACTGAAGAACTGACATTTTATTTCTATTTATAGGTTTTAAAATAAGAAAATCATAAAACTTTTGCAAAAAGAGGATAGTTACATTTTCTTCTATGTGATGTTTATATTTTTGGAAGATGATGTCAGAAAAGCCCAAAGCACTTTTGTGTTAACCCATTGTTGAAATTCATTACAACTATATTTATTATTACAAAAAAACATTAGTTGGTTCTTTATCATTTTTAGCCAGTTATTTAGGGCCAATGTGAAAGGTCCAAAGAGCCCATTGTGGCTCCGGAGCCGCTGGTTGCTGATCCCTTGTTTTAGAGGATAAACAGATTTTTATTTTATTTGGTTGTTAAAGCAGCTTAAACTGCCATTATCCAGGCTTTGCATGTTAATGTTTTCAGGTCATTTACTGGAGATTGTTCATATAAGAACTCACCAGTCTAATTTGTAAAGGTTACACCCTTTAGATTTTGTTGTATTAAGTCTGAAAAATGTCCAAAAGACTCCAGGTTGAAGCTGCCACAGCGATTACAGTAGCATGCTTTTTGAAAATTAGAAAAGATTGTTGTTATTTACATTTAATAAAAAAAATGTAATGCCATAAATTATTTCTCACATTCTCAATAATCAATGAGTAATAGCAGTCAAACATTTCCTATAATCACTGAGCAGCTTTTTGTGTGTCTCCACTGATATTTGGATTATTGATATTTATTAATGAGCTCCAGGTCTTTAAGGTTGCAAGTAGGGCTGCAACTAACAATTATTTTGCTAATCGATTAATCTTTTGACTATTTTTTCCAAAGAATTGATTATTAATCAGATAGCAAAAGGGGCTTAATAGGAGATTTTTTACAGAATTTGAACCAGATGAAGCTAAAGCTAGGCCACATGAGGAGTTCTTGATAGAGCATATTTACAGACGAAGGTTTTACATCTTCAATGCAAAGTGTACATATTTTTTGTACAGTTTTGGTTTAATTACTGCTCTGAGTGGGTTGTTCCTTCAGTCAATGTTTTAGAGTCTGTATACTCCAGTTAACGATTATTTTTGTGTGTCTTGTCTTCATGTCCCTGTTATTTATGTTCTCTAAGTGTTGCCATTCTGTTTATTCCCCTGCTTATTAGTTTTTTTCTTCATCCTTGTGTTCTTTGTACATTTAGATTATTTCTGTTTAGCTCCTGTCAGGTTAATTAGTCTCCCTCCCTCAGCTCCCTGCTTTAAGCTTCCTGTTTTCTCCTGACTATCACACCAGCATCCTGTCATCTCCACATCTTCATATAACTTATAAGCTCTCTTCTCCTCGTTGTTCTTTGTCAGATCCTCCCGTTACATTTTCCCGTTATTTTCCGTTTCCATTGTAGGTTCGCCTGGTGTATTTTTCCCCACTTCTATCATGTTTCTGTACATTAAAGTCATGCTTGGGTTTGGTTATTTTTACCACAGAATCATAATGTGACATTCAGCCCAATAGCGATTGGCAGCAGCCGCAAAAAAGTTTTGTACTTTCTTAAATTCAATGTAAAACTGTATCAGGTAACAGGCTACAATCACTAAATGTACAATATTCATATACTTAAATACCATTTAAGGGTATCTCTACAGAAAACCCCCTTTTTAAAATTACCAATCAAGTGAAAACATTTAACTTTACCTTGCATATTGTGAGTGTTTATTTAGCGTGGTCAGGTCATATTCTGTCATTCTGTTCACAGAGAAGACAGGAAGGAGACCTGATGAGAAGTCTGGCCTCAAAGCTAAAAGATCTTCCTCCTAGAGTCATGTCTGCTGTTGTGGTAGAGTCTTCAGCTCGGTTCAGAGACAACATGGTGGTCCAGCTACTGGATCCACAGTCAGCTGTGAACGTTCTACTCTCTAACTGTAAGCCATTTACTTATATCAGACCATAACATTTTGTACATTTTTTGTTGAAGTTTAATGTTCTGCGTCATTATATTAACGAATAGCCTCCGTTATTTCCTTTCTAAGGTGACTGGAGATCCATCAAGGTGGACGACATGGCAGGACAGGTGGTTCACAGCTGCGTGGAAGCTGTCCATCCTCTGGTGGTGTCCCTGCTTGAAGGAAGCGTGTCTCTGGGACACTTACAGACCTGTCTGAAATACCAAGAGCAGTTCAAGAGACTTTACCAGCAATGTATGAAACGTCAGTCAACAGTAAATTAAATGTTCACCCAAACAGGAGATTCATTCAGGAAAATTTCTTCCACAGACAAGAAGTTCACCAAGGCCAAGACTGTTCCTGTTGATGCAGAAGTTGTTTTGAGTTGCAGAGAGAAGCACCTGGGTGCTTTCATGCTGCGGAGACAGGAGATAGATACACTGATGAAGATGTTGGCGAAGGTTACAGAAAGCATCACAGGTCAGTGTATTAGAATCATTGTACCTACTTTATAATTAGCTTTAATTCAAACTTTGATATCATGTTTTTATACTTCACCAGTTCCTGAGGTGTCAACTCTGGAAGTGCAGCACAGTGCAGACATCAGTGCTGTGAGCCTGAACAAACTTGTGCTTATTCAGGCCTTTGATGCAGAAGGGAAGCTGCAGAAGACTGGTTCTCCTCAAGTCCTTTGGTATAAAATTAGTATGAATGTTTTGAAAATGTCCTCACAGATGCACAAACTGCATCACAGCAACCTGATTCTCTCATCATGGGTCAAACGAGCAGCATCTGTAGCAGCATCAAGACTACCTGCCCTGCCTCCTGTTCAGATGACTCTAACACAGATCTCTGAGTACATCTGGAAACCTCTGCTGGAGGAGTTCTTACATCTTGGAGTCAGCATAGCCGAGACAAACATCACGTTTAAGCAGCTCGACCATGTGTTAGAGGAGTCTGGTGATCAGGGGGATGGAAAGCTGCTGATGAAGGAGTTGGATCTCATGTCAGAGATCATTTCTTCAGCAGGAGAAGACACAGCTGAGGAGAACTGGGTCGAGCCGAGGCTATGTCAGATCCAGGAGTACAGACTGCTTCGTGAGGCAGCGGCTGCAGCCAGAGCAGTCCTGAGAATCGTTGAGTCGATGAGGCTTTCTGGAAACTTCACTGAAATTAGCGCCCTCAGTCAACTGGTAACGTTGTAAATGCTCCACATGTTATTTACCTGTAAATTAGCTGTGTTGATTTTTTTATTCACAATCATAGATCCTAATCCTTGGAATGAGCAGTTCAAACTGAAACTTTAGAACAAATGTTCAAGATCAGAACTTTGAATTTAGTCTCAGTTTTGTGGTTTCACAAACAAAACCAGGTTTTTTCACAGTGTGGAAAAGTAAGAACCCTGCAAAGGTACAGAGCTTTTACATTTCTATCTTGTTTTCTTTGGATCCCCTTTCTACATACTGAATATCAGTGAACATCTGGATGTTTAAGGCTAGCTTGTTCTTTTCACCATTTATCCTAGAAAAAAATGTTGGAATGTTTTTTTGCTGGTCTGGTCCAAATGTATGCTTAATAATAAAGTTAAAAAGGTTAAGGTCCAACCTGGTTAGCCTGTTGGATCAACCTTTCACTCAGAGTGTTTTATAACCATATGTTTTGCAGCGTAAAGAAGTCATTGATGGTAATTTAATATAACTCTTTGTCCAGCATAGATGGAGGTTTGCAGTGATTTAGTTACATCTGTGTCTCTTCATCAGGATCAAGACTCCTTTAAGCAGAGGGTCCTCGGGTCTCTCACCGCTGACCTGTTTCATGCCGGACAGCAGCTCTCCGGAGTCAACAGGAAGCAGACTGCATGTTTGGAAGAGTTTCTTAAAAGCCAAACTCTGATCAGTTGGGTCAGGGAAAACCTCAGAAGTAGGCTGACAGACTGAAACATGCAATCTCTCACATTTTTTAAAGTAATCTTACCAAAAGTAACTGGAACAATTAATCAATTTTTCAGCTATGAGCGATGTCAAGGTTTATGTCGAACTGGCTTCAATATCTGCCGGAGAAAATGACACAGAGATCGACCAAGTGGCCTGCTTCCATGATGCGGTGATGGGATATGGCCCGCTGCTCTACTCCCTCTCCCCTTCGGCCGGGTTCCAGGAGTTCATGAAGTGTGTTCAGCAGGTTTGGGACACCCAGAGCAGAGATGAGAAGCTCCCTGACAAACTGGTACTCATATACTTTTTTCAACTGAGACAGCTCTTGATCTAAACCTTGGTTCTTTAGATTTTCTTTCCACACAGCTGAACTTTCTTGCCAGTTTTTAAAGTCTGTTGTTTTTTTTTAATAAAAGTTATCTTTCTAAAAATATTCTAAGACATACATTAGCTTAGTGTCTAAACGTAACAGCCAACTTAGCAAAGCAAAAACAAAACAAAGAAAATTTGCAATCCTTTAATTCAATCCCCTTTAAATGTTCACAGAAAAGTCTGGCTCTTTGGAATCAAAATAGAAACAAATCTGGTTGGTTTGAAACTTTTGCACAGCCCTGTATGGGTCTGTAAGTTCCAGGTGTTGGGTCAGCAGTGATGTTGAAGGCACTGGATTTGTCTTTCAGAGAGAGTCAACTCGATTGCTGAGCTGGCTGAGAGCACTGAAGGAGACTCACGGCTCTGTGGAGCAGTCTTCGCTCTCACTTGCTTCTTCGATCAACACACATGGAGTTTATCACATTGGATGGTCTAATGCAAGCCCAGAGAAGGTAAAGGGTCAGCCCTCATTCAAAACTTTCAGGTTTGATCCAAGCCATTTTCTGACTCATTTCGTCTGTTTTCAGAGATGTCTTGAAAACATGGTTCTGGTGAAAATGAGAAAGCAGGAGAAAAGCTACAAGCTTGAAGATCTACTGGAGCTCCAGAACAAACTAATGCTAATGTCGTCTAAAGGGGACCACGGCAGAGAACAGGTCAACAGATTCACAGAGGTAAGAGCCTTTTAGTGTTAGAATTAAATCATGATCAGTGAAAAAATAAGCCATAAAACACAAATACTGAATTTTTGAGTTGGTTGCATTACTGTCCCCATTTGGGTCTGCTGCACAGGATTCGTTCAGACTGGCATTATGACATATCTCATAGCTCATAACATATCATAACTAATCAACTGCAGTTGCATCAGTTTGATTCATCAACTGATTATTCTAAACAAATATTTCTCCTCATTAAAAGCTATTTTCAACAAACTTTTATTTATTGCGTTCTGCAAAGTAAAATGTTTTAACATTTCCTAGTATTCTAGGAATCTGGCCGAATTTATTAGTTCTCCAAAACTCTGACAACCCAGGGTTCAGACCAGGAAGCAGGGTCGTAGTTTAACACTCCTCTCTGCAGCTTCTGTACAGCTACCCATCCATTACCCTATTAAGACAGTGTCTCGCCCACGGCCAAAATTGAATAGATAAAAAAATTATCTAAAAAGAGGAAATCAGGAAAATCTAATAAAAATAAACACAACACAGACTAAGAAGAAAAATAAAACAATTAAATGTGGCTTACTGAACATAAGCTCTCTCTCTTCAAAGACTTTGCTAGTTAATGACCTGATTTGTGACAGATTGATTTATTTTGCCTCACAGAAACCTGGCTGCAGCAAGAGGATTATGTTACTATAAATGAGTCAACTCCTACTAATTATTTAAATTTTCACATTCCTCGAAATACTGGGCGAGGAGGAGGAGTAGAAACCATCTTTCAGTCCGATTTATTGACTAGTTCCCGACCAATCAATAGCTACAACTCTTTTGAATATTTAATCCTCAGTTTTCCTCATCCAAAATTTGGGAAAAGCACTAAAACCACTTCTGTTTTGTTGTGTTTGTACCGTCCACCAGGCCTTACTCTCTCATTTTAGATCAGTTTTCAGACCTTTTATCTGATTTAGTGTTAAATACAGATAAAGTTATTATAGTGGGGGATTTTAACATTCATGTTGACACTGAAAGTGATAGCCTAAATATAGCCTTTAATGGTATCTTAGACTCAATTGGCTTTGCTCAAAACATTAACAAACCTACCCACCTTAGTCTTCATTCTCTGGATCTTGTGCTGACATATGGCATTGAGTGTAAAGACATAACAATATTTTCTCACAACCCTGTCCTGTCTGACCTTTTTTTAATAACCTTTGAGTTTAATTTAACTGAGTACTCCACACACCTGAAAGAAAATTTCATTATAGTAGATTCAGTTTCAGTTTCAATTCAGTTTATTTATATAGCGCCAATTCACAACACATGTCGTCTCAAGGCACTTCACCAAAGTCAGGTACATACATTCCAATTAATCCTAATCATTGAACAGTGCGGTCAGATTCAGTTATTTATTCAAATTGGATAAAAAGTTTTTCTATCTAAGGAAACCCAACAGATTATATCGAGTCAGAGATTTGTAGCATTCACTCCTCCCGGATGAGCATGTAGAGACAGTGGACAGTCACTGGCGTTGACTTTGCAGCAATCCCTCATACTGAGCATGCATGTAGTGACAGTGGAGAGGAAAAACTCCCTTTTAACAGGAAGAAACCTCCAGTAGAACCAGGCTCAGTATGAGCAGCCATCTGCCACGACCGACTGGGGGTTTGAGAGAACAGAGCAGAGACAAAAAGAGAACAAAGAAGCACTGATCCAGGAGTACTTTCTATGGGAAGGAAAAGTATATGTTAATGGATGTAGCTCCTTTAGTCGTTTCACCTAGAAAGAAAGCACAGATAAACTCTGAGCCAGTTTTCAAGTTTAGAGTCTAAAGGAGAGCACATAGAGTTAGTCAAAGCAAAAGCTCAGTCAATCGCCATGTCTAGGAGAGAGAAAGGGTTAAACACTGAAAGACAGGGCCATGTGGATCATCGGTAGAGGGTGAGCATTAATTAAGTTGTTGCCAGCAGAAGCTTGGTCGATGCCCCTCTCCAGAAAGGTGTCACAGGTAGACACAGAGTCAGACCAGGTGTAGCTTCTAGGAAGAGAAAAGAGAGAGAACAAAGTTAAAAGCTGAAATAACAGCAAATAATGCAAAATTGCAGCCTAAGCCTATAGCAGCATAACTACAGAGATATTTCAGGACAACCTAAGCCACTCTAACTATAAGCTTTATCAAAAAGGAAAGTTTTAAGCCTAGCCTTAAAAGTAGACAGGGTGTCCACCTCACGGACTAAAACTGGGAGCTGGTTCCACAGGAGAGGAGCCTGATAACTAAAGGATCTGCCTCCCATTCTACTTCTAGAGACTCTAGGAACCACCAGTAAACCTGCAGTCTGAGAACGAAGCGTTCTGTTAGGAACGTATGGACCAATAAGATCTCTGATGTATGATGGAGCTAGATCATTAAGGGCTTTATATGTGAGGAGGAGAATTTTAAATTCTATTCTGGATTTAACAGGGAACCAATGAAGGGAAGCTAAAATAGGAGAAATATGATCTCTCTTTTTAATTTTCATCAGAACTCTTGCTGCAGCATTTTGAATCAGCTGAAGGCTTTTAACTGCATTTTGTGGACATCCTGATAGTAAAGAATTACAATAGTCCAGCCTTGAAGTAACAAATGCATGGACTAGTTTTTTCAGCATCAATCCTGGACAGGATATTTCTAATTTTGGCAATGTTCCGGAGATGAAAGAAGGAAATCCTAGAAACCCTGTTTAATAGTGGATTTTAAATGACATGTCCTGGTCAAAAATAACACCAAGGTTTGTTACTTTATTATCGGAGGTCAATTTAATGCCATCCAGGTTAATTGATTGACTAAGCAGTTTCTTTTTTAAAGACTCCGGTCCAAAGACGAAACTTCTGTCTTGTCTGAATTTAGAAGCAGAAAATTTAAAGTCATCCAAGTTTTTATGTCTTCAAGACATGCTTGTAGTCTATCTAACTGGTTGGGCTCATCAGGATTTATGGGATAAGTAAAGCTGAGTATCATCAGCGTAACAGTGAAAATTTATTCTATGCTGCCTGATAATTTGACCTATTGGAAGCATAATATATAGTAAAGAGAATTTTGGCCCAAGTACTGTACCCTTTGGGTACTCCCAAATTAACCATGGAGTTTAAAGATGATTTATCATTTACATGAACAAACTGGAATCTGTCAGACAAATAAGCATTAACCAGCCTAGTGCTGTTCCCCTGATCCCTACTGCATATTTCCAGCCTTTCTAGAGAAAAATTATGATCGACTGTATCAAAGGGCCAGCACTGAGATCTAACAGAACCAGTACAGACACAAGTCCATTATCTGAGGCAATAAGAATATCATTAGTGACTTTCACGCAGAGCTGTTTCCGTGCTATGATGAGCTCTGAACCCCTGACTGAAACTTTTCAAACAGGTCATTGCTGTGTAAAATGCTCACACATTTGATTAGCAACTATTTTCTCAAGAATTTTAGATAAGAATGGAAGATTGGATATTGGTCTGTAATTTATTAAGTCATCTCGATCAAGCGAAGGTTTCTACAAAAGGTTTAATTACAGCTACCTTAAAAGCTTGTGGTACATATCCATTTACTAAGGATAGATTAAATCATATCTTAAAAGGGCTGGTAATCAGAGGGAACACTTCCTTAAATAATTTGGTTGGGATTGGGTCTAACATACAAGTTGAAGGGTTTTTAGATGAAGCTAATATTTTGATAACTCGGGAAGCTCCACAGGATCAAAACAGTCCAAACACAGATCAGGTTCTACAGTTACTTCCAATGTTGTCCTCACTTGCTGAGGATGAAGTAATAATCTTCGGGAGTAATGTCAAGATTTTCTTCTTAATAGAATCAATTTTATTTTTTGGAAGAATCCCTAAAAGTCATGACTGCTGAGAGCTAAGGGAATGGATGGCTCAACAGAGCTATGACTCTGTGTAAGTTTAGCAACTGTACTAAAGAGAAACCTAGGATTATTCTTGTTCTCTTCTATTAAGGATGAGAAACAAGCTGTTCTGGCTTGGCGAAGTGTCTTTTTATACAACAGTAGGCTTTTGTGAAGTGCCTTGAGACGACATGTGTTGTGAATTGGCGCTATATAAATAAACTGAATTGAATTGAATTGAATTAGGCTATTTTTCCAGATTAAGTTGGAATCCTCTAGGTGTGTAGAGCGCCATTTTCGCTCCAATTTTCTAACATTGTGCTTTAAAGTACGCAGCTCTGAATTAAACCAGGGAGCCAGCCTCCTATGAATAATTACCTTCTTTTTCAAGGGGGCTGCATTGTCTAATGCACCACGCAATGATGAAGTAACACTATGAACAAGAGAATCAATTTGTGAAGGGGCAGAAACAGAATTATTACCCTCCACTGTGTTTTTCAGTAATAATGAGGAGATTAAAAGTGGAACAGATTCTTTAAAGGTTGTTACAGCATTGTCCGATAATGATCTAGCCTAAACTGGCTCAGTTATGGTTGAGGTGCAAACACACCCTCCATTTCTGCTACCAGTATGACCCCTTCTCTTTTCCAATAGTTATAATCAATCTGAAAGAGAGAGGTATCCCAATCGTGGTTTTTAGTATAACAATGGCCATCAGTGGGCTCTAGATGGACAATCTGTCTACTTTTAAGGCTAGGTTTAAAACTTTCCTTTTTGATAAAGCTTATAGTTAGAGTGGCTTAGGTTGTCCAATTTGAATAAATAACTAACTCTGACTGCACTGTTCAATGGTTAGGACTAATTGGAATGTATGTACCTGACTTTTGTAAAGTGCCTTTAGAGGACATGTGTTGTGAATTGGTGCTATATAAATAAACTGAATTGAATTGAATTGAATTATGAGATATGTGTATAAAGTGCCACCTCCAACATGAAAAAATTAAATTAAACCCTTTATATTTATGTATTAATAAATACAGAAGCCTGAATATTCAGAAATAGACTTTAGAAAGTCAGAATGCAACTCCAAAGAAAAACAGTCGATTTCTATTTCACCATTTAGTTAAAATGGAGCCTATAACATTAAAATAGCTACTATTGATTAACTTTTTATTTGTTTTGTTTAAATTTGATTCATTTATATATTCACACTATCTACACAGTTAAAACAGACTGAAATAAAATGTATTTGTGTTTCTGCACAAAATCTGCACATCAAAACATGTAGTCACAGGCTGGCAGCTAATCTGTTAAACAGAAAGGAAAAATATGAAAATGTAGCAAGTAAGACTTCCTCTCAGCAGCTAGAAGAAAGACTTGTTATTTCTTCAGCTGCTCCTGCAAGGGACTTGCACTGCAGCGGTTCTTAACAAACTTATAAAGCGTTCAAACCTCAGTTTAACCCACTGTTGGGGTCATCCATTTTGGTCGGGCAGTTCGACATGCGCAGCTCAACAGACGTCGCAGATCTGACGTCACCCGGGAGTATAAAACCCGCGGAAAATAAACTTTCGTTGTCATTTTCAGCGAGTCTCACGGTACGACGCATCAGAGGCACATATCTGGAGAGACAAAAGCTCGCAGGAAAACTTTTTCTCCACACGGCCATTCCTGGAAGAGCTTGAAAGCTGGAAATCTGTCTGATACAAGAAGGTCAGAAGATTCATATACCGATCGATGACCATGCCGACACCCGGCGCAGGTGAAAAACCCACAGAGGTTTTGTTTCCAAGTAGATGAGTTTCCTCCTTGTTGATTCAGTTGACTAAACGGTTCTTCATATTTTCCCCTCCTGGACGGATGAGAAGTTTACCAATTTTTTTTTAAGTTGATCACGGATGCGTGATCCCCCCAACCTTGTTTCCCTTCAGACCTATCAACATCAAAGTAATTTTGTTCTTTTTTATATAAAATCGGATGGATGCATTTAGAGGTCTGGGCAGTTAAGCATAGTTAAGGTGATTTAGAATCACCAGTTGTTAATCTAAGGTATCAACTTGTTGCATGCAATACCTATTGAAGTGTTTTTGCTAGTAGTGCTTGTTAGTTATGTGAAGTTTTTTGGACCAGAATAATGGTATATCAGGATTATTTGGCTTCAATAAATCTTCATATATATATAATTAAGAGAAGCGTTCGTGTTTATTTCGTGCAAGAGTGAATAATCTGTCAAAATAAGGTCAAAGTTCCCCACCGTCGGTGAAGCGGTTGATTAAACAGTGACATGGTTTTTGCTTAATAATTATCAATTATTAACGAGAATTAACTAATTGTAATTATTAAGGGCTTTGAGCCGATAATCACAACACCAGAGGACATCTCTGACTTCTATTCATAAGTACTGATTTTGGCTAAGAAATTATTTTTCTGAATTATGATTTTTAATTATAATTTTTTGATAAATATTAACTAATCAATAATCATAATCCTTACACCACCTAACCTGAAGAACTTCCATACTTTAGACCACCTTTTAAATCTTTGAAAAGCATTTATAATCTGGCTCATTTGGCAGTAATCAGATCCTTGATCGCCATGTTTGTTTTGAAGAAAGTAGAGCAGACAACGTTAGCCAATGACTGTAGTGGAACTCAGCTGACTTGAAGGCACAGACACAGACGTACTGCTGCAGAGTACAGGGAGGGGACTCCCTGCACATACAGTAATTCAAAGGAAAACATTTGTGACTTTTATCAAGGATTCTAACAAAGTAAAAAAGATTAAATCATAAAAATCAACGACCTATTCACCTGTACTTCTTACTTTGAAAGAACATCAGAAAGAGCACCTCAAGGAAAACCCTCAAATCTTTATTGGCCAGCAAAATCTGCCTGATTGGTGCATCTGTACATAAAAATGTTAATGATTTATTTCCAAAATTTTGTATAATCTTTATCCTTTTCTATACACAGGTTTTTGAAGGAGTTCAGAGAGTGGCATCTGTCCTTCTGCAAATGCAAACATCTGGCAACATGCTCTTCAGGGCCTGGTCTGCCGAGGTCCACTGCTGCCCAGAGCAGCAGCCGTGCATCAGCATCACCTTCTTGTCCCTCAGGGGGGAGCAGATGCTGTACAACGGAGAAGTGACAAAGCAGCTACAGAAACTGGCTCAGTCTATGGACTCCTGTCACCAAGAATGGTGCTCCTTCCTCAGCGAGATGCGCTCCAGCTTCAGTTTGTTGAACCACTTCACCTCAGAGCAGCTGGTGTACATGTGCCACTGGATTCATAAAGTGTGTCAACGTCAGGCATCGGTTCCTCAGCAGCTGTGGCACCTGCTTTTTCCCATCAAGCCTCAGTGCACACTGAATGATATTAGGGTTGCTCACAAAAATGCAGTGAGCATGGCATCACAGAGTGATGATGACTCTGAAGATGAGGAGGAGTTTTGTGAAACTTTAATGGACATGAGAGCAGCTGCATCCAAGCATCCAGAAGAAGAGGATCATGATTTAATGCAGTTTTCATCAGACGATGAAGAAGATGATGGTAATCATGTAAATGAGGGTAGTCTTGAAAATCTCTGGAGGCAGTTCAGGAGAAACATGCCCCTGTATCTTATTGAGTCCCTGGACATCAAGAGCCTTGCTCACCTTCTAATGTGCCTGTCTGAAACAAATCCGCTCCACATAATCAGGAATCTCCCACCGGTCTTCCAGGAGGGAAAGCCAAACCTTGTGTTTTGTCCGAGCGCCGAAGTTTTCACCACAACTCTGTCTTTTTACATGGCGAGTCCAGAGCAGCCTCTGCCATCTTCTGACGAGGTCCTAGTCTGCAGATACCAAACAACCAAAGAAGAGGTTGAGATCTTTCTGCGCAGAGCTCTTTGCCAAGACTCTAGAGAAAACTGGCAGAAGATCTATTCTCTGGTTAATCCTGGTCTGCTGGGATATGAAGCCAGTGAAGCCTTGGTGGAGCTCTATGAAGGTCTAGAGAGAAGTGCTGGCCCACATTATCGTTTGGTGATAGTCAGTCCTGTTGTGCACCAGCACAGATGTGTCCCGTCTTACTTCAGCAACTACAAGGTGCAGATTGGCGTGAGTTTACCAAAAGAGAGTGCTAGAAAATATCTGCATCATCACTTCACCCTGAACACGTTGTCCCAAAACCCAGTCGCTCTGGTTTCTCCAGATCAGCTGTCGGTCTGGATGGTGTCATCTGTGCGCCCTGCAGTTGGTGAGCAAAATCCTGTTTTAGCTTCCAACAGTGAAAAAGCTTCAAGTTTTATTGCAATTATTAGGGTTAAGGAGAAATGTACTGACATCAGTATTTTCAATATTCAGGGAAGTCCCTTTATGTGGAACGTTTGTTTGAGAAGTTCCAGCAGATATCTCCAAGAGCAAAACATGTGAGGATCCGTCTGATTGAGGCGAGTGTGGATGTTGACTCATTGGTTAACACTCTGACAGAGAAACTGTCCCAGCTCAGAGAGCAGGACCCCATTCTGCTTCACATCGACTCAGCTGGAGTGAGTAACCATATTCTACACCTTCAGATAGCTTGTTTTGTTTTTGGCTGGAAGCCCACAGGAATCCAACTTCTTCCCCCATTCAGGTTCGCTCAGGTCTGGAGGAGCTTCTGTTCCATCTGTTTGTTCTGGGCTGTTTGAGCGACAGCCATGGCATGTTGTGGAGAAAGAATAAGGCTCACATGATCACAGTGGAAGTCCTGAAAACAAGCTCATCCCATCAGAACCAGGTAAAAGAGGTAGCAATGTCTGGTTATTATCTTGTAATAGATGAAGTCTGAAACCTGTTCCAGCAGAATGCATCCTTACAATTCCTGTCATTTGCAAAATATGTATTTCATATCTATCCAGGTATAAAATCCAGTTACATATTATGATTAATTATTTTTTCAAATTTTAATTCTTAGATGTGGGTCGGATTTCTTGAAATTCTGCCAACCATTCATTGCAAAGCTCCGAGAGAAGTTATGCAACTAACGGCCAGTCAAAGGTTCAGTGGAAAAAAGAGCTATGATCCGCTCGTAGATGAACAGGAGTTTTTCAGCGAGGGGATTCAAAGGCCCTATCAGTACTTAAAGCTCTACAAACAGAATCAGAATCTTGATCGATTTAACTATCAAGAAGGATCCAGAGTTGGGGATCCTTGGGATTGTCTAAATCTCTTTCTGTTGTACTGTGGCATGGACAACCCATCATGGGGCGAACTGAAGAACTTCTCCTGGTTCCTCAATGTGCAGCTCAAAGACTGTGAGAACTCTGTTTTCTGTGACCCAGACTTCCTTGCTGACCAGCTGCCAGGCTTTAAGGGCTTCATTGTGAAGTTCATGATTCTCATGGCAAGAGATTTCGCCTCGCCGTCTCTAAACACATCTGATGAAAGTCCCGCTCTTCGCATGGAAACCAATCAAGAAGATGACCTTCTCACTCATCTGGCAATACGGAAGCGATGGGAGAACGAATCACATCCTTACATTTTCTTTAACGCAGACCATTCCTCAATGTCTTTCCTTGGCTTTAATGTGCAGGTCTGTCGACGGCAGAACACACTCAGAGCAGTTGATCCTCACAGCAGTAAGGTTCTCATAGAGCACGTAATGTCACAGGAACTGTTCGAAGGTTTGCAACGCCAAAGGATTTCTCTTACCGAGGACTTTGACCAGCTGTCCCGGTCAGACAAAATCAAAAGGATTTCTTGTGTTGTTGGTGCAAACAAAGGAATCATGGACAGAAGCTTCGATCCAGACCCAACTTATGAGCTCACTGTAGACAACGTGATGAAGATGTTGGCCATACACATGAGATTCCGATGTGGTATTCCAGTTGTGATCATGGGAGAGACTGGCTGTGGAAAAACCAGACTGGTCCGTTTCCTCTGTACCTTGCAAAGGGAGGGAAGACCAGTAGAGAACTTGGTTCTTGTTAAAGTACATGGTGGAACCACAGCAGAGATGATCTATAGAAAGGTCTGGGAGGCTGAGGTGCTTGCTTACAAAAATCAGCACAAGCACAACCTTGACACTATTTTGTTCTTTGATGAAGCCAACACTACAGAGGCCATTTTTGCCATCAAGGAAATCCTGTGTGACAAAACAGTGAAAGGAGAACCTCTGAGGCCAAAAAGTGGTTTGAAAATAATAGCTGCCTGCAATCCTTACAGGAAGCACTCACCTGAAATGGTGGAACGTTTGGAACGTGCCGGACTGGGGTACCGAGTGAAGGCAGATGAAACCGAAGACCGCCTCGGTAAAGTCCCTCTGAGGCAGCTGGTTTACAGAGTTCACCCTCTGCCCCCAAGCATGGTGTCTTTGGTGTGGGACTTTGGCCAGTTGAGTGATTCAACTGAGCTTTCCTACATTAAACAGATCGTCCAGAAGAAACTTTCCGATTACCGTTTGCCAGCAACGTGCAACAGCATAGTTTCAAATGTGCTGGCTGCCTCCCAGAAATATATGAGAAGTCGGAAAAATGAATGTAGTTTTGTAAGTCTGAGAGATGTAGAAAGGTCCATGAAAGTGATAGTTTGGTTTTACCAACACAGTCAAGACATTTTCTCCAACCCTACTAATCTCAGTGATTATCAACGGATCATGAAGTGCTTGACTTTAGCTATTGGAGTATGCTACTATCCGTCTCTTGTAGCAAAGGAGGAGTACCTGGCAGAAATTTGTAGGTACTTCCCGAGACCCGTTGACTGTGTTGCAGCATTGCAAGAGGAGATTTCATCCTGCCAAGACGTTTTCCTCCAAAACATTCAGACAAGGGAAACAATTGCTAAAAACATTGCACTCAAAGAGAATGTGTTTCTCATGGTGGTCTGCATAGAACTGAAGATCCCTCTGTTTCTGGTTGGTAAACCAGGCAGCTCCAAGTCTCTTGCTAAAACCGTTGTCGCTGATGCCATGCAGGGCCAAAACTCCCACTGTGAGCTATTTAAGAAACTCAAACAAGTTCACATGGTCTCCTTCCAATGCAGTCCTCACTCAAGTCCAGAAGGCATCATAGGAACATTCAGGAACTGTGCTCGTTTCCAAAAGGACAAAAACATGGATGAGTATGTGTCAGTGGTGGTGCTAGATGAGATAGGACTAGCAGAAGATTCTCCACAGATGCCATTAAAGACCCTTCATCCTCTTTTGGAGGATGGATGTATTGACAATGACAAGCCAGATCCCCACATGAAGGTTGGGTTTGTTGGAATCTCCAACTGGGCTCTTGACCCAGCAAAAATGAACCGAGGAATATTCGTCTCCAGGTGGGACCCAAGTGAGGATGAACTCGTGGAGACTGCCAAAGGAATATGTTCATCTTCCAAGCAGATTCTTCTGAAAATAAAGCATCTGTTTCCATCTTTGGCCAAAGCCTTCTTAAAGATTTGCAATGAGACGTCAAAGAATCAGTTCTTCGGTCTGAGGGATTACTACAGCCTGGTCAAAATGCTGTTTGCTGCAGTGAAGGCCACACAACAAGAGCCAAACGGAGAGCAGCTTGTAGAGGTTGTCTTACGTAACTTCAGTGGACAGCCAGAGGATTTTGACCCGGTCTTATTTTTCCAAGACGTTCTGCAAGATCTGACTGAAATTCCCAGACCAAGAACCTTGGATATGATTTTAAGGAATCTTGATCATGGGACCAATGAGGAGAACCGTTATCTCTTGTTGTTGACTACAAACAATGCAGCTCTGCATATCCTTCAGCAACAAGTCTTTGCAAAAGGTGACTATCCACCTCCTGAAATCATATTTGGCTCAGGATTCCCAAAAGACCAGGAATATGCCCAAATCTGCCGGAATGTCAACCGAGTGAAAACCTGCATGGAGACCGGACGAACTGTTGTCCTCCTCAACATGCAGAATCTCTATGAAAGCCTGTATGATGCCTTGAACCAGTACTACGTTTACCTCAGTAAGCAGCAGTATGTTGATCTGGGTCTTGGCTCCCACAGAGTCAAATGTCGTGTTCATACAAACTTCCGTTTGGTAGTGGTAGAAGACCAGAAGAAGGTGTACAAGCACTTCCCAGTTCCCCTCATCAACAGGCTGGAAAAACACAGAGTTGATCGGAGCACCGATCTGGAGGCATGGCAGCACTGCGTTCTCAACAAACTGAGAGAGTGGATCAAGGAGTTCTCCGGAGAGGCCAATGAGGATTTCAAGCTCTCTGATGTTTTCATTGGCTTTCACAGTGATGCATGTGCCAGTGCTTTGTTGCAAGCACTAGAAAAGAGACAGCAAACTCTTTCAGACAGGAGAGAAGGACAGAATGAAAGGGACAAACCAAAAACACCTGAGTCAGATAAGCAGGACCAAGTGACCGAGATGGAGGACAGTCAGCTTGTTGATGCAATGGACACTGAGCACGAAACTCAGATAATGGTTAAGAATGATGAATCCAGTGAAGTTGGAGAAATGTGGCAAAATGAAGAGACAATGGAGACAGAAAATGACGAGTCTGCCAGAGAAAAGGAGGAAGAAGTCTTCAACTTGGCAAAAGGTTTATTGTTAAACTGTGCCACCCCTGATGCTGTGGTGAGACTCAAATATTCAGCGTTAGCCAATCAGGACAGAGAGAAACTTGAGAGATTGTACTTTGAGCAACAACATCACCACTCACTTCAAGATTTTCTGGGAGCTTGTTTGAACACACCTCAGGACTCCAGCAAGTTCCTGGAGGTAAGGGTAAAATCTCATCTCCAGCTTCATTCCTCCTTTTAAGACTTCACAAAAACTCTTGACTGCACCGCTCGCTTTGTATTTTTATAGATCACAACGTTTTCCAGCTTGCTGACAAAACTGGATGTAAGGGTTGTAGCCCACGCTCTAGGACTGCAAACTGACAGGATCCTCCTGCTGTCGCTCCATCAGTTTGACACTGAAGTCTCTTTCTGCAATAAAATACGGTAAAACAGAGCACAGCCTCCTTTTATCTTCTGTTTACCTCATTTAGCCATGCATCTTTGCATCTATTTATGTTTGCGATCAATCTATTAGCAGAAATCTGAAGATATCATAACCAGAGATAGAATGAGTGTCCCTCTGTTCCCTGCCTGTTACAGTTTGTAAACCCAGACAAAAGGATTTAGAAGTGTATGTCTTTGAGGGTTAAATTAATTATTATATAATATTCTAATAAAGAGGTTATTAAGCCTTAAATGTTGATATATTCTCAAAACAATCAACTGAATTCAGGAGTTTACCTCACTTTCTTTCTTTTCATATAAAACACCATAATGAACCAGCATTAAGCTGCATACATTTCTTCCACGTCTTTATGTGTGTCAGGACGTTTCTCCAAAACGCCGGCAACTCGCTTCACGTTCTGTTCATCCAGTTGGACCTTGAAGAGTCCCAGTGCAGCGCAGAGCTCATCGCATCAGCAAAGTAGAGTTGTCCTATTCACTAACTGAAGCACCGTGCATGTTTGGCTTGTCAAATGTGCTTATTAGTATCTATGTCACCAGGTACTGCACCATGAATTACATGGCGTCAATGGATATTCAGATCTGTTGGGTGATTTTCATTGTGAAGGTCTCAAGGATTCCGAGCCAGTCCCGGTACATCGGTTTCCAAGGAGGTGAAGACCAAAAGGAATGAGGCTCTAAATGCAATGTGCCTACTGTGTCATTTAAAACACATTCAGAGCTTATGTTTTGTGTTTTGTATCAAAGGATTCTGGCATTCAATCCACATTGATGACCTGAGGGATTCAGAGGATATGAGCCTGAACCTGTCGGATTTCTGTGGAACTCTCATCAGCAGCTTGCTCAAACCTGCACCACCAGGTAGAAATCAGACACCTGGGCCTCTTATTTATGTTACCAGCTGAAACCAGGTCAAGAATCACAGCAGTAAAACAGTCCCAAGAAGAACAGATGGTGTTTTTTATGATCGTAGTTTGAAAATGATTATTCACAATTTTCACAGACTATTCAAATCCGTTATTGTGTAAAAGTGAGAATAATGTTCTCAAGCAACAAAGTTTTCTGAATAAAAAAACTTGGATTAGTTTTATTTTAAACAGAAGATTCAAATGTGTTGGAAATAGTATTACATTTCACAGAAATGCCAAGCTGTGGAGTTTTTTTGCTTCTTGTCTACAAAATACTTTTCGCTGTTTCACTTGTAAATACTTGGTCTTTATCGTGAACGTTTACATTTAACTTTTCCATTTTGTGTCTCATATCACTGAGATTCTCAAAAGCTTTCATTTATAAAGAACATTTTATTTAGGCAAAGCTCTTTTACTAGAATATTCACAACGTCCTGGATTATACAAACTTACAGTGCCTTTCATTCGTATTGAAACGCCTTAAACATATCCAGTTTCCTTTCCCCTAAAACCCTCAAATAAAACCTAGTGCAACCAGTTTCCGTCAGAACTCACTAGAGCTGTACAATATAGCAAATCACAATCAGGGAGAGTGGTGGGGACAGAGTAAAATGTGGATTCCATGGAATCGATATTGTCATTGCAATATTTATGAATAATATCACAATGTCGTGTTTTCCTACTATGGCGGAACCTTTGAATTCACTTAATTAGTAAATAGTCTATCTATGTATTTAATTTAATCTGGGTTAATCCATCGTTTTTGTGTGGGCCACAAAAAAGATTAGACTCTTCTTTTCAGATTATTTGTTAAAGGTTTTCTAAACTATGCATCATTATCCTTCCACTTCACAGTTATACACTGCTTCGTGGCGCTGGTGGTGTAGGGGTTAAGTGTGCGACCATGTGCAGAGGCTATTGTCCTTGATGCAACTGTCCCGGGTTCAAGTACCGGGCCTAGCAACCTTTGCCAAATCTAGTGCTGCAAAAAAAAAAAAAGTAAAAAAAAAAAAAGATTTCTACTGCATTTAATGGCCGTATCATAAGACCAACATACCAATCATTTTGATAAAACCCAACATGAAGCATATGACTTAATTTAGACTAAAAGGCATCGTGGATCAAATTTATTTATCTTTATTTTGAACAGAAAAGCAGAACATCAGTGAAGGAATGAGTTCAACAATCGGCTCAGAAGACGACGGAAGAGTACGTTTTTGTTTAATTGGTTAAAATCAAAACTCAGTTTTAGGTATTTTTATGATTACTTTAAAAAATCCTTCTTTGTTCAGGTGGAGAAAGCACCCCTTCACAGCCTGTCTTTGGTCCGGTCTTGTATCCAGAAAGCCGTGGGTTTACTGAGGGACCCCGACAGTTTGAAGTCAAGGGGCATGCAGCGTATGCACATCCTGCTGACGCAAATGTCAACTGATCAAAATCCCACCGCAGGTAAACTCCTGGATATATTTCTGACTGCCCAACAAAACAAAATGATGAGAGGGTTTGTTACTCTATAAAACTGATATTTCTGCATCTTTCTGATCAAAATCTGGTGTTTTATTGAAGCTCGCTTTCAGAGGGTACTGTTGAGTCGGCTGGCTGAGACTCTGGCTCAGAGGGAAGAAAGGATGGGCGCGCCTAAAGAGTGGGTCAGCAGAGAGGCCAAAAGACGCCATGCCCTGCAGGAAGGAGGAACTCTGAGGTAACATCTCATTTTACTGTAAACATCTCAAAAATCCTGTAAAAAATAATCTGATAATTACCTCAATTAACCATAATGATTTTTTTTTTAAAACCAATCTGGCCTCTTTTATTCATAATTGCAGCAAATTCAAAATAATAATAATTGTTCTTCATTTCTTTCCCCAATCTTTAAAACATTTTGTACTTCTGTGTGTTGATATTAGTTGGCTCAAAACTGTCAATTAATCACCAAACCAACTGAACTAAAAATGAAAGCAATGGATAGTTAGATGCCTGATAAGAAAACACGTTCCCATTATTATTTTAACTAGCAAAGCCCAATCTGAAGAGTTGGAGATGATAGACTGCAGTTATTTTCAGCTGAAATCTCTAAATGCTTGACGGCGTTTTCTGTTTAGTGTTCGTTGAACTCCAACACTCCTCAGTGAGGTATTGATTAGGTGATCGCTTGGACGCAACTTGGCTCCTAAGTGAAAGCATCAGTTAACTGTGTTGTGTTGTTTAAAACGGAAGATGACCTTTATTTGCTTTGTTTTATTTTAAAGCATTTTTGTTATATTTGTCATTTGGTGTTTTGCATGTTGCAATGCTCTTAGCAGGAATTTGGTAGAAATGTCAGTAGTTTATAATATAGGACGATCTTGTTCATTTTACATAAAACGTACTTAGAAACTGTAAAAACAGGAAGACTAGTAATTTTGAAGTTGTCTTCTCAGTTTTTCCTGATCTGTATTGCCGTGAGTTTTACTGTTTGTCATGCTAATGTCTTGTCAGTTATTATATACTTGTGTAATGGGTAGATATGGCTGCATTACGTTCAATGTTAGGTATATACTTTAATGACCTGCATCTTGTCTGCGTGTGTGGAAGGCATACCCTGTGGCGTTGCCTTCAGTCCACCGTGACGCCGGTGTTAGCCAGCATCTTGGAGGTTATAGATCGGTACTCCAATCTGGACCTGCTCTCTGCTGACAGACTCAGTCCGGGTCTCATACAGCTCTGGATGGACATCTTGGCCGACACACAGATTTTACCCCTAACGACTCCATCAAATCAAAGGTATGGATCAATGGATGTTTTGCCTTTTAGAAGGTAATGATGGTCAAACACCATCAGCATCCTTACTCATGCTGTTCCTCTGTGAGCAGCCATCCTGTTTCATTTAATTTGACTAATTTATTGTTGTAGAAAAGTCTATCATCTCTTTTAATATGTTTCCTAGTGATTCAGACCAGGAGGTTCTGGTGCAGCACCACTTCCTGTTGGATAGTGAGGAGCAGCCCTGCTCGGCTCCGTTCAGCTGGATCATTCAAATGAATCTGGACAGCTTGTGGGAGGAGTCAGAATTCACGCCAGGTTTGAGACCAGCTCTCAATCACATATTAAAACCTTTAGAAACATTTTGTAATCTGGTTTGGATCTGCTCTACAGTCTCTAAAGAAGGCAACACAGAGAGGATCCTCCAGTTTGTGAGCAGCTTCTCCAGCAGTAGGCTGGGCCGTCACTTCCAGCAGCTTTCTGACGAGGAGCGATGGGAATGTGGTCTTTTGTTCCTGCATGATTTCCTGCTGCTGTCTTTCAAGATAAAGTCCAAGGATGAACTCAAGGTTCAGAGATTTTCACAAAATTGAGATGTTGTACCTTGATTTAAGCCAGAAGAAAAATCAATTTAAACTTTTTTTTTATTTAAAACTGTTTTGTCTTGATCAGTAGTTCCTCTGAGTTTATTTTTCACTTATTCTCTGTCCAGACATTTGTCCAAGTCTTTGATGATCTACAGTTTGTGATTTAAATTAAAAAAGAAGGCAAGCAGAGTTGAGGAGAAATGGTGCCAGGGATTCAAAAACAGCTGTATTTGAGAGTCATGTCCCTAAGCGGTGGAGAAAAGTTCTAAAACTGCTTAGGAAAATGTTTCTTCCTTAAGTTTATAAAACCTTTTTAAGTTATGTTTCGACAAACTCTGTTTCATCCATTGACTCTAGGAGCCTTTTATATGCTTCCTAGATCATTGTGAAGTGGCTTAGCAACAAATAAACTTTCTCTGAAAACAATATTTTCTTTGACAAGAACATTTATCATACATATCATGCGCAGGTGTTCACCAGAGCCATGCAGGGCTGTTTGACGGAGCTTCAGAGAACCATGGGAGCTGCTGCTGATCTCTCTCCTGCTTGGATCATGGCAGCAGCGAAATGTTTTGCAGCTAGATTGGACATGCTCAGCCACATATTTCTCCTGCAGCCACAGTTGACTACAGATGTTCTTCAGCGGATGTCGTCGAGGACCGAGCAGAGAGAAATGGTGACAGTAACCTTCACACTACTGAGTTGTAAATTATTTTTTGGGTTTTATATTTTTACCTTTTTGTGTATCTGCTGCTTTAATTTGGCTGCTGGTTCACCTGAAGTCCCCCACTCTGAGATAAAAAAAAAGAGATGTCTATTCTTTTCTACTTTCGCTGTGATTTAAAACACAATGTCGACACATCTTTTGCCAGTCTGAGCATTGTCATAATGTGTTCCTCATTCTGCAGGCGGAGGATGTTCTAGCTCTAGGTATCTGCGTTGAGAAGATCAAACTTTTAAGTGTGACTTCGCTTGATGAATGCCTGTCGTTTGTGAGCAGAGTGGAGGTGCTCCAGCCGTGTCTGGACAGAGCATTCAGCCAGAAATATGGCGCTCTGTGTAGTGCTGCCTGTTTTCAGCATCTGGCGTCCATCAGGTGTGTCTAAAAATCCTTTAAAGTGGATTCTGTCTGGGGATATTACTCCAGTCTGAAAAGGTTGGAATCTTGTTTTCCAGTATTTTCATGTTCTGGATTAGTATACAAAAACACATTTTTAGATTATTACATTATTACAGTCTCTGTTATTTGCAGGTTCTATATTTGAAATTTGGCCAGTATGAAATGGGCTAAGAACTCTGGAAAAAGTCTGAAAAATGTGTCATTTTCACCTGAAAAATGGGGTTTTTGTTGGACTTATTAATAACATCTTGTATCATTTCAGGTCATCGTGGCATGGGATGCTTGTTGTAGCAGCTTTCATCCAGCAGATCATTTTTAACATGAAACAAGATGACTTGAAGCTTAAAGAACTGGCTCTGAAACACTGCAACCATCATCTGAACGTACGTCAGAAAGTTGTTAAGCATCTGTTTTAGTCCTGGACTTTTTCAAACAGGTTTAAATCCTAAACTAATTTAGGAGGTGGAAACCTGGGCTGTTCTGTTATTTAGTTGTTAATAAAGGATATTTCTAATGTATTCTGTTCTAAATTTCTCAAAATTTTTGTATTTAAAATAAAGCCAGATAATTAACTGCAGACAATCCGTTTATTTGCCCAACAGCTGATGCAGGAGTCTCCTGATATGAGGAGTGTAAACATGCTGCAGCAGCTGATCCGGATTCTCAACTCCTTCCATGATGAGTGCATCAGCAGGGATCTCAGGTCAGATTTTGTCTTTCGTTTGTCTTAAATTAAGAGATTTCACCTTGTTATTACATATAAACGTGTATATTAATAGAAATTCCTTCCATTTTTGTGCAGTAAAATAATGGAAAACCTTTTTTGTTGAAGGTTTGGAATTTCCTGTCCAGTTTGCCTGCTGGAGTTCAGTGAGCCGTCCATCCTGCCCTGCCAGCACGTCATCTGCCTGCCGTGTCTTCAGCGCTGCTTTCAGCAGCACCGACGTTCCTGCCCTAAATGCAGGACAGAGTTACCAAGCAACTTCACGCCAACCGTTTCCCAAAGCATCAAGTAGGAACGAATTATGCCAAATCACTCTAATGTGCTGTTCTGCCAGAAGTTTTTGTACTGATGCAAATACGTTACAACAAAGTTCTGATCCAACCCTCATATATCTATAGCTCTTTCTGTAACAACACTATTTACCTTATAATTTTAAAGCATGAGAGGGCAGTATTTCTCTGTAACTTTTACCCATCTTCCAGGGCTGCACTCAAGCAGCAGGCAGCCATCAGACGCTGCTGTAACTCCTTCTTCCTGGAGGTGGTGTCCAGATTCTGTTTGTCAGAGGGACAGAGGCCAGAAGAGGGTGTGGTGGAGCTGCTGTTCTCTTTGCTTGTCTCTTCTAATGGTCAGTGGCTGAGTGAGTCAGTAAACAGATACCAGGTCATACACAAATACCAACACGTCTCTGTCTATTGTTGTTGCAGGAGATGTTTACCGCACCAGAGAGCTCACTCCCTTCATGGAGTGTGTGGATAACAGTCCAATGGTCCGATCAGTGCTGCCAAAACTTCTGCTGCAGTACAGGTGAGAGAGAAGGCATCAATAACTTCTCATACGGGGTTAAAAGTAGAACACCTAATAAATAAAGCTCCTGAATATCTCAGAATTGAACCTTTAAAATAAGATGATTCTTATGATAATATTCATTATGAGGAGCAGTTTAATATTGGCTAAAAATGCAGAAATGTTTTTCCTAGAAGAGTTTGACCTTGTAATGATCGAAACACTACAGTCTGCTGACACCTGGATATCTGGAAACAGATTTTTTCCTGGAGGTATTTAACTTAAAACCTCCTGTTAGGGCTTTTGCTCCAAAGTGGTTCCAGTGCTTAAACTGGGCTGACGCTAGAGCCAGTTCTTAACTGGCTCTGCCAAAGAACTTGTTTGCTTTTCCATTACCTGAAAGTCCAGTCAGAGTCATGTGTTCAGAAATGTTGCTCCTCCGCCTGTTTTATCAGAATCTGCTATGTTGGCCAAGACTTTGTGCACAAACAAGGTATTTGACTTCAGGACTTCAGGTTTGACAAACAAGGTAATGGTTTCCAGGGCTCACAGCGTACCAACATTAACTATAAATATATAAACTTTAGAGGAACTAACATAAGGATAAACGAGCAGTATGTACATTTATGTGTATGAACAAAAAACAAAGGCAGGTTGTGGGAGTGCAAATATGCTTATTTGGTTTCCCAGCAGAGTAGCTGACTACTCAGGGTGTAAGGTGCTCATTGTGTTCATCAGAGAGAAAGCCTGGGGCAGCAACTGTCTCTGTTGAGGCTGGTTTATGCAAACAGTGCTCTGTAGCGCAGACCTGGTGTCCAGGAGATGTGTGTGGTCTATAGAGATGTTAGCTGCCCTTTTTCCTGACCCTAGACCTGTACAGGTCCTCTATGGAAGGAAGGTCAGTCCTGAGAGTTCTCACTTCAGACCTGATTGTTCAATGCAGTTTGGACCTGTCCTTTTTTTTGGATGAGTCAAACCACACTGAGATGGACACAGTCAGGAGAGACTAAATAATGGTAGTGTAGAAGATGACCAGCAGCTCCTGTGGAAGGTTGTCCTTGAGTTGCTGTGGGAAGTACCGTCTCTGCTGGGCCTTCTTATGAATATTGTCTATGTGTGAGAATCAGCTCAGGTCCCGAGAAAGGGTGGTTCCGAGAAACCAGAACTAATCCACAGTAGAAACAGTGTTGTTGAGGATAATAAAGGGAGGGAGTGTGAAGGGTGTTCTCCAGAAGTCCACCATTATCTCAACAGTCTTGAGTGGGTTAAGCTCCAGGTGGTTCTGATCGCACCAGTTGACCAGCCGATCCGCCTCCTGTCTGTATATAGACTTACTGTCCCGGATCAGACCAACGACAGTGGTGTCATCTGCAAATTTCAGAACTTTCACAGATGGATCTGCTGAGGTGCAGTCATTGGTGTACAGAGAGAAGAGGAGTGGGGAGAGAACACATCCTCAATACTAATGGTTCTTGTGCGGTAGAATTTGCTTTCCAGTCTCACCTGCTGTTGCCGCTCCAGGAAGCTGGTGATCCGCTGACAGGTAGAGGCTGGTACTGTGAGCTGGGTGAACGTCTTGTGAAGGATGTCTGGGCTGATGGTGTTGAAGGCTGAACTGAGGACAACAAACAGGATCTGCTGTACGTCCCTGGGTGGTCGAGGTGTTGCAGGATGAAGGGTAGTCCTAAATTGGCTGCACCATCTGCCAACCTGTTTGCCTGGTAACCAAACTGCAGTGAGTTCATCAGGGGGCCTGTGATGTCCTTCAGCTGCTTCAACACCAGACACTCAAAGGATTTCATGACCTCAGGGCGACAGGCCTGTACCCATTTAAACCCATGATGGTGTGTTTTTTGGAGACCGCTCCAAAAACTTGATGAAGATCTGAGTGAAGATGGGAGTTAGTTGTTTAGCGCAGTCAGTCCCTAAGCTTTCCTGGTGTTCTGACACCAAAATAACCTATTTACATCTCCCTCAGAGATCTTACATCCAGGCAGGGGTCTGAGGAGAGGAGGGAGATTGGTGCATGTGGAGCTTTTGTGTCGGTGTGAGATGTGGACAAATTGGTTGAAGGTGTGAACGGCTGTTTTTCACACCTGCAGCAGAAGCTGTTTATGTTGTCTGCTGAACGAGGGTTCTGCTCATGGTGGAGGGGTGGGTTCCTGTAGTTAGTGATGTTTTTCAGACCATCCCAAATTGTTTTTTAGCTTCTTGCTGTAGCTTCTCTTAGCTGCCCTGATCTCCTTGGTCAGTTTGTTTCTTGCCGGCTGATACAGGGCCCGGTCCCTGCTGCTCTCAGCCTGTTCTTTGGTCCGAAGCAGCTATGAGTGGAGATTAGTTGTGAATTGGTGTTACGTAAATAAACTTAATAGAACTGAACAAACTGAAGTGATTTGAATTGAATTTGTAGAGTGCACAACTGATATTTGTGCTGTCAACTGAGCTGTGAATCTGTGCAGCTCCTTCAGAGTTACCATGGACATCTTGGCTGCTTCTCTGATTTATGCTCTCCCTGCTAGCTTGTCAGTTTAGACAGAAGGTCATGTCTTGATGGGTTTGGAGTTGTGCCAAACTCTTTTTATTGCCATGTCTTGGTAAGTCTGATGATGGATTGAATGGTTCTAAGGTCCACAACATCCTCCCTGACCAGTCTGCTGTGTTCCTGCTTTTTATGATGCTGTTTGTCACTAATGATCTCTAAAAAACCTCCGAGGCTTTTCAGAGAATAACTGCATTTATACTGCAATTAAATTACACCCAGTTACATTTTAGGTGATTCTGACAGTAGTTTGTTGCGCTGGATTTTATGTAGGGGTGTCTAAGTTAAAGAGGCTGAATACAAATTCATGCCTAAAGTATATAACTGAAGCACATCTGCTAACAAAAGTACATCTGTTAGTTTTGAGCAGGTGAAGACTCACATCCAGAACTACATGAAGAATTTGGAGAATAACCTTTTGGACCAAGAGGACCGTACAGAACTCTACCTGCTGTTTGTCAACTGCTTCCAGGTTCACAATACCAGCTCTCATTCATCACAGTAGAAAACATGTCAAATATGTCAAAATTGTTCTATTTAGAAATTACTGTATGATGGGGTTATTGCTATAGTGAACTTTGCATTGACAGTTTATTGCTGTCACAAATATTACCTGTTCCAGCTAAAATCCCATGTCTTTCCCTCAGGATTCCCTGCTGTGCTCAGCAGCCAGAGAAGCGGGTCCTGGTGTAGAGCAGCAAGCAGAAATCAGATTTTTGAGCAGGATTGTGAGGAAACAGACTCCAAACAGACAAGAGGACCCAGCAGAGTTTCTCCTCAACATCGCCAGACTGAGAATCTGCCTGAGCACTGCTGCCAAGCTGCTTGAGAAGGGTGCAGTTCAAGGTGATTTAAAAAGCAGCAGTTTCATAGTTGTTTATATCCTGTATGCTGGAGCAGTGGGAATTAATGACCATGAATGTGCATGTTTTCCTTGCGGTTTTTGTTACAAAGAAGGTGGACAGGCTGCTGAATATCTGCAGCAGGTGAGAGGGTTATGTGAGTATGGCGGTAATGATTGGCTCAGGGTTTACCTGCTGCGAGCCCTGCACAGATGCTCCGGGATGGAGTTTGTTCAGTCCTTGATGAACAGCCCGGCCTGGAGGTGGATCTTCCCTTCAGAGCTGCTGCGGCTTCAGGTACAAAAGTGATACTTTTTGACTGTAAACTGTCCAACTTTGTCCTTTCTCCTGATGATGCGGTAGCTTGTAACTGTGCTGTTAGGATTTATTCTAAATAAAACATGACTTTTTCTCTCTTAGAGGATGATTCCAGCAACCGTAGACCCTTTCCTTTGCTGTGGGACGTCTTACAGGGCTCTAAGAAATGCTGTGATCCAGGTTCTTCTGGAGAACAGGTCCGACACTTTTGTGACTGAGCTGCAGGTGAGACAACTGCCACCTATGAAGATTACTGACTGGTAGGGCTGGGCCTAAAATCAATGAGCTGCTCCTCTTCCTCCTCGACCAGCTCTACCGCTGGTACTGCCGCTGTGTCAGTATTTGAAATTTCCTCCGTTTTCTCAACCTCACCATCTCTTAGACTTCTTGTTACAGACTGGAAGAGGTGGAGTCATGTGACTAAAGACTGTACACGTAGATCAATGTCTTAAAGGGACATGAGCATAGCCTACCTGTACACAGCTAAAAAGAAAAAAAAAACGGCTTTTCTTTTCATTTTTTAACACACAGAACATAGCGGTCAATTGTAATTTATCGGTTTACCACAGCATTCAGTGTGAGTGAAACACACAAAATAAGGGTTGGCATTGGGGGTTAGCAGTTGATGGAGCATCCAGCAGTTAGTTGAGGTCAGCAGGCACAGTGGATGACTCAAAAGATGCAGCTGACAGCATAAGCAGCACAGCGGGGTCATCTGTTGGGTTTACTTGAGACTGCGTTGTTGTAATATTCAGATCAACTGTTTTATTTTTAGCTCTCTTTTGTATTACTGCTATTTATTTATTGTGCAATTCCATATTAATGCCAGATTGAAGCTAAGCCCTATCAGCATCTGTAGTCCGGAGGCAGTTATGTGAAAAATTACACAAATGTACGTGTGCTTTCTCTCTGCAGAAGCTGAGAAGATCTCAGGTCAGCCTCATGGGTCTGGCTCTGTATAGACAGGTCACCTGCAGCTACAGATCACCTGATGCCAGCATACATCCTTCCACACAGGTACACAACATCTGAAGTCCACCTATGTAACCCTGTCTAAAAAGGTGGTAATCTGCCTCACACACAGCTTTAGCTACAATTCCAGCAGCCAGCTAACAGTAGATAGAGAGCATCATTGTTGGACAGTATTCCAACACTTTCCTTATATCAGATTTTTTTTTATGAGTTCAAAATATTAAAAAATTGTAGTATTGGGATTATGACTAAAAGGGAAATGCTATGTGAGGAGAATCTGTGCACGTTCAGTGGGTTTTTTTGTTTTGTAGTCTTGGTAATCTGAATTGCTTGTAAAATCCTTGTTCTAAAACAGTTCTAAGAGCTTTTGTTTTTCCATTCTTACAGCAGAGAGACAGACTGAAAGCTCTCCTTAGAAACATCCACCCGAATGAGTTAAGGGAGTTCTGCTCGTCCCTTCTGAGTAATCATATCGGTCAGCCAGGGTCCAGGCTTCACATCAGCCCAGATCTGTTGGTTCAGAGACCAACTGTTTCAGAGCTGCTGGTCCATCTGGACTCTTTGCTCCTCTGTGGAAATCCTCTTCTGGCTCCTCTTTATCTGATTGCCTTTCAGCCTGAGAATATCCCAGTAAGAAGCTTATTTATCTGCATAAACAAACAGTTTTGTTTTATCATCAGCTGTTGAATGTCATAGCTTCAACCACTTAAGCTGCATCTGAGACAGCACTCTTATTTCAGAAACTTAACTTTTACTGCTTTGTTTCAGTTTGAATCGTTTTAAACTGTAAAATAAAACAGAACAGATTCTTATTTAAACATAATACAGATGAAAATCTTGGTTTAAATGTTAAAAATGGTTTTTAGAACAATTCTTTTATCCTGAATAACCTCCGTCATTCAATTAATCTACACCATCTACTTTCCACATTATTTATTTAAGTTTTTATTTTCGTGTTTTACAGAACTTTTTCCTTCCAACCATGCCAGATGATCACACAAGCGAGGCCAGACACTGGTTAAGCGGAGAGAAAAGACTCCAGAAGTACTGTAAGTGTTAAGATCACAAAGCTCATATTACATTAAAAAAGATCAATAAAATTGGTTTTCAGAATCTATAGTATTTTCACAATAGTGGTTACACTAAAGGAGTACTCTGACTGTACTGGAGCATAACCTAAACCTCAAACTGTAACAGCACAGAGCAGCAGAAGGCAGAGTAAAATAAGCTTTAACACAACCTGAAAAAAGCTGCATTAAGATAGAGAAAATGATTGAATCATAAAACCACACAATAAAACTGACGGAAAACATATAAAAGAGTTAAAGTATTTTATTTACAATGACGGAACCATGAACACTGTGAAACCGGCTTAAGTATAGAAAGTAAGATTAACTCAAAAACCTTAAACAGAAACACGTGACCAAAGGCTTTATATGCGAGAACCTGAACTCCTATCAGAGTTCCCGCTCCTGTGTTTCAGAACAACTGAAGACTAGAACTCCTCTGACTTGCTGATAATAAAGATTTAAGGAGTTCTAGGTTAAAACTACATATATGTTTTTTCTGCAAGCAGTCAGAAATGTTTGAATTTTAACATAAAGATAATCCTAGACACCTGGTGTCAAAAATCACTCCAATGATCCTCCTAATAGCACAGGAGCCTTAGTTTCTTCTATCTAACAACATGCAGATGTTATCTTCCAGATGTTGAGCCCAGAATAATGCCTTGCATCTCAACAGCACTAGTATTTAAGCTCTTAAATGTGATGTTTTTCCTGATTTTTAGCCTGTGCCAACGGACATGTGTGCTTTGTGGGAGAGGTAAGTGTTCATTGTTTTTTTTGTTTTTTTTATTGTTTCATTAACTATTAACAGCATTAGAAAGCTTTTTATGAGTCCGTCACTAATCTCATTTTGTCTCATAGTGTGGAAAGCCAGTGGTTAAATCAACGTGTCCTGACTGCGGGCTTCCGATTGGTGGAGAAAGACACATGCCGGTGGAAGGTTTTACTATGAACACACAGGAGAGGTGGGACCTTCTACAGGTCGCTTCTTTAGCTTTCTGAAAACGTGTTCACTTGGAAATGTTTGTGTTTAATCCCGTTCTTTTGGTGTGAAATGCTAGGGATCAGACCCGGACAGGACACATTCTCGGTGAGGCTCGACGGAGGTCTGAAGCCCCTGAAAGACAGATGACGTCGGCTCAGTCCAGCATCCTGCGGCTGCTAACTCACCTCGCTATGCTTCAAGGAGCCATGAACAATCAGATAGTGAGCCTGGATCTGATATTTTTCACCACGTCTTTTAAAATCTTCCACCATATTAAAAAACAACCCATGTCTTATGTTAGGGTGTCAGTGACATGATCCATCCCCGCCCGTCCAACGTTATCCAATTTCTGTTGGATCACCTGGAAAGGGACATGAGAGTATTGGGAAAAACTCTTGATCAGAACATGGACAACACAGCAGTTACAGTTCACCTAATCCTGACAAGATTCCCAGACGGTGAAACTATCTTTACATCAACCTTTCACTGGCTATTCCTTTAAGTCATAAAGTAAAAATCTAACTTTAAACGTGCCGACTGTTGATAAAGGTACCGGGAGAGCGAGACCGGATCTGTCCTCCAGAGAACAACGGCAGCGTTGGGAGAAACTCGTCTGTGATTCTGCCATCAACCCAGTACTTCAGGTAAGAAACTGCTTTTAAAGTGTTTTACTGATAAATAAAGGTTTGAAATCCAAAGTTCCTATCAGGTCTGGACAAATTTTCCATGTCTGGATAATTGTGGAAAAAGAAACAGAGCACATGTAGAAATATTTGTATTCACAGACGTTATTCAATCATTCATTCATGTCTCTGGTTGTTGCAGTTTCCATATTCAGAAACCGAGCAGTATAAATTATCCAGTGACATTTGTTTCATTCGGATGAACTCTGTAAACTTTGGTTTAGAAATAATGCAGATTTAACACAAAAAATGTGTTAGAAGCCTGGGAATCTGGGCAGACATTTTCATGATATAAACACTGAGAAATTTCTGCTGGGTAATTGAAGGTCTTTCGTCTTTCCTGCTTTAGGATCTGCAGAAGAATCTTGCCGAAGCTCATGAGAGAATCGCCTCAGATGAGGGACTCTCTGGAAGCCCTCTGATGACTCTGCTCTTCGCCGATCCCGGGAAGTTGTTGTCCTTACCCTCTTCCTCCCCAACAGATCGCTCCTCCTTCTGGACACTGGGTGAGACGATGACGGTGGAGCGGTTCTCTCAGTTGGTGGGAGAGAAGTCGGGAGATGGCTCTTTATCACTGCTCATCTTGTTTATGAAGAAGGTATGACAATTTTCTGGCCTTTTACTCACTGACAAATAGACACAACATTATAATCCTTTGTTGAGGTTCGGTGAGATGGGAATTTCTGCCTGGCACCTCTGTTAGAGACAGGCTGACAGATGTTCAAATAAATGTTACATTTTAGCCTCTTTGTGTGTCCATAAACTGATTGACATGGTGGTAACATAACACTGAGCTGACACATTCATTAACCTACACAACCACAGGGACCAAGAGTATTTTAGTTTGTGTTTTACTATCCTTATGTAGTAAAATAGAAATATCTTTTATAAATTTACATCTCAGTTTTGGAAATGATTTGCTCAGTTTTGATACAGACTCTGTGTTTATGTCTCAGGTACATTGTGTGCGACAGCTCCCTCACCTGCCTGAACTGGCTGCTCTGCAGTCTGACCTTCTGAGGGTGTTTCCACTGACATCAACGAGCTCTGCTCCTCAGACCATCACTCAGTTGTTACAGCAAATACCTGCAGGTAAACAAGCATTTTCTCTTTAACTGAGTAGTTGCAACAAAATACAGGTATGCAGACACAAATAGGGTTCTCTCATCACCCTCATCAGGTTTCCAGAGGAAGGTGCTGACTGAGAGGGTGGAAAGATTCATCAGAGTGTGGAACCTCCTCAGAGCCGAGGTGGCAAACAACTGTAAGGGCTGAGCTGTTTACATTTCACTTTGAAGAATAACTGTGCAGCTTTTCGGATCTTGCAGTAATTTTTACACTGTAAAATTACTATGACAGTAATATAAATATTTAGCATGTAGACAAACTCTTTATAAACCAGTGAGCTACTGTCATGTCTGCATTTTTTTCAGAGAAGATCTTTCTGGTCCTTTCAAAGAACTTCCGTCTAGAAACAACCAGACATATGTTAGCTGCAGGCTGATAAAACATATGCAGAAAAATCAATAATTTCAGTAAATATCTAAACATCATTTTCCTAGTAGTCTGTAATTGATATAAACAATTACAAGTCTTCAGTGTTTGCTTTTACAACATTATGGGAATGGTGGCATATACACTCACCGGCCACTTTATGAGGTACACACTGCTTGTACCGGGTTGGACCCCCTTTTGCCTTCAGAACTGTCTTAATCCTTCGTGGCATAGATTCAACAAGGTACTGGAAACATTCCTCAGAGAGTTTGGTCCTTATTGACATGATAGCATCACACAGATGCTGCAGATTTGTTGGCTGCACATCCATGATGCAAATCTCCTGTTCAACCACATCCCAAAGGTGCTCTATTGGATTGAGATCTGGTGACTCTGGAGGTCATTTGAGTCCAGTGAACTCATCGTCATGTTCAAGAAACCAGTCTGAGATGATTCGTGCTTTATGACATGGTGCGTTATCCTGCTGGAAGTAACCATCAGAAGATGGGTACACTGTGGTCATAAAGGGATGGACATGGTCAGCAACAATACTCAGGTAGGCTGTGGCGTTGACACGATGCTCAGTTGGTACTAAGGGGCCCAAAATGTGCCAAGAAAATATCCCCCACACCATTACACCACCACCACCAGCCTGAACCGTGGATACAAGGCAGGATGGATCTATGCTTTCATGTTGTTGATGCCAAATTCTGACCCTACCATCCGAATGTCGCAGCAGAAATCGAGACTCATCAGACCAGGCAACGTTTTTCCAATCTTCTATTGTCCAATTTTGGTGAGCCTGTGTGAATTGTAGCCTCAGTTTCCTGTTCTTAGCTGACAGGAGTGGCACCCGGTGGGGTCTTCTGCTGCTGTAGCCCATACGCTTCAAGGTTCGACATGTTGTGCGTTCAGAAATGCTCTTCTGCATGCCTTGGTTCTAACGAGTGGTTATTTGAGTTACTGTTGCCTTCCTATCAGCTCGAACCAGTCTGGCCATTCTCCTCTGGCCTCTGGCATCAACAAGGTATTTGTGCCCACAGAACTGCCGCTCACTGGATATTTTCTCTTTTTCGGACCATTCTCTGTGAACCCTAGAGATGGTAGTGCGTGAAAATCCTAGTAGATCAGCAGTTTCTGAAATATTCAGACCAGCCCGTCTGGCACCAACAACCATTCCACGTTGAATGTCACTTAAATCACCTTTCTTCCCCATTCTGATGCCCTGTTTGAACTGCAGCAGATCGTCTTGACCATGTCTACATGCCTAAATGCATCGAGTTGCTGCAGTGTGATTGGCTGATTAGAAATTTACGTTTAAGAGCAGTTGGACAGGTATACCTAATAAAGTGGCCGGTGAGTGTCAGTGAAGGTGATTCTTGGAGTCGGACCCAACTGCAGATAGGCAGGCAGGGGCAGTGTGGTGGGTAAAAAGTTTATTAAATAACAAAAGGGAAAACACACACCAGGCAGGTTGTAGCAGATGCAGACACAGCATCTGACGGTATACTCCCGCAAGGAGTAAACAGAACAAAAGGGTATATGTAGAGCATGGCAGAGGTGAAAGCGGTGAGACTGATTAGCATGAAACAGGTGGAATAAAGCTGAGTGGAAACTAAACCCTGATAGGAACTGAACAGAGAAACAATGACAATGAAACCAATAGATAAATCATGAAGTAACAGAACTAAAATGGAACATATACAGAACATGTAAAAACATGATTGGAAGACTCAAAACAAAACTCACCTTCAAATCATGACAGTTTAGGAAAATAAGAATCGGATGTTAATCTAAAAGACTTTTGAAGTGAAACTGAAAGGGTAGCAGATGCAGGAAGATTTTTAGAACAAATTCAGATGTAGGACCGCGGGAGCCGGGCACTGCCGCCTCTACGCCAGTGACGAGACTGCCGCTCAATTCTGCACGTCGCCACTAGGCGGCACTTTGAGCAAACTTTCTTATGATTTTCGGTCATGCTAAGTTCTGGTCCAGTAAGAAGCATTCAAAATTTGGCCAAAATCCGACCTTCCCTATTGAAGCTGCGCTCACTTCTTTTTGGTGGTAAAGGAAAACGGAGTTTTCCTGTCATGCTTGGAGAATGGCCTAAAAATTATTATGTTTCATTTGAGAAAGTTTAAAATGTCTGGACTGTGAAATAAGGTCAGTCAGGTAAGAAACCTGTCATTTGGTTGGTAATTTGGTGGGGTTAAAGTGATGTCATCAATTGACTGTGCCAACAGGTTCAGCATCCGTCCACAATGATGCATACCAAATTAGAAGTGGATCCGATGATGAATGAGGGAGATAAAGTGGTTGACGTTTCCTAGTGTAATACAATAGAGCTGTTTTGGGGTTGACAGAGATCAACCGCATTCAGTTTAGAGTAAATTGGACCATGTGTCTGCAATTTACAGCCAAACATAAGTCCATGGAGTGATGTTGAACTTCGCCACACCGCCACGGCTACACCCTCTAACAGAACCTGTCAGTATTGGAGCCCAACTTAGACCATCATTTTATCTGTCACTGGGGAAAGTTTCATGTTAATTTGGTGAAAGGGATCAAATATGGGCCTTCCAGAGTAAAATATGACACTTCCTGTTCTCAAGGGGCGGGTCTTTGATGATGTCAGCATTTGATCATTGAACATTGTTGAGGGCCTGATATGGATCAATCCTAGAAGGTTTCATGTCTTTGTGACTTTCCTTGTAGGAACTATGACAATTTCGTGTTTTTAATGGCTAGAAGTCAGATTTTGAGGCTTGGCCACGCCCACGTGCTTTCATGTAGCAAAAAGTGTTCGATAACTTTTGACCGCCAATGTCTTAAGAGCATACTGAGTCATTTTGAAGTCTGTAAGTCAAATGCTGTAGGAGGAGTTTGCTCACATACGATGTGTGTAAACAAGAGAAAATGGCGGCTTTGATCCAAAATGGTCGACTTTCTGTGGGGTTTGGACAATGGGTTCAAGAGTTGTTTTGTAGGTCCTGAGAAGTTACATTTGTGTACCGTTTGGGGCTGATTTTTTTGCTGTGGAGGAATTAGGCTGCGCCCACTAAATATTTAATTGGATATCTTTTGGGGGGCGGAATAAGAATGATCATGTTGAATTTGGTGCAGATCAGTTGATATATGTGGAAATTAGAGGCAAACATATGGTCATGGCAAAACATTGCACTTCGCATGCCGACACAGCCACACCGTCCACAGTAGAGTGTCTGTGTTCCAAACGAAGTTAGACCAACTAGTTATCTGTCTTATGACACACTTTCCAGTAGGTCAACAGGGTCGACCTTTCGAAGAGAAAAAAGTGACGCCCTGTTGATGATGTCATCATTTGACCATATAGGATTGTTGGTCATCTGAGAGGGGTCAATCATACCAGGTTTTAAGAGACTTTTTTCATGATTTCGAGAGATCTACCTATGTACCAAATTTCTAATTTAGGACTTACCAGTTGGCCTATCTCACCTTAGGGGCCGCTGTAGAGCTGTGTGGCCATACCCATTTTCAATTCCATTAAAATACTTAAGATTTCACTAGGGGGACAGTTTTCAGTGAAGTTTGGTGAGTTGTTGAGTATGTTAAGGCCTCCAAAAAGCCGCTTCATTTTTCAGAAAAATAATACACATTCGAATTACTATCTGTCATCAACGCTGGCATGTCTTCATTTGACGGCTTTTCTGTGCATTTAGCTGCAGATTTGGGAGTGGACGTAAATCTTTGTGAGAAGGAGCTGACGGAGGAGAGCTCCAGTGAGTATCTGATGCCATGCCGACACGGCCCTGGTTCATGTCTTCAAACCCTGGTTGACTTCCTGTTAGAGACTCACAATGCCCTGGTGAGGGAGGCCAGAAGAGTGAGCCACCAGGAGGACAGGTCAGTTCTGCACAAACCTCCAGTTGGGTTTTCAGCAGCCTGAGTTCATTTCAGGGTTGGAGATACTACTATCAATCTTCTTGTTTTGCTCTGTTTGACATAAAGGAAAATAAACTTTCTTTAGTAATGTATGTCTTGTCATACATGGAAACACTTTATAGAACTTGGATTTTGTTTTTTACATTTAATTCCATAAAATATTCTAATATATTCATGCTTAATCTCAGTATAAACCCTACTCTTTTGTTAGGCCTCAGAGTTAGGGAGAACGCTGGGAAGACATTTAAAGCAGGGTTAGTTTATAAAACAATATCCCAAGCTCTGAACATCTCACAGAGCTCTGTTCAGTTTGTCATCTGAAAATGGAAAGAGGATGGCACAACTGCATAACTACCATAGCACAGACATCCATTTAAACTGACAGGCTAGGCAAGGATAGCATTAATCAGAGAAGCAGTCAAGAAATCCATGGTAACTTCAAAGGAGCTGCAGAGATCCACAGCTCAGGTGGAATCCAGAGTCCATACAACCATTGTACATTCTACATATCTGGCCTTTATGGAAGACTAGCATGAAGAGAGCCACTGTTGAAAGAAATCAATAAAAAATCATGTTTGCAGTCATGTTCTGCCACAGCAAACATATAGAAGAAGGTTCTATGGCCAGAAGAGACCAAACTAACATTTTTTGGCACGCATGCAAAGCGCACACTGTTCTCACAGTAAAACTAGGGGATGGCAGCATCATGCTGTGAGGATGCTTTTCTTCTATAGAGACAGAGAAGCTGGTCAAAGTTGTTTGGAAGAGGGATAGAGCTAAATGGAGGACAATCCTGGAAAAAATTGTTAAAGGCTCCAAAAGACTTGGGCCAGATGTTTACCTTTTAGCAGGATGACTGCCATAAACGTACAGTCAAAGCCACAATGGGAGGATTTAGAACAAAGCATATCCATATGTTAGAATGGCCCAGTCAAAGTCAAGACTAAGGATCAGAGGATGTGGGGCTAGGCCATCTGATATTTTATTAATTCATGTAGCTGAAGATGTTAGATTCATCTTTACCCTCTGAAGCACTCTTTATGCCTGTCCTGTTATCTTCTCAGTGACTACAGCGTTCCATTAGAGAGGATATCAGAGACCCAGCTGACTCTGTGCCACCCTGAGCGAGAGCTGCTGCCGCTCGTTTTAGCAAGCTGCAACTACACTCTGCAGAAAGGTGGGCAGACAGACAGGAGCTACGACCTACTGGTCACCCAAACCCAGCTGGCTCGCCGCTTTCTGGCTGGAAAACCACTCATCCAGGCGGTAAATATACAACCTGTGTGCAGGTCGCAAAACAGTGAACTTTCTGCTAATATGTATATTTTCTTTAAATCAGGACACTGCAAGGTACAGAAACAGACGTTTGCAGGATTTTTCTGTGGTTCTAACTGAAGTGAGAAGAAAGATTTGTCAGGTAAAAGTTTTTCACTGGCATGTGGGACAAATTTTATTTGTGTGTTGGTCTTTTTACCTGGAACTCAGTAATGCCAGCTGCAGAATGTTACGTTCCCTTGATAGGTTTTTGTGAGTCCAGACTGTTGGAGGTCGCATTTCCTCCTTCTGCTACTCTCCTCCTGCTTAGACATAGTCTCTGTGTTTATGTTGCAGGAAGCCCTGAAGGGCTCAGTGAGCAGCGCCACAACAACTGTCCTGCGTTCTTACACTGATGTTTGCGATGCTGTGTTCGTGGTTGAGATTGGCCTTCGCTTCCTTGGAAAGGCGGGCGGAGATCCTGAGGGTCAGCTTTTGTCTTATCTTACAGATTCCCTGAAGATGGGCCCGCAGATCTCCAACAATGTAGCAAAGGTATAAACCTTTCACAGGTATTTCTGTTACAACCTGGAAACATGCTCAGAATGTGTTCAGATTTATTCCTATTAAAGTTCTCCTATTCATACCCCTGAAAAATGTTGTTTTAAAACCAAGTAGTTTTTTTTTCTAATTGGAAACGAGGTTAGCATCTCTCAAAAGATAATAAAACAATGTTAAAGGAGGATCAACTTGAAAAAAAGTATATATTTTTTTATTTCGATAAATAAAAAAAATTATTTATACTCTTTGAAATAATCAATATACTTCATTATAAGCCTTCTGGTGACTGATGACCAGCTTTTTGCATGTTTGGTGGTGCTTTGATGATGAGCCTCAAGTCTCCATCACCCTTGTGTTTAGCTCCCTCCACAGATTCTTTATGGAGTTTCTCCCAACTGTAAATAATACTTCTAGTCAGAAGAAACGTGAGAAAATGTAAAAGATTACCTTGAGGCCAATTCTTCCTGGGGTATGAAAAATTGTGGACTTGACTGTAGATTCAGAGGTACATTTTTTTAGCTTCTCACTGCCTTGTTGTCAGCTTACAGTCTTTTTTTTTTTTTTTTTTTTTTTTTTTTACCGTGTCCTGTCCAGCAGAGTAGCGCTCAGAATTGTTGTCTGAGTGCCAAGAAATTGCCCAACAGATTTACTTTCACAAGTGGAGCATCACAGCTATTGCTTTAAGGCTCTGCTTGATATTTAAAAGAAACTTTATTATAAATTTTTGGGGGAATATTAAATTGTTAGGACACGGAGACTGAAATGAAAAGGAAAAAACAAAAAGTTTGACAAAGAGAGAGATGGGCAAAAGGGGAAAGGGGGGAAAAAAGGAGGAGAGAGTGGAGGAGAAAAAAGAAGGATGAATAGAATAAAAATTACACCCTGCTTGCTTATACAAAAATAACACACGGTATTTATAAATGTAAGATGTACTTAGTGAGAAGCGCCCCCAACATAGATCATCTGTGTATCTATCAACATCTGTGTGGATGCGCTTTGTATACAAGGTTTCTCCACAGAAATATGCAATAGCGAGTGTGAGGATCCACCGACCTGCCCCGTGGTCCCGGGGGGGGACACTGAGGAGATCCGAGCAACAGACTTTCCAAAAGGCCCCCCAAAGCACAGGAACCCCAGGAGAACCACCGCCGGGACTACCGCAACCCCCCCAGAGAAGAGCAGTGGAGAGTCCCGGGGGACCACCCAGCGGGGGACAGTGCAGAACCCCCAGGAAACCGCAGTGACGAGCCCACGCCCCGCGGCAGCCGTCCACCCCCCGAGCAGATCCAGCCATGGACTCAGGCCCCCAAGACCCCGGACACGCCACCCCAAGACAGGGCCCGACAGAGCCCAGGGGTCCAGGCCCCGGCAGGCAGCCACCGGGAGTGAGCCAGCACACACCGAAGCATCCAGCCCCGGACACCGGAAAAACAAAAAGTACACCAGCGGGCAGGGGACTCCAAACCCCGGTGGCAGGGTGGCGGGGGGGAAATAGGCCCCCCCATAATATGGGGGGGGCCTAAGCTGATCCAGGAGAGGGAGCAGCCCAAGACCCAAAACCTGTCACAAAAAAAAAAAGCACTCACAGTCACAGTCACCCACTCCCCCCTCATCCACACACATAAAATCACTCGCCCCCAACGTAAAGAAAAAAAATGGACGTCCTACACTCACTCACACTCCCCATGCATACTTTATACTCCAAGGTCCGGGGCCCCGGACCCCCTGGGGGCAACCAGCCCACGGGGACCAAGGAGGTGGTCCCTTCCCCCCCTCCCGGGGCAGAGACAGGCAGACGGCCCGGCCCCGCCCAGAACCCAGCCCACCAACCCCCATCCACCTCCGGGAGGGGGGCTATGTACAAAAGAGGGGCCACATGGCTCAAGCCAGCCCGCCAACAGAGCCCCCAGGACGGAGCAGCCCCGACCCCCAACGAGCTCCGATCCCGACCCATGAGTCTCCCACCCCAGTGAACCCCAACATAAAACCTCGCCACGGGCACCCCCAACAGGGACACGGAACGAACACAGGCCCCCGAACCCCAAAAAACGCCACGAATCCCCCCCCACACACACACGGGCACCCCCCAAGGTGAACTCTATACCCGAGGGCGAGAGGTCACACCCACCAGGCAAGCTCTAATACAGCCCGTTTGAGCCCCCCCCGCCGCTCCCGCCCCCCCCACCACACAGTCCCCAACAGAAGGGAAAGGGCCCCCGCCAACACCCCCCCCCGCCCACGGGCGCAACAGGGCAGACCCCGCGAGCACCGCACCCAAAAGGACCCCGGGACCCGCAGCATGACGGGACAGACTCACCCACCCGATCCCCGGGGTCAGTGTCCCACCACGCCCCCCAACGCCCCACTCAGCCACAAAAAAAACATTCCCCGCCACGCAACTGCCCAGGGAGAAACACTATCAGCTCAGCTCCACCATCGCCACCCAGCCGATCCAAACGCCGGGACCCAAACCCCCCCAAAGGGATAAAAACCCCTCCCCCCCACCGGCTGAGCCCCTCCCGCCACCCCCCCCCCACCGCCCGATGCCCCCCCTCACAAGACAGTTAGCAGAGCAGCCCACACCAAGCCCGCCCATCCCCCCAGACAGCGCCAGCAGCCCCAGCCCACGAGTCCACGAGAGGGATACATGCACTACGGGTACCTGGGCCATGCAGGCCAACCCCCAAACCAAAACCAGCCCCCCAGCCGCCCCGGTGCAGTCACAAGACGCGCTCCGCCGTCCCACCCCCCCCCCCCAGGCAACTGCAGCCGACGCCCCCAAACCATGGGCCAGAACCACAGAAGCAGTGGAAAAAAAGGCCACGGCGCACCAGTTTCCGGGCACCCCGGGCCCAACCCCCCCCCCCAAACCCCGGGGGGTCCCCAGCCCGCCGGCCACCGCACCCCCGCATGGCGCACCACGGCCCCCAAGTAGTCCAGCCGGCCAGCCCCTCCATCTGAGCGGGGCCCAACCCAATCAATGCCGGCTAAGTCCCCCCCTACCGGAGCCGGCACCCCCCCAGCCGGCAGACCAGGGCCCCAAAAACCAGGGTCCGAGATCCCAAGGGAACCCAAGCGATCCCGAGAGAGAGAGCCGAAACGCCAGCCCCAGCAGCAGACAGTCCCCAAGACCTGACCCCAAACCCAGCCCAGACCCGACTAGAGGGCCCACTCCCTCTCCCGGCCTCCCAAACAGATGGGAAGTAGCGAAAGGGGGTCTGAAAAAAAACCAAAGGGCCTCCGCCAGCTCAAATGTGGTGTTGATGCGTGTTTTTGTAGTGTGCGTTTAAAAAAAACGGTGGGGAAGAGGGTCTGCCCCCCCCCCGCACTCTGAACCCTCAATGTCTAAATGCAATTAAAACCCTTAGAGGTGAGGGAGGCACCAGAGGTTGGATACGAGGATATCCTCCCTCTTGATGCCATGGAGTGCGGCCACCCCCCAAAGGCCCTACATGTGAATGTCGTGAAAATGTTATAAGTGAGAGTGTCTAAGTTTTACAGCAAAAAATTGGGACACAGGCTGCCATGGGACCGCAGAGATGGAAAACCCTTGCAGCACTCCAAAGGTGCACCTGCACCCCAAAGCCCTCCATGAGTGGTAATGTGATGGAGCTGGCGGAGGGAGGTGTCCGGGGATGGGGAGGGAAGGACTGGGGGGCAAAATGCTCTCCCAGGGAGCCAGCTCCCCGGCTGACCCCAATAGGCACCCCCGTTTGCCAAGTCAGCTTACAGTCTTAACATTCTGTTGTTCTTTAGATATCCGAATAAAATAAACATTTAGGTTCATTTTAAAGCACTGAGGAGATCTTTTTCCTTTAGGGTCTTGGGGAAAGCAAGCTGAAACACAGCATCTTCACCTGGCAGCTTCTGACTTCATGGAAATCAGAGCTCATGCTCAACAGGAAGCAAGTAAGAAAACAAATCGGAAAGCTTCAGTTATACAGCTGATGTGGTCATGTAAGGTTTTTTTTATTGTTAGTGAATTTATACAGAACATTTATATATGAGATAAAGTTGAAGTTAAAAAGTTAATTTCCTTTAACATATTTTAAAGATTTAAAGGTCAAACCCAAAACCTTAAACAGATTTAAGGACAGTTGGCAAGAAAGCCTTTATGTTTGTCTGTAGGTCAGAGCCTCTAAAACAGACATATAAAGTGATGGAGGACAATAAAAACTAAAGAAACTAGTGAAGTTTACTTTCTTTCTTTTATTATAATGTTTTTATTTAATTGGTTGTATTATTATTATTATTATTATTATTATTGTTAATATTTAAAGCAAACATTTATTAATAAATAGTTTTTTATTTATTTATTATAAAATATTTATTGTTTGTAAATAATAGATAATTTTTTGTTAAATGTGTGATGGCTGAAGTATATTAACATTCATATCTCTCTCTCTCATATATATATATATATATAGATGAAACAAAGAAATGGAGAGAAAAGAAGGGGAATATAAAGCTGTGAAATTGATCTTTTATGTAAAAGTTAATATTTCACAAAAATGATTTAAGAAAACTTACTTGGAAACACCTAAAGTGTTTATAGTCTAACGGTTTCACTTGTGAATCCGGACTCTGATCCAAACACCGAAGTATTGTTTTGGGGTGTAATGACTTTTCTGAATGTTGGTTTCAGGACCCATTTCAAAAACTACGTTCCGAGTTTCAGCAGAAGCTGTCGAAGGAGGAGAGGAGAGGCCTGAGAGCGTTCCTCACTGTCACAGATGTTGAAGCTTTCGCTTTGGAGCTGCATGAAATCCTGCTGCTGAAGACAAGCAATGCTGTGCCTGATGAGGGTTACCAGCCACACTGGGAGTAAGATAAAGCGTTTAACATTCATTCTTCTTTTATGACATGTAATTTACCATGTGTGTGTTTGGTTTTAAGAGGAGTTTGCCACTAAATCGTATAAACATCCCAAAAATATAGAGTTATTATTCTGTTTTACCAGATTGGAGAGGATTTTTTTTCAGGAAGTGTGCCAATTGGCAGTTAAAGATGACCACCCCGATCTAAAGAAATCTGGTGATTCCTGACAGCTTTAATCAGAGCAAAGTGTGACACTCTTAGCTGACACTCTCCCAGTCCCTAAGGGATTTGGAGCCTTTTGACCCTCAGGATCAGAGTGTGACCCCTCCAGGCAGCCATATGTCAGGAGAAAGACGTTTCAGTTGTACACCTCTACCACAGGTCACTCTTGTTAAAGCAGCAGCTGGACAGGGGCTCAAAGAGAAGGGATGGGGAGAGAACAATAGATCCAGAGCTGACAGTTGTTTTTTCCATGTTCCCCCTCCCCGCTCTTTGCAGCATCAGGTCAACCTTAGAGAACCACTTGGAGCAGAAAGATCTTCCACCTCTGCTGGGACTCAATGATTTACCAGAGAACATCACGCTGGGGAAAGGCGCTGATGTGTGGAGGGCTGCTGTGGAGTTTAAAAGAAGATAGAAGACCTGTAATAAAACTTCAATGTGTAAATTTGTTTTAAATAACTGAACCTGATTATGTACTTTCTGATGCATAAATATTGTAATTTATTTCATTATTCTTTATCTGTTTATTAAATCATATAAGATCAGTTAATAAAATAATAAATAAATGTTTGTCTCCTCTGTGAACGCTGTCAGTTTGGGAAAGTTGTGGATTTAAAAGTCAACCAAACATCTAGGAAGACACGCCTCTAATAATTAGTACACTAGGTTGACGCTTCTCCTTGACCAATCAGGTGAAAGATTACGGCAACGATGTTTCCGTGTCGACCAATGACTGACGTCGGGGGGCGGGGATTGTCCGTGTCGTTACCACAGAGATGATCATACGCGTTATTTGCTCCAGCGTCCACCGAGGACTTTCACTAGTTATCGCAGGATTATTTTGGAAATAAAGTCGCGGCCGTGGGATCAGACTGCAGGTTATCAGCCATGATGCCATCCCGTCCGTGAAGGGAGTTCTTCCTCCAGAGGAGAAACAGGTTTGTGTTTGGCTTTTTGAGACCGTTAAAGAACAGTTAGCTTGAAACGCTCCCACCAGACTTCGTTTAAAAAACACCGTATTTAGTGTTCTGCTAATAAGACACATTTGGGCTGTTTTTATCATTTTAACTGAATCTGGAATTATGAAATGACCAATATAACTAATAACTGAAATATTAACGTAACCGTATGGAGCATTTACCTTTTTGTAATCTAATTTAAATGTGTGTTGTAGTGTGTTAACTTACAGGTGTTGAAATGTGCTGTGAAAAAGCAAATTGGGCAGCTGCTAAGGGCCCCCACACCGGCAGGGCCCCCTAGGAACATTTATTACAAAAGTCCGATTTACTGTTGTATTTTCTTATCAGTATTACTCATACATAATGAGCTTTCTGTTATTAGGTATGTTAGCAGCATTTTAAAAATAGTTTTTTGTATTTCATATAAAGCTACAGCTTTTTAAGCACTGAGCTTCTGAAACCTGTGAAAACTTACAATCTAAATTGAAAGAAAATGCTTCATTTCAGATTTCCTTTTAGATGTTGCCAGGAAACATTCAATAAACAAGGTCTGAAATATGATCTGCCTTTTTTTAGTGGTTGGATTAAATGTCAGTTATTTACCTTGTCATTGTCCCTTTATTCAGCCTACAAGTCATGTGTTACTGTAGAATATATTTTCACTGAAAAACAGCAAAAGAAAATATTCAGCCTTAAAACTAAAAGGCATTTAGCTTACATTATTTTTCAAAGTTAACAGTATGATTACATTCTAAAATTAAAATAAATCATTTTCAGATTTTTGATGACAAATGTAATATACATAAATCTAAAGATTATTTTATTGCTTTAGAACAAAATCTCAGAGACTCATTTTCAGATGTGTTGGACCAAAACCTCAATTATATATATATTTTTCTTTAATAAATAGCTAAATGATATTCTGAGTTTTTTACCAACAGGACTTATTGGAACTGCATCCCGCAATGGCAAGGAAAAAGCTGGTTTTGAGGGGACCAGTAGCATATCCATGAATGAAGTGAAACAACTGGATATTGCTTTTAGTGCTATTATCATATAGATAATGTGAAGTGACTGGTGTGATTCAAATAACACATTGTGTAGGCTACTAATGGTTTTATATTGTGTGCTGATTTTAATCGTAAGTTTTTTCTTGTAAGATATATTAACACAGTATAAATGTTTAAATATTAAAGGGGTTATTGGCTGAGCTGTGTTGAGAGATGGGCCCAAAATTAAATGTCATTTTGGTCCGCTTAAAACCTCGGGTCGGCTCTGGCCTTATTACATTGTGCATCTCAAAAGCATCTTAAACTTGCTTTTAGTTTTAGGGTCACTTTTCACAGCAGTTTGCACAAATCTGCCACAAAGAGTTTAAATTAAGCTGCAGATTATTCAACACCCTTAACTATCTGTCACTGTCACTGACTGGGTCAAAGTTTGTACCCAAAAGTAGCTTTTTAGCCACCTAAGCCAAAGTATTTTGGTCTTGCAGTGGTTGTCCACCATAAATACCTTAAGTTATTTAGGTCAGAAATCTGATTGTTGAGCTTTAGTTTAGAGTAAACTATTTGAAAACATAATTCGCTTCATTCCATGTTCTTCCAGGGGCTTAGTGAGTGGTTGTTGTTTGGGCCCGACAGGGTGCTGTTTCTTCTATAGCCGTGGTCCAGCTCACTGAGTCCTCATGTAAACAACATGTTAAACTGGCAAAATGTAACTTTAAATATTACTTCAATGCAAGCCCGTCTCCTGTCATCTGCTCAAAGTTGTTAGGAGTATCAGAGATGGATTAGAGCACAGAGTACAGAGAACTGGTGGACAGCTTGTGGCATGGTGTAGCAACAATCATCTCATCTTCAATGTCAACAAGACAACTGGTGTGATTGTTGATAAGTTTTAGGAGAATCAAGAAACATCGTTTCCATCATGGGAAAAGAGGTAGATGAGTTCACCTGGACAACATACTGGCTCTGACTCAACAGTGAACCTGTAGACAAGAAGAGACCAAGCAGACTGTACTGAAGCTCAGGTCCTTCTGTGTTGCAGTAAATTGCAGCATTCTCCTAGAAATCTGTTATGGAGAGTTTATTCTCTTGTGCCATTACCAGTCTCAACATTGTTATTTGTGATACTATTGCTGATAATTGCAATGATCATATTGATTACAATAAACCTACATTTTTAGGATGTCCCTGCGGCTCTCAGCCACTAAACATGCATCAGATGTTAGGGCGTTAAGAGCAGTAAGACTCTATCCAGTTGACCAACTACATTATAATTATGCAAACCATGAATGCATGACAGTTCAAATATGTTATCCTGCTAAATATTTTTTACTTTTTTCTTAAGGCAGAATTGGAAATTTTAAACTCACTTCACTCTAAGAGGGAAAAAACTCAAACCTTTCAAAACCACCAAGATAACCCATCAGCTCTTGTCTCCAGATATGCTTGGAATAAATGTTCATCTGTTTTCTGAACCGGGTTGGGTTCTTCAGGCCTACAGCTCCAAATCTGCCAATGTTGTTGACTGTGTGTCAGAACAAACCGCTAATGTCCTGGAGGATCTACACCTTGGATCACACTAGCATTGAGTTATTGTTGCAAAGACGGCACGGTTGAAAATGTTTACTAACTGACGGCTGAAATATTTTAGAGAGGTAAAGAAGAACCATTTATCACAATCAGATCTCTACATTTTGATCAATCCTGGCTCTGACCTGGTTAGGCAAGGCTTCCTGCTGGGTTCTCTGGTTCTGGCTCTACAAACACAGAACAGTTTCTCTGCAATCTGCTAGGAGAAGAGTTATCATGAGGGACCGATCAGCCAATCGTAAGTGAATGTTGGTGTAACACTTAAACAACAAATATGGGATGGGGGAGAGTATTGACGTAGTCACAACAATGGTGGCTTGTACATAAGCACAAAGGTATAACTGTTTGGAAGGTCGGGATAAGATTCATTATTTCCTAGAATCCATCTGGTCATATGACCCGAAACCGGAGAGCAAAGAGTCTCTAGAGAGTCAAAGAGTGACAGGTGTGTCACTGCAGTCTCCTCCCTCAGTATACCCTTAGAACCTAAAGGCTCAGATTAGACAATACCTAATACACCTGATTAATAAGGAAATTATTTCACCAGCAGTCAATACTGCTCACAAATTTTATGGATGCAGAGAAATTCCTCGATCTCAACAGATGTATTGGCTTGGCTAAAGAATCATAATGAAGCTCCTTAAATGTCTCCATGAGGTCGTCTGGTCTGTCCACCATGTTGAAAATAAAGTGGTTTGTAACTGAGGCATAAAACCTTTCTGAAATAGTAATACTTTAAAACTCAAGTAAAGCTTTTAAAATGTATTTTGCCAAGGTGGCATGTAAACCGTTTCCTTGACAATCCCAACTAATATGAACTGTTTATTAGCAATGATAGCTTCTGACTTTAGTTGTCCAAACTAGCTAAAGCTGGACAGAACTCCTTCTTGCTCGTACAAAAAAACATTCTCACCCATGACTCTTATGATTGTTTCTTTCTATAATTTATTTTCCAGGTTTTAGCACGATGCATGCCACACGCAGCCCCTCGTCTATACCGACAGGTTCCCCTGGAGATGCCCCGGACCTCAGCCTGCTCGGCTCCCGGCTCTCCGTATCCAAACGACCCAGCAGTGCATCTCCAGGGAAGCACTTCTCTCGGTCTGTGTCGGTATTTGTGGCTGCTGACGGCAGAGGGAAACGCAACGCGCTGGTGGGTTTCTGTTTAAAACTGCTTGTTGTTTGAAATGGACTCTTCCTTGCCATTCCCAACAAAGCTTTTCCATCCGCAGAGCTACACCAACACCGGGAGCTGCCGTTCCATCAAGAACCTGAGGCGGTCCAACAGCACCACTCAGGTCAACCAGCCGGCCAACCTAAGTTTAAGGTGAAGACGCATTCTGATTCAGAAGTGTCTATTTTCTAATGATTATCTCATCTCATCTCATCCCTGTAAGTCAGACCAGTTTTGCTCGGTTCTTATCACTGACATTGCCTCAGTGAACTGTGATCAGAACAGGATGTGCTGGTTTGTGTCTGCAGAGCCTCAGGCTGAGCCAGCTCCATTTTCACATCAGCTTCTAAAGCAACCTTTAAAGAAACGCACAGACCTCGAAATCTGAAGGAAGTATTTTGTGTAAATGTCAGGAGAGAATTTGGGTGTTTCAGATAACACAAACAGTCTGGAAGCTGTGATTGTGGCGCTGTGCTCTGTCGTGGAGCTCTTTAAACCGAACCCTCTCTTTAGTGTGCGACAGCTGGAGGCCCTGAAGCTTCATCATTTCAGACAATAGGAGTTGTGGTGCTCCAGCTCCTAAGTTATCGTGTAGGGAGAAGCTGGGTGATTGTTTCTGGGGTCTTGGGGGTTTCCGGGCCTTCTTTGTTCTGTATTAGAGGGGGAGGGCCAGAACGCGGGTCAGGTTACCCCCTCCACCAGAAGCTAGTAAAAAGAGAGGAGTGTGTGCATGTTCACATTCTATCATCCAGCAGCTGCTGCCAGCCTCCTCCTCCTCTCTGCTTCAGCTGGCCTGGGGTGGGGGGGTAATGAAAATACCTCCAGCACCCTCTTAGAGTCCATGAAATCTCAGTGGGTCACTCAACACCCCCTCCCTCCCGCATTTATCCCTTGTGGAGCACAAACTGGAGGAATGTGCTGCCTGAATAGTGTAGTCGGATAGCTTTTCACTAGGCCAGCTGGCTGCACCCCCACCTCCTCCTGAAGACCCACGGATTCAGTTATACTCTTCCACAGACAGACACAACCAGACAGGGGGTCGCCCTGCATCTGTTCATCATGGTCCGAGAGGCTCAAGGTCCTCAGGATCAACATATGGACACATTTACATGGAACCATCACAGAGTTTCCCTGGAACAGACAGTCAGCCGCAGCACACTAAATTCCAGAACAGAACGGGAGCAGCCCCTTTTATCCAGCTGCCATGACAACAGTTAAACACAAAAAGCTGCTTCCCTGCATTGCTATGATCCGAACTGTTAGAAAATTTACCAGAGGACCTGCAGATGCTCACATTTAATGACAAATATGAAACTTATGTTGGCCTAAAGCTGCCATGTTGGCTTCTTTAAGGAGTCACTTGTTCTACTTATGGAATAAACGTGTTTGCTTCGTGTGTTTTTCAGTCAGGAGCATAGTGAGGACTACCTGACTCTGTTCGATGGCAGCTCTGATGGACGAAAGAAACTGGCGAGCCTCAGCAAGACCTCCCCAGAGAGAACCACATGGAACATCCTGGTGTGTACGATCAAACACACCCTGACATTTCTTACATCACCCAATCAGTTCCACCACCATAAACTGCTGTATAACCTAACCAGTTTCTGATGTCAGAATAAAAATGTTGCCAAATGTTTACCAGTGGTGTAAAACAAACAAATGTTCTGCTCTTTTAAAGGATGATCAACCCAGGACCTTTCCGCCACATTCAGGCTCCCGTAGCACCGGCAACATGGACTCTCCCACCAGCCTGAAGAAAAAAGAGCCTGGCATCCCTCTGGCTGCCACCTTCACTGCCAACAACAGGTGGGCAGCAAAAAAACACACACACACACATATATTGCAGCCTGGCTTTCTACTTGGTGCTTGGCTCTGGATCTGGGGATCTTCTCATGTTTCATAACTGCTAATCATGGCACCTAATAGCGCCGTTTTCAGGGATGTACTCCCACACCATCATTATTTTTCTTCTTTAAAATTAAAAAAACTGTGCAGGCTAAGTTGACAGCCTGTGGAGAGGGTATGTCTAAACCTCTACTAACGCATGTAATACAGAGTCCTGGCAAATGTATCTCACCCCTGGTTAGTTAATGGTTAGTAAAAAGCCCTAAAATAAATAAAATGTTGTTCCATCATAATCTGTCACTGATAACGACTTTCTTTCAGCGGGGCAAACCCGCATATTAGGAAATATTTGTTTTAAAAACTAAAAAAGCGCAGAAATTGGTACTGTTTCTGTTAATACTAGGACAGAACATCTCTAATATTTGACAAAGATAAAGCTTACAGCCAGAGGGATCTTTGACCAGTGTTCTTAGATCCTCTCCTGCTCTCTTCTCCTCAGCTCACCCACCAGGTTCTCTGCTAGATTCATGTCCGGAGGCTGATATATCCATGGAAGAAGCTTTATTTTATGTCTGGTGAATAAATCCTTTGGATCATTATCTTGGTTGGTTAGTCATTGGGCCTTTTTCTTCCTGTGGATGTGTTTTGAACTTAAATTAGTGGTAAATTAGTTCTATATTAATAAACCGAGCAGTTGATGTTTAACCAGTTTGCATCTTGGTAGTTGTTAATGGTTGTTATGGAGACTTTGGGAGTTTGTTTTTGAGATTTTCTGAACCTCCCTTACCATCCTGCTTTCTGCGTATCGTGGAAAAACTTTTGTCTTTGTTAAGCCCTGTGGCTAACATGAAGAAATCATTTTTATGCTGCGGTGAAACAAAAAGTCTAAGATTCAGTTCATTTAAAGATTTAAAGTTTCTAGACACTGATCAACATAAAAGGAAAACCATAAAAAAATGTTTCAGTTTTATACATTTTAAAATAATTCTCAGGGAAACCAACAACTATTACCAGGGATTTTGTTTAAATTAATTATTTCTTAAGTTTTAAGTTGAGATTGTGAGATTATGCTGCTGCAATAAAAGATGAATTTATTTTTAAGGTTCTTTTTTCCACATCTTTACCAGCAGTGCCAAAACACATAGCTGGCAGTGTACCTTGGCAAGGTTAGGTAAGGAAGTAGAGATATATTAAATTATTATTTCCTGCTTTAAAGCTAATATTTGTTTTTTTGCAGGAGCAACAAGGGAGCTGTGGGCAACTCAGTCACCACCATTTTACACAACAACTACTCTGAGAAGCCACTCACACCTAAGAGCTCAAACCAGAAGCCCTCCTTCAAGTAGGTTTCAGTCCTGCTCTGTCGGGGAATCAGCAAATTCTTCAGTTAAAACTAAAAGGATGCCGCCTTCAGATTTTTCTGACTTACAGATTATTCTGTATTTCCAGCAACATCCTAAAGGCCACAGCAAACGATGAGGTCCTGCTGGAGAACGGTTCTGTCACAAAGTCTCAGAAGAATTTCTGCTCCTCGTCTTCCACCTCCAACAACAGATCTCCGGTGTCGGCTCAGCGCTGCAGCCCAGTCCCGCCGCGGAGGAGGGAAGTCACAGAGGAGGAGGCGGAAAGGTGGGAGCTGCTGAGCAGTGTTCCTTCTGAGGAAACGTTTACTTTACTGTTGGTGTTCTGGCATGTGGCTCACAGCTTATGTGTTGTACCTGAAGGTTTATTCAGCAGGTGAACCAAGCTGCAGTCACCATCCAGCGCTGGTACAGACGTCACACCAAGAGGAAACAAAGCCACCAGGTGGCCCTTGAACAAATTCTCGCCAATAAAAGAAAGGTCTTTATTAGTCCTTCTGTGGTTTTAGCAGTGTTCCTCCTTCCTGTCGGATTGAAACAAGTTTTCATTTGCAGGAGTGCGAGGGGAGACAAGAGGAGGACGATCATCTGGAGCAGCAGCAGCGGAGAGGTGAAGAAAGGAAGCGGATTCGTGAGGAGAAAGCTCGTCTTGCCCGTCTCGCTGCCATCCAGGTACAAACCTTTACTGCACTAATTCACTTCAGCTGATTTCACAGAGACTGTTTGGGTAAATGAAATTAAAACTGTAGTCAAGCTGAGTCTCCCACAGCGCCTTTAGTATTTTATTTGACAGGCCAACAAGAAGTAGCAGATGTTTTCAAGTACTTGAAATATTTTTACAAATGCCAAATTTGTGAAAGATATTTAGGTTTAGTACACTTTACTCTGAAACCCTAAAGTATAATCCAGTTCAGCCAACTGCCTCAAGAAGTCATCTGTGTGTAATTAAATTTCAGTATTAATCCAGGTGCTCTATGAAGGCTTCAGAGGTTGCTTAGAGAACATTAGGGAACAAACAGCATCATAAAGACCAAGTAACAAAATGCTGTGCCATTTTGTCAAATGTTTATGTAGATCACAGATGTAAAATACGAAAAAGACTGCTGAATGATGACCAGACAATATATGTGCTTTATTACAACTAGTTCTTAATTATTGTATTTGATGTATTTATAAGTATTTATAGTATCGAAATATAGTATTACTATATTGTCCTCTGTCTCTTTCTGGTTGTGTGTTGCAGGAGCTGCAGCAGAAAAGAGCTCAGCAAGAGGTGCAGCAAGCAGCGGAGTCAGAGCTGGAAAACCTGTGGCAAACTGGTGGCGCGGGAAGGAAGAAGCAGCCCGAGATTTCCATCACCAGCAGAAGCCCGACCTCCCCGAACAACTACAGTTCCCCCATGTCACCCACCGACACCAAAGCTAAGAACACAGGTCTGTGGGTCTCTGCTGTTTGCAGTCATTACTGAACTTTTCAGTATGTTTGCATATAATTGATCCTGGCTAGCAGGATGTTCTCCTCCAAACATCTACATATATTCTGGTTGTATTAGACTGGTTGATGTGACATGTTGGACCATCACTGATTGGTTATGTGTTTCTACAGACTCTAATTTAAACATCGCAGGTGACTTAGGAGAGCTGGGCTTCAGAGCCATTTCTCCTGCTTTATCCAGTAACAAAGGATCTCAGTGCTCCCAGGTGTGTGTGTTTTTTATCTTCTCTCCTCACAAACCATCCTAACCTCCAGCTCTTTCATTCTTCTGTGCTGAGTGGATAGGACAGGTTTTCCACTCGGCACATAAAATATGGTCTGACTCGTCTCGCTCGGCCTCAGGCTAACACATCTGAGGCTGTTTAATTAATGATGACCTTAGTCATCGTTAATTCTGAGTTGGGCTTTTAAAAGAAGTTTCCTGACTAATGGTGTTTTTTTTTTTTGTTTGACTGTTCTTTGTCTCCCTCTGGTGGTCCCTTACAGGAGCTGCAGCAGAGACCAGCACAGCGGACAGCAGAGGAACACCACGTATCTGAAGTGGAGCTTGAAAACCAGAGACAAACTGGTGCAGGAGGACAGAAAAAACTTCTAAGGATCCCTCCGACCAATAATAGTCTAGTCTCACTGAGCAACAACAACCCAAAGTCTCCCACAGACACCAAGACTAAGAACACAGGTGTGACCCGTCACGTACGACAGTGTCTTTGTGAAAGCATTTTTGGTTTCAGAGTAAATGAACTGGGTTTGTTTCTTTCTCCAGACTTTAATTTAAATATTGTAAATGACGGATCGGACCTTGGGTTCAGAGCAGTTTCCCCAGTTTTTTCACATCACAGAGGATCCCAGTGTTCCCAGGTAAGGGACAGGATATTTCCAGTTTAGTATTTCTGTGCAATTCTTGCATCTGGTCACATTTTTGAGCTTGTCAAACATCTGTGTGCTGCATGTGCTCCTGCAGAGGTCAGTTAGTGTGGAGGACCAGCGCCAAGTAGCTCAGTCTAAAACCACCCTGAATGAGCTGCTGGACACCCTGAAGCTGTTGGAGCAGGAGCCGGAGAAACTGTCAGAGCCAAGGTGCTATCGGAAGGAGAAGTATGCCTGGATAGACGAGGTCAGTGTTGCCTTTTTATCTTTTCTCAAACTATAAGAAACCGGTGGAATCCAGCTCACATCTGAACCTCACCAAAGGACGGGGACTCTCTGACCACGGATAACCTGGAGCGCCATGGCCAGCTCAATCACAATCCTGCACTGCCAGACAGGGGTGCCCTGCTCTCTGAGGCCAAGCTGCAGAGCATTATGAGCTTCCTAGACGAGATGGAGAAGTCAGAACAGGAAAGGCCACGATCGGTCACCTCTGGGTCACATAGAGAGGTGGGCAAATTTCTTTTTCACATTTTTTCATGGGACAGGCCATTTAACAACTAGAGATGCGTTGATCAGACGTTTGTGGCTGTTTAACACTGTTTGATTTTAATAAAGCTTTGACCTGCTCTTATCTGCAATTCCAATTTCTTTTTAAATCTATTGGATCGATACATGAGCATAATTCCATAGTTTCCTGCTGTGAGCATAAATGAATTATCATACTATGAGCAGCAGCAACACATCTCTGTGTGATGGATGTCAATGTAAAACCAGATTTTATCATTTGGAGACAAGATGACTTATTATTATTGTAAGTATTTTAAACAGTCTTTAGAGTCTCATACTAGCAGGGAAACTGTGTCTTCCTAACAGATGAATATCCTTACCTCAACTGTTAGATCTGCTAAAGGCTCCATGTTCCAGGTTCCATGACAGAGAGAGTTTGAAAGCTCAAACCACTGCTAAGAATATTTCTCTCTTTCTCAGCTTGAATGAACCACTGGCATCTTCCTACATCACTATGCCTCTTGACTTCAACACCTCCCTAATACTGAATAGAAACACATTGTCTTCTTCACTCAGTAACAGCTTGTTGTTGTTCAGTCTGGTAGCAGTAAGCTGTGGTGCATTCACTGATCGAAAAAAGAACCGATCTTTTAATTTGTGCTGATTCCAGTCATCAGCAGGGTGTTTTTGTTTCGTTGCGTCTCTATTTTAAACTAAAACTGTGGAATGATACCTGTTGACGTTGAGCTGACCGCTTGTTGTCGATCTCAGGCTGTGTTGTCTGAGGAGGAGCTGCTTGGTGTTGATCATGTGTCGGCCACTGCGGCTGAAGTCAGCAGCTCCATGATGAGGATCAAACTGGAGCTAGAGGAGAAGAAACGCACCGTCAACATGCTGCAGGCTGCATTGGTGGGAAAGACGACAGTGGACACTATTTTTTTTTTCTTGTTGGATGGCTTACTTACAGCCTCCGGTGGTTTATTTGTTTGTGTTTTTTTCACCACTGCAGACTCAGCAGAGGGAACTGACAGTGAGACACGTGAAGGAGACAGAGAAGGAGCTGAGCAGGAACTTCCAGCTCCAGAAGGAACAGTATGAAGCCACCATCCAGAGACACCTGGCCTTCATAGACCAGGTGAGCACCCAGCTTTAAAAAACACCTGACTTCTGCCCTATGTTTGCTGTTTGCCCTGAGTTTTTCTGTTTGTCCTTAGCTGATCAATGATAAAAAAGCTCTGAGTGAGCACTGTGAAGGCGTGGTGTCCGAGCTAAAGCAGGTGGACCAGAAGTACACTAAGAAAATCGCACATATGCAACAGCAGCATGAAATGGTGAGTTAGACTCATGCTCATCAAACTACTGCTTTGCCTCTATCCTCTGACCATAATTTGCTTTCTTCTGGTGCTGCTTCTGTTTAATTCTCTCTTCTCACCCTCCGTGTTTTTCTTCTCTTCTTTCTTGTGGGGTTACCTGTTCTTTTTCACCTTGTAGGTGTGGCAAATTCTCGGCCCCTTGTGTGAGGTAACTGCATTTTCTTCTCTGAATCTGTGGCACTTTTGGCTCATGCCTTCTTTCTTTTTTTATTTCTTACTTCAATGATATGTCTGACACCACGTCTCATGGGCAGTATGTTTGCATGTGAGTCTTCATCACATTTATACCTCACAGATCAATTTCTTTGTTCCACTGTTTGTTCTCACCTCATGTCTGTCTCTTACTAACATGGCTTCTGCCTGCTCCTTTAAGGAATGTCTTCATTAGGTTCTGATTTTATTTCTCTGGTTAGTTACACTCTAACGCCCCCTTTCTGCAGGAGATTAAAAAGTTGAAGGACCTGATGAGCGCCACGGAGAAGATCCGCAGAGAGAAATGGATCGATGAGAAAACCAAGAAGATCAAAGAGATCACAATCAAAGGTAGAGTCAGGAAAAAAAAACCTGAGATGAAATATTTCATGGTAGTTGTTTACAGATAAACCATTGGGCCTAAAATCCAAGTAAACGTTGTTGTTTACATTTATTTAGCAAAATTGGCAAAATGTGCTTTGTTTGTATGTTTAAAACAAACTTCACGTTGAGTTTCAGTGCTGTAATAAATGAGCAGCCTGCTGTGAGACATTATGGGAGTCTATAAATAGACTTGAAGCTCAATATCACAGCGTCACAGATTGTTTCTGCAGAAAATAACTGCCTACAAGTTAAAACACAGAATCACAATGCTGATTTGTGCCTTCTGCCTCAGACTACAATTGGAAATGTTTTTAAATTATACAGTGTTCATTATTGCAAAATGAACTGTCTGCAGAAGGTTAGTACAAAATGATGTGTTCCCCACCTGGAGTACAACAAGAACACCTCTGAAGTTGTAATATTGACTTAGAAAGTTAAAGGTCTCTGAGCATCTTCCTCTTCAAGATCCAATAGGGCTGCTAAGAAATAAGGTCTAGTTAAAGTTTCAGGTACAAACTACTTATTACCACTTTTGTTGGTTTGTATCTCAATAAAATAGTGGGAAGCATAGTGATGCATTTGTGAACATGCCTTTTTGGCGTTTGAAAGCATGAATTGGATCAAATCCTGAATCAAATTAGATTTTATATTTCCTGTTAATCCTTTGTTCTCAATGGAAACTTCTTGCAGCCAATAGAAAAAAACCCGGCCTTGCTATATTTACTCTAAAAAGTGTTTTATCAGCTGTGGAGTAAATGTCAGGAGTTTCTACTGGCTATAAACCTCTCACTTCCTCTTCTTCCTCTGTCAGGACTGGAGCCGGAGGTCCAGAAGCTGATCTCAAAGCACAAACAGGAGCTGAAGAAGCTACGAACGTTGCACGAAGCAGAGCTGCTGCAGGCCGACGAACGAGCAGCTCAGAGATACGTCCGGCAGTGTGAGGAGCTGCGACAGCAGCTAGAGACGGAGAAGGAGGAGCAGTGTCAGAGAGAGAGGGAGCTGGCTAAGCAGAGGTGAGTGTCTGATGACATCTTTACACTACAGGGTTCTTTTGTAAAACCTTTCAGGAAAATATCACAGAAAAATGGAAATGGCCATCCTTGGTTCTGAACGGACCACACAGTTTTTCTTTCTTTCCCCTCTGGGATGATGGTTTGTTACTGAAGTGAAACCCTGCAGCTTGTTTCATGTCAAACTGACTTTTTGTTTGTATTTAACTGTCAGGTATGAGAAGCAGCTGCAGGAAGAGGAGCTGTCTCTGCAGCAGCAGAGGAGGCGTCTCTACAAGGAAGTAGCTGATGAGAAGGAGAGGCTGGCAGAGCTGGCTGCTAGGTGAGGCCTCAGGTCTCCTGAAGAGTTGTCCACAGCAGCCTAAAGGAGACTTTCTATTTGCTCTTAATTGTCTGTAGCTCCCTCATAAAGCTGCAGACTCATGGAACCAAAGTAGAGGTGCCGTGAAATTCAGCAGGGTTAATGTACAGCTATGTGGTGAAATGTATGCTGAAAATGTCCTATTCTAAAGGCTCAAACACATCGCTGGTGTGGAACTTTCAGTTTGTTCTATTTTATGAGCATTACCACTTACTGGAGAAACTACCCTAGACTAAAGTCTAGTTGTTTTCTGCCTTGAATCTGCCTGCAGAGACCATCTTTGATAGACTGTCCTTGCTGCATTGCATCCTACAGCATGTAGCAGGCAAACCCTTTTATAAGGCAGCCATTACATGACTGTGTCTCAGAGGTGCAACAGTGGCAGGTTAACGTCAACCCACCTCTGATATTTCAGCCTTAACCCGGAGACAGATGGCAGGTGTCTGTTTTGTGTTAGCCTATTACACAGAGTCCTAATTAAACACATGAAAGGTTGTGACGCGACAAAATGTGCAAAAATTAAAGGGGGTATGAATATTTTTGTGAGGCGCCGTATTAAATTCTTACCACAGTCTTAGGGCAGGGCTAACATCGCCACAGTACTTTATTTAGTCACTAATTCTTCAAGGTGGACCATATGGAGAAGAAGCTCCAATGCCAACCTGGTTTGGCTTGTCTCATGTTAATACTATTAAAAGTCTAAAAGACATTTAAAGTCACTAAGATCCTGTAACAATATAGAATATGTCGGAAATGTAGGTTTATATGTTCGCTACAGTAATCTGTTCATGAAGAGACTCCTTCTCTGAGCTCTGTTGGTGTTTGGCTGCAGACAGCGAGGCGAGCTGGAGGAGCTGCGGCTGCAGCTGGAGGAGAACAGCTCGCTGGCCAGTCGAGCCCTCAGGGAGGAGATGGACAAGAGCCGAGAGGAGCAAGAGAGGAGGCACCAGGTGAGGAAGGAAGAAGACGGATTCTCATCAGCATCACAGGTTCTGTGGAGCATAGAAGCTCACGCAGGGTGTTTGAGTTTCAGATGGAGATGAAGATACTGCAGGAACGTTTGGATGTTGAGAAGCAGACGTGGGAAGAAAACTATAAAAAGAAGGAGGTGAATCTTAGCAAATGTTTAGTTCCAGCCCATTTTCTCTATGTTAAACAAACCACTAAATATTCTGAGCAGAATAACGGTTTATTTGTAGATGTTCTATTAAGACTTACAGTAAATACAAGAATTATGAACAGCTTCCTTTCTACAAACTTTTCTACTATTGTAACAACCTCTGCAGGTTTGATTCTGTTTGACATCAGGCTGAGTCTGTTTCTTCTGTGCCTCTGCAGGAAGCCTGGATGCTGAGCCGTGAGCGCGAGCTGAAGGAAGAACTGCGGCGAGAACGAGACAAAGAGATCGAGCTCGCCATCTGGACCCTGGAGGAGGAGACGAGCAAGGACAAGGAGGCGTGTGAGCGAGCTGCAGACAGCAGGTATGTGAATAAAGGCCCGCTGCAATCTTACAGCCTTTATTGTGTTAACAGTTGAAAAGAGCCTAATTGCAGTTTTTACAGTTAAACTAAAAGCATTCAGAACATTTACTATGTAGGTGCAACATGTTTGTAACACAAAGGCACAACCTTACTGTCCTTTTGTCTTTGTGTTGATCAGGTGCAAAATCACTACAGTAAAACCTTCTTGTATCAGAGTTTGAACATGGCAGGATAAACAGGCTTCATGTACAAAACGAATCTGCTTTCAGGGTAAAACGCCTGAGGGAGAAGTATGATGCAGAGCTGAGGGAGCTGGAGCACTCGGAGAGGGCAGCGGTGGAGAAAGTGCAAGAACTGAGGAAGCAGCAGGTGGAGGCAGAGGGAGAGCTGATCCGACTGCAGGCTGTGCTCAGACAAAAAGAACAGGAGATCCAAGACATCACCCAGACCAAAGACAAGCTGGCTGAAGAGCGCCGCAGCCTGGCCGAAGTGATAAGGCAGGAGTTCGCAGACCGCTTGGTGATGACGGAGGAGGAGAACCGCAGACTGAAGGTGGAGGTGTCGGAGGTCCGAGCAAGGTTGCGGTTGGAGGTGGAGAGGATCACCCACGAGAAGGAGGAAGAGCTGGCTGAAGTCCACCAACGGTGAGACCTTGTTGTTAGTAGTACTAGTACTAGTAGTAGTAGTAGTAGTAGTAGTTCATTTGCCAGGGACAGTCCATTTTAATGAACAGTTTGCTAAAAGGCTATTTTTTATTCTGTGGTCCTAAAAACAGAATACAAAGATCAAAACTGAAAAATCAAACAATATTCAAAACCAACAGTAAGTTAAAGCAATAAAGTAACATGTAAAAACTTTCATTCATATCAGTTACAGATAACAAAGTACAACATTATAATTAGTCAAATTAACAGCCTTTAAAAGAGCTAGATTTATTTAAAAAAAACAGGACAAAACCACATATGGAGAAACTAATAAAAATGATTCATATTTTATCATTCATAAGTTAATATTAAATTCATATGAATTCATAAATGTGAAATATGTTTTGACAAAGTTGATTTCAATGAACTGAGTATTAAGCTCCTCAGTAGTGAGTCCAGTGAACTCGTGAACCAATCACGTCCCTCAGATCTATACAGATTATTTCTTTCAGTTTGAATGTGTTTGCTGTTTTCTGAATGAGCTGAATCCTGCTGCTTTGACTGAACTTCTGCAGTGGCATCGTTGTCGGACTTTTTTCACCACCAGATCTGCAGCTCTGATGAATCCATCTGCAGGGTGGTAAATGTGGGACTAAAGCCAAATGAATCGCTGTGTTTTCATAATGATGGAGATTCATCCAGAATAGCAGTTTTCTGCTTTAAAGATATTTTTAAACAAACTTTAAAGATGTTTTGCAACAAACGTGCACTTTTTTCATTTCCCATTTTGAGCAAATATACTGGGTTTACCTGCAATGACCAGCAGAGGGCAGTACACTCTGTGCTATGGAGGAATATACTGGGAATGAAACTAATGAAGAGAGTTTTGGAAAATAATTACCTGAAGGTGCTCCCGTTCCAACCTTACACCTCAGTGTTATTTGTAATTAATGTTAAAAAAAATTAATTAAACAATTTTTTTTGTAAGTTGGGATCTGTTAAACCTGTATCTACTTCCTACACTGACTTCTCAGCCATGATCCACATATTTATTCTGGTTCTTTCAGTTTGAGAGTTTAACAGCACTGCAGCCATGGCTTCATGAAACAACAAAAAAACCTTAAATGTCACAGTTTAATTTATGACTACGTGTTACAGCGAAGACCAGTGTGAGAATTATCACTGGTCTTAGTGATGTCAGGTCCTGCCTGGTTAAACTAAATGTCTGTTTTAGAGCAAATATCAGAGAGGAACTCTAACCAGCCACAGCTTTAAATCTCATAAGCTGATTTTATATGAGATTTGAATCTTTAGGTCTGAAAAGTAGAAAGTATCTGTCCAAAACATACATTCATCAAAATTAAAATGCTTGTGGGTTTTCAGAGAAATGTGCCTGATTCTTAATCTTCCTCTGTATTTGGTTGGCAGGGTGAAGTCGGCCATCTCGAAGAAGGAAGAAACTGTGAATAATCTCCGGAAGCAGTATGAGGTGAGGCACAGACTGCTGGGTTCTCTTTGGACCTGATCTGGTTTTTAAATCCAACCTGAGTGACTGCCTGTCATAAGTTTTCTGTTTCCTGTCCTGCATGCATGAAAACACTGAGCTCACAGCACACAGATCAAACTAGTGTCCAATTCACGTTTTACGGTAGAAACCAGCTTTGTAATCATCATATTTATGTTAAAGATGTGATTCTAAAGAAACTAAAGTAGTTTTTTACTACTTTTATGTTGATTGTATTTAGGTGCAGTGCTTATGGTTTTTGCTTGTCTGCTGATCCACAAAAAAAACTTAAGATGCTCTAAATTCTGCAGTTTTTATTTAAAAAACGGGAAAAAAAGCTGATACTCTGATTCATTGATCAGGAAACGTGTGAGATGTTCTCACAACATTTCCTCCTCCTCAGACTGAATGTTTCACTGTTTGCTTCCAAACCTTGAAGATTCGGGTTGAGGCCTGTTAAAAGGCGACACCCAGAACGGAACCACGGTTTTGACTTCCTCTCTGCTCCCTGTTGCTACAGGAATGAACAGGGTAGCAGGCTTTGTGGGAATGCTACTTTTTTCCGTAATAGAGTGTGAGAAACTGGATCAGCAGGAAAGCTATAGATGAGAATCTTTGCTGCTTTCGTAAAAGCATGTCATGTGAGCCTCCACTGTGGTATTTAGTCCATTTGATCATGGATGTTCTGAGTAGATAACACTATTTTTTTCTCTGCTCTGACAGGCTGCTCTGAAGAGGGCGGACCACCTGGAGGCTCTGTGGGAGCAGCAGAGGAAGCAGCTGTTGGACAAGTGACTGACAGGATTGTCGGCTCTATCTCCACCCCCTTGAGTTGGTGGGGGTATTTTCTACCTGCAAGACTGAACCTGTGGAACTGCAGAAGGCTTTAAATGTGCCTACCTCATTTTTAAAAGGCAAACTGTCCTGGATTTCTGTGTAAAACCCCCCTTTACCCTGTCCTCCAGGCATAAAAGACGGTGCTGCTTTGGCCCTCCCCTCATTTATCTGCTACAGACCGGGTGGCACTAGATTAAAGGAGCCGCACATGGACTTCCCTAACAGACTCATCCAGTCGTTACGTCTTTACTAAGCAGGAATGTTCATGTTCCCCAAAGAGATGGACCACAGAAGACTTCCAGATTTTCCCGGAGCCTTCTGGTGGAGGCAGCCGGACTCAGCAGGGGTTGCTCCCTCTAGGGATTTATCATTACCACGCCAAGCATGAGCTCTCTGCCTGAAGCAAGTCAAGTTCTTGGTGCACCCTTTAATCACTGACTCGTGTTTTTATCGCCATTTCCCCTAAAGGCGACTGCTAATTACAGAACTTTGGCCTAGCAGCCCTGGGTTGGGCTCTGTTCCTGCTACTAAAGTTGGGATCCAATGAAACATTCTGAAGACTGGTTACAGACTGAAGTTACAGACTGAAAAAAAGAAAGCAATGGGACATTTGGGCAAAGAATGTTTGAGGTTGGATAATTGCAGAGTGGTTCTGAGGGTATTTGAATGTGAAAAAGTGGAAGACAAGGAAATGCTGGGGATGTAGGGAAGAAGGAATACCAGAGAAAATGTTTTGGATTAGGAAAGCAGAGCTGGGACAGACAAGGGTGGGTTGGCTGGGTCTGACAGGGCACAGCACATGTGACTTAAGGCATGTTGATCCTGAGGCTTCACTATGACGAAATACAACCAGTTCAACAGGGGAACAGAGATCAGCTCCACACCTCGCAGCATCTGGGAATCAGTTTAAATGTTTCCAGATTTCCTTCTCGCAGGAAGTGTGTGTGGATTCGATTTCAGTAGGAGCCGTTCATATCCAACGCTGCTATAACAGTTTCTGTTGTAGTGCAAATCTCTAAACCTGGAAGTAAAGCCTATTATTTAGGTCCAACAGTATGCAAGAGAGTGAACGGCATGATGGGAAATTCCAAAAAGCTTAAAATCTGAATATTTATTCCTTATTTCACCTTTTATTTATTGCTGCACTCATACACTAACATTGTGGTGTTATTCCACAGAACCATCCTGTTAAACACGTCAAATGTTCTTTTTTTGTTGCGTTTTTTTAGAAAATTAATTAATTTTAAACAGTGCCATTTTGTAATGTGGAGTTTACTCTTCATATTTATTTTAGGGAATCTAATGTGTGAAACACATTGCTGTTGTAGAATAGAGGTTGAGTTTGGCGGTTCGTAACGGTTGATGCAGATCAGAACAATGACTGTTTCTCCTGGTCGCTGGCAGAGCTTCGCTGCTTCAGGGTACTGGTTGGAAACAGAGCCAGCAGACATTTGTCACGTTCCCCCTCACATCCGAGTGTGACGAGTTCACCACCACTCCTCCTGTTGTTCCTATTATATAGTCCCAAATTATTCCCGATGGATTTATTTTCCGTGTCTGATATTTTCTACATCTGTAAACGTGTCTGAACATAGAGCTCCTGAACGCAGCGCTTCCTGTTAAAATTTAGCCTATTCTCGTTTTACGTTTTTTTTCACGGGGGTTGATAAAAGTACTGTGACCTGAATGATGACTGGTCTGTCTGCAGAAAGAGAATAAAATGCAAACAGTTTGGAATCACAATTTGTTATTCGCCTCTGTTCTCATTCTGAAAACAATTATGTGCTTGTTTTTGTTTTTTTTTTGGGGGGGGGGGGGTTGTTCTCTGTGCCTCCAAACTTCCCTCCCAGTCCATAAATCATGAGGAGACACAGATGCCTTGTTTGTTCCCGCTGGAATCCAAATTATGGTTGCTGCCCATAAATCTGAACAGGATTTATCACCTTTCACTGATTCGCTGAAATATCTCCATACCAACAAAACATCTCTTTTTTTTTTTGACCTCGTTATTCTCCCCCTCTCTAGCTGTGTATCAGGAAACACCCTGTTAACTGACCAACTTCCTCTTCTTCTGTTCCCCTCCATCATGCTTTAAGTCACTTCCTACAAGTCACCCAACCAACCAGAGGTGCGTTTGCTGTTTTAGGTTGTTTTCTTTAGTTTTAGCAGAGACAAGTGAACTCTAAAGGGCAAACTGACTGGATGGAGACGTTAGGTGTGTGTGAGTGAGTGTGTGTTAATATTAATGTGTGTGTATAAGTGTCATTATCTCTGGTTCAGTCTCTCAGAGCTGCCTGTTCATGTCTAACTAACTTTATAGCTGCCTGCAATAGTCTCCCTGCCCCCTCCTCCTCTCATGTTTGACCAATTGCCAGCAGCTGTTACTCATTTCACAATGGGCCCGCCCATCGACTGCTGAGACTGGCAGTGACACTCTAAGCGCTCCCTTAGAGGAAGACGTCTCCGCTGTCAGAGTAAAGGCGACCTGCTGCTGCTGGTGAGGAGATGTTTGTTTCCTTGTTCTTGTGTTTCGATGTGAAAAGGTTTCTTTGTTTCAGGAATGAGGCATTGGAGCCTCCTGTTCCACATAACTCAGGCTGAGTCAGGCTTTGTCATAGTTTGTCACTTGGACTCCTCTGGTCTGCACTTCATCGATGCTGCTATAGTTTATTTTTGTAGCTTGAGCTTTTTCTTTCCACCGTCAGACTGTCACTGTCTTTGTTTCTTGTTCTGAAAAGAGCCGAGTAACGGAGTTAACTGCTCTGACTATTATCAGGGTTATCAACAAATCCCTCCCAACACATTCCTTTCAGTCCTCTTCACCTCATTCAGGAAAACCTTCATCCTGCTCAAGAAAACGGTTGTCAAGGATCATGTAGGAGCTTTCCGGCAGATCTCTAGCTCTCTGCCTGCTGACAAGTAGGTGACAAGTTCTGTTGGGACACCTCCAGACCCACTAAGCAGCAGGAGACGTAGTGCCTCGTAAAGATAAGGTTTCCTGCTGTTGCCTGGGAGCCGCAGCTGATGTCAGGGTGCTCAGTTGAGTTGAGCCCTGCGAGGCCACCAGACTTTTTTCTTTTTTTTTTGGTTCATCAGAGAAGCTACAGCAGCAGAAAAGAGATTAATTAAAGCATCAGAAGACGGTGACCTGCTCTGCCTTGTGTTCATGAGCAAAGGTTTCTTTAAAAAGGGATTATGTGGTGCTCTGCTGCTACTGAGAGATAAAGTTTCCCCTCTTTGCTCTTGTTTTAACTCTCTCCATTCATGTCCTCTGTCTTTGTAGTCGTGTTGAGAGAAGCCTGGGTCATTTTGTGGGATAATTTAACCCTCACCATCACCTCACACCTGCTGACCTGAACAGGGAAGCCCTCCTGAATCGGATAGCATCCTCCTCCTGGGGCCATCCTCATGGTCCTGCAGGGGGCTCGCAGGGCCCGGCAAGCACACACAGCTCGTTGCCCAGAGACGCCTGCATCCTAAAAGGGATGGCCCTGAAGAGGCGCCTGCTGGTTGCTGTGGGGAGCGTCGTCTGCCTCCTGCTCATCTACATGCTGTGTTTAAACATGCAGTGGTCTTCCTTTTACCTGCTTGATAGGAATTTCCCTCCTGTGGCACGGAGGCCAATCAGGTGAGGACTCATGTACTGAGCCGCGGGAATTTAGAGATTTCTTTTATAAAACCTTTTGGGACAGTATAGACACAATACCTGCTAAGTCACATGATCCAAATCCAGTAGATTGTGTTTCACCTGTTTGAAAATCCAAAAGCGCCAAAATGATCAAGAGATGAAGTTGGCAGCAGCAGAGAGCAAAAACTTGACAGTCTCCTCCAAAAAACAGTTAAATATTAAGTTATCTTTCAAAAACTATGATTTGTAAAATATTTTAAAAAGCATTCAGGTGAATTACAAATCCACCTGTGGTGTTTCTTTCAGACATCTCCGAAATTCCATAATACAGTTCAGGTTAGGCCTTTACATGTGCTCATAATGGACATTAATCTCTTTCAAAGATCTCCCATTCTGTTCCCAACAAGAAATGATACCACTTTAAAAAAAAAACGATTTGAGAATGAATTAAATTTTCATGTGGATTTTCTCTAATTCACACAGAATCAATACATACAGGCTCAAATATAAATTGACACACACTGATATGTGATTAAATGTACCTTTTTTAGCAAGTTGCAGAAAATCTACACACTTCTGTAGCCATGATCAACCTTCTGGCTGGATGTCTGACTGCTCCTCCTGACAGTGATGTGATGGAAGAGTTCATTTAAACTGGTTGGTTTTGTGGCACATACTGAGCTTTTAAGCATAGTCCATAACTTTTCAATAGGGTTCAGGTCAGAGCTTTAGGACCGTCCTTCCAGAAGTTTGATGTTCCCTGATTTATCCCTTTCCAAACCAGTTTGGACATGTGTTTGGGATAACTGCTGCGTTTAAACCACCCACCTGTGTCCAAATATCCCCCTCAGATGAAAGGAAATAGGTGAGAAATGAATGACCCAGGAACCACTGAGGCTCAAGCTCATCATAAACTGGAAACTGCAGGAATACCAGTGTCACTGCTCACAGTAAGACCAGTTTTACATCAACATGGACTGAGACGGTGCTACCCAACAAGGAAAGACCTGGTCCAAAATCAAAATGGATGCCCACATGGACATCCAAATGCCTTCTCAACTCCACGGAACGCACATCAAACGGAGCTGATAAAGCAGGATAACGATGAACTTTCTGAATGACCCTCTTAAAGTCCTGACCTCAACCTAGTTGAACATTTAGGAACTGGGTTGTAAACAAATCCAACTAATTTTAAATGAACTTTAATGATTCTGCCAAGAATAGCATTCAGATAATCCGCTAGAGTGATGCTGGGGGCTACACAAAGTGTGTGGTCAAGCTACAACTTTGTGAGACATTTAATTAAATACTGCTGGGATGTATAATTATTTTTTAGCCTGTTTTGAAAAATGTTGAAGATTAGAAGTCACAAATTTGACTTTGTGCATCCATTTTGGTTTTTAAAATAATTTAAGTCATTTGTATAATTATTCCATCATGCAGAAATAACAATTTAAATGCCCAGCAATAATGGCGTTTATACCCTTAGATATCTTCTGACCAGAACTGTAAATGTTATTTAAGATAGATTCAAGGTCTAAATCTTTCCAGTCATCAGTACTGAAGTCTGTTGATAAAGTTTTATTTTAAAATGACTAAAGATGTTCTGTTACTAAAAAAAATAATAGCGACAAAACTGCACATTTCACCTAAAATTATTCAACCCTGAATGCAAATCAGGTTTATTGGTGAATCTGTTATCAATGATCAAATTAATAAATAAAATAAATGGCTTAAATAGTCTGGTTTCTACAAATCAAACACAAAAGCCACTTATATTTTTAACTGATTACTGTAATCTCAAAAGTATTCCACCCCTTCATGATGGGCTTCTTTAGTACATAGTACAGTACCGTTGTGCCATTATGACCTTCTGCAAACATGATGTACAGACACCAGCTTCTGGAAGTGTTCCCGAGAAACGCTTGGCCCCCACTTAATGATCGAATGCCTCCAGTTCATTCATTCCGCATTCTTGATGTGCGTGCAGCAACGCTCTATTTCCCACCAGCAAATTTCAAGTCACACGACTTTGATCGTCACTTTAGTATCTTCGAGAGCTTTTTTTTTTTTTTTTATGCTTTTACAGTCAACAGCCCAGGTATTTGAAGTGACATGCACCAGACATGGTTAAGAGACCATACCTGATGTACAAATGTGTGCTCTTACTCCTGATGTGGAATAATGTTGAGATGGCAGTACAGGGCATTGCAGCATTTGTGCTGAATTTGGATAAAATCCTTGCAGTATTAATTTTATTTTAACTGTGTAAAACACCTAATTAGCTGTGAGTGTCCATTAAAATGTAATAATAAACCCAGTTCTGTTGAGGTCATAACAAAATAATCGGCTAGCCACGCAAATATCCTGATGGCACTAAATGTATTTACATTTTACATTGCAGTTTGTTTAATACAATGCGCCCATGCTCGCTGCATGACTCATTTACCATTTATTGGCTGTTCAGATGTGCAAGCACACAGGTGAGCTGCTGTGTAACAGGTGACCTGTGGAAAATGTTAACATACAAGGTCAACCAGACAATCGTGGTCCCATATAAAGAGGCAGAGTGAAAATCAAAGGAACAAACCGTGAAATATCCATCTTGCCTGGTTCAACCTTTGAACTGTTTTTAATAAAACAAATATTCTGAAATCTACTATATTTAGTTAGCTGTGTCTGCTGCCTGATGTTGCCACAAATATGAGATTAGGACATACCAGACCTCAGACGGCCTTCATCATAGATTAATCTGTCCATCTGAAACACAAGCCAGATACATGACTGGATTTATTTTTTTATTTGGCCGTTTCCTCAATGCCAGTCTTTCGTAGGTCTTTGTCTGGATGAATGCACAAAAGGTTTTTTCCTTATCTGCTGATAGTTGAATTTTCTGGTCTGGATTCAGTTACAGTTTAACTGATGCCGGAAAAGTTATAAAATGTGTTTTTATGATGCAAAGAACAAGTGAACTGTGGTCCTCCTGAAAACATGCAGATCCTGACTGTTTAATAAAATCCAGTTTTATTATGAACATAAACTGCTGCTTCCTAAAGCAGTTGGTTCAGTTCTGGTTTGTGGATGAGCATAAACCGATGTGCTTTTTGCTACAGGAAAGACCCAACTGTTTAAAAGGGGCAACTTTATTGTTGCTAAAACCTGATGGGTATGGACCAGTTTTAAGTCCAATAGATTTTCAAGTTGTACTCCTGGAAAAATCTGTAGTTAGATTTCACAAATTTTCTGATCTGGGTAAGGATGGAAAAAGGAAACTGACCATGAGAAACTATTTGTATTCTGAGACTTTATTCCTTCTGTCCTTCCCTCCATATGGCTTACTTCTTCCCTCTCTTTCTGTTCCTCCTTCCCTCCTTGTTTGTTCATTCTGCTTTTCATTTGGTTAGTTCTTTCCTGCCTTGCCCCTTCTTTTGTCTCCTTTCTTTTCTTCCTTGTGTCCTGTATTTTGTCCTTTGTCTTCCATCATTTTACATCATACTATCCTTTCTTGTTGCTCTGTCTTGTTCTTCCTTTTGTCTTCTCACTTATATCCATCTGTCACTACTTTCTTTCCTTGTCACCCATTTCTTTATCTTTGTGTGTGTCTGTCCTTTTTCTTTGTCCATCCTTCCTGGCTTTCCTCCCTTGTGTTTAGCTTTTTTTAGTTCCTTGTGACTGTCCTTCCTCTCCTGAAATGATTGCAAAAGACTAAAACCTCAGGAAAATTGAGTCTGGAAAATTAAGTTAGCTTTACATGAAAGATGTAAAACATTTAAGGGACTTTATTAAGAGCAATTGACCTTCTGCCTTTTTTATTAATTGGAAAATCTCTTTCTGAATCTGACCTAAATGTAACGTGTGGTGCGCAGACAGATTATTAAACTCAAAAACACTAAAAAACATGCTAAAGTCCCATAAATTTGCAAAGTCAAGCTGGATTATCTTAACAAGATGATTAAAACAATAAAACCTTCTGGACATTTTGAGCCGTTTGTTGCTCAGGCAGAGCAGTGAATCATGACGGAGTTGAAGGGTTAAACTCTGAGACCACATGTGTTATGAAGAGTTTCTATAACCAGCTCTTACCCCCCCTCCCTCCGCTCCAGTTGGATCATTGTGGCTCCAACAAAGGAACCACACAGCACTCTGCTGCACTAATGAAAAAAATCCCCTGGAGGTGGTTTCTCACACACGTACGTGAAATGTAAGCTTTGTTCCGACGGGCAGAGCTCCAGCTCTAAAAGCCAGCAGGTCCCCGACTGATGCATTAAAGCCAGCTGAGAGAAACGGAAGTATCGGTTCGTTTCTCTAGGCTTTTTCAGAGAAACTAAGGGGGAATGAGCCCAAGGAGTATGCTGTTCTTTTAGCTTCCCAAAGCTGTCCTGATTTGAGAGACCCATGTGAATGTTGTGCAGATTCTACTGCAGCTGTATGTCTGCTGAAACATTCACAGGTTCATCCGAGAAACAGAGGTTCACAGAAATATTTATGCAGCTGATACCTGGTCTCAGATTTTTGCCTATTCTGGTTTCTCTTTTAAGAACAAGAACGACATTGAAACTATTTAAATCTAAAATTATACTTATGCAAAGTCACCAGTTTTATGTTGCAAGGAGAGGCGACGAGCTGGATGAGAGCAGCTAGTGTAAAACATGGTTTTAATTATATTTTTGAAACAAAATGAGCTCGTACTATAAACCATCTTACATTAGTGATTAGCAGGGCTAGCATGGCTAACCTTGAAATGACAGCCCCATGTATATATTCCCTGGAAAACGTTGGTTCTTAGCCATGAGATTTCCAGACATTTCCTTATCCAGCATGTTTGTGACAGAGGCTGAAAGCTGAAAAAGATCAAACGGAGCTAGCTTGCTGTAATACCTTCAGCCTTCCTGGTATCCACTTTCAGTCCTCACTCTGCCCTTCAGCTTAAATGAACCACTGGCATGTCTTAACTTGTTGTAGAAAATACTGTTTGCTTTAATTAGCTTCTGTACTTCCTCTACCATCATTTCACCACCTTACTAAAAGTGAAGATGGCTAGCTAGCTTTGAGCCTTCTTCACTCAGTATAACAACTTCCACACTGAAGAGTGTTGTTGTCAATGGGACCTATTGGTGCATAGTATGGTATGTTCACCAGTCTCTGAAAAAATATCCTCTTTAAGCTTCCAATCCGCCGGTCATAGGTCAGTTTGCTTGAGAAAACATGCACGCTTTCAGAGGGCCTCAGGAAGGCCGTTCCACATATAAAGGGCCTAACACAGAACACTTAAGAAAAGGACTGCGAGGCTTTTACCAAAACAAAAAGGTTTTTTTTTATTTTTTATTTCTAGCTCTTCTATGTTGTCACCTGCAATCAGTGAATTAAGCTCTCCATTTGATTTTGGTCAAAACTGTTGCAACTGAAACTTTAAAGCGGTTTCAAGCAGATTGGCTGCTCTTAGGAAGAACACAAAGCAGAGTGTTGCATTAATCAATTCTGCATGTTATAAAAGTGTGTTTGCTTATTAGACTAAGAGAGAAATGGTTAAATAAAATGCCAAGATCTCTAATTTGATTCAAAGGCGCTGCTGCTGGTATAGCATATCTATCAGGCAGATTCAGAAAGACAGAGGCTGTCGTTGCTAGCTGAAGCCGCAGTATTCTCCCACATAATCATGTGCAGCAGCAGAAAACTTCACTTCAGGAATATTTGATCATTGTGTGGTTCAAAAAAAGAGTTCCCATTGTTTCACTGAAACCAAACAAATATGATGCCAATTGTATGGAAGCCTCACCTCTGTGAATCTGCCCTAGGGCAGCTGTGGCTACAGTGTAGCCTACCACTGTCAGTGTGTGACTGTGTGTATGAAAGGGTGGATCACTGATTGTAGTGCTTTGGAGTCCTTGGACTTGATAAAGCACTATAGAAGTGCCGGCCATTTAGCATTTATTCCAATGCTAATCAAAAGGGTTGGAGACACAATTCACCTTCATTACACACACACACACACACACACCACACACACACACACACACACACACACACACACACACACACACACACACACACACACACACACACCCCTAACTAAATTAAATCTCTAGAAAACAAACATCATTTAATTCAATTCAGTTTTATTTATATAGCGCCAGTTCACAACACATGTCGTCTCAAGGCACTTCACAAAGGGTTTGAAATGGTACGGGGTTGTTGGGGAGGTCAGAATAAACTACTGAGTGTTAGAGTTTGGCCATTTTAGAATGGGCTATATGTAGGAGTAGTAAAATAACAGCAAATAACGCAAAATTAGAGAGTAGTGTGAGAATGTAGCGAAGAGGGTGAAAGTGGTCATTATGTCCTCCAGCAGCCTAAGCCTATAGCAGCATAACTACAGAGATAGCTGAGGATAACTTAAGCCACTCTAACTATAAGCTTTATCAAAAAGGAAAGTTTAAGCCTAGCCTTAAAAGTAGACAGGGTGTCTGCCTCACGGACTAAAACTGGGAGCTGGTTCCACAGGAGAGGAGCCTGATAACTAAAGGATCTGCCTCCCATTCTACTTCTAGAGACTCTAGGAACCACCAGTAAACCTGCAGTCTGAGAACAAAGTGCTCTGTTAGGAATATATGGACCAATCAGATCTCTGATGTATGATGGAGCTAAATCATTAAGGGCTTTATATGTGAGGAGGAGAATTTTAAATTCTATTCTGGATTTAACAGGGAGCCAATGAAGGGAAGCTAAAGTAGGAGAAATATGATCTCTCTTTTTAATTTTCATCAGAACTCTTGCTGCAGCATTTTGAATCAGCTGAAGGCTTTTAACTGCATTTTGTGGACATCCTGATAGTAAAGAATTACAATAGTCCAGCCTTGAAGTAACAAATGCATGGACTAGTTTTTCAGGGTCACTCCTGGACAGGATATTTCTAATTTTGGCAATGTTCCGGAGGTGAAAGAAGGAAATCCTAGAAACCTGTTTAATATAGGATTTAAATTACATGTCCTGGTCAAAAATAACACCAAGGTTTTTTACTATATTACCGGAGGTCAATTTAATGCCATCCAGGTTAAGTGATTGACTAAGCAGTTTCTTTTTGAAAGACTCCAGTCCAAAGACGACAACTTCTGTCTTGTCTGAATTTAGAAGCAGAAAATTTAAAGTCATCCAAGTTTTTATGTCTTGTAGTCCAGCTAACTGGTTGGGCTCATCAGGATTGATGAATAAGTAAAGCTGAATATCATCAGCGTAACAGTGAAAATTTATCCTATGCTGCCTGATAATTTGACCTATTGGAAGCATATATATAGTAAAGAGAATTGGCCCAAGTACTGACCCCTGTGGTACTCCACAATCAACCCTGGAGTTTGAAGATGATTTATCATTTACATGAACAAAAATCACAAACACAGATTGAGATGAGTTACCATGTGTGGTTTGATCCTCCACAGCATCTCTAAGGATTCTCCACCCAGATGGAGCAACCTTAGCCAGCAAGCCCTGACCTCCACCCCTCCTAACCCCATAGGAGCCAAACAGACTGCAGCTTTAAAGACTCAACCAGTCACCAAACCAACAAACCCAGCAAAAAACCAAATCCTAAATGCCTTAAGGTCCATTTTCAGGGCTGAAGATGACAAAGCCAAGAAAAGCACCAGGGTCCCTCCTGTGAAACCCACCAAAGCTCGAGGCCCCACAGATCCCCCCTTCATCGGAGACTCTTACATGACTGAGAATGTCCCTCCACAAACAGTAAGTCAGCTCTGGATTTAATCTGATTATTTATTCCAAAGATTTAGTGTCCATGAACTTAATCACATTAAACTAATATTAGCATTTCAAAAATAGTGGGGTCCAATGTCAATGTCCTCGGAGGCTGGTGTCCCTCATGTTTTAGATGTTTCCTTGGTTCCCCATCCCTGAATCAAAAGGTTCATTAGCAGGCGCCTGTAGAAGATGGCATGTTGAGAAGGTAATTGAGCCATTTTTATTAGCAGAAACAGGGACACATCTACAAGGTGCAGAGCATGGACCTGACCTCGGGGACATGAGCTGCTTTAAACATTTAATTACTCTCACAGGCCTTAAAGTGTGAACATATAATCACATGTTCTGTTAAAGTTTTACTGATCTGCAGTGTACTAAAACTGTTAATTATCAACTTTTCACTCTCAGTGGAAATTTCAGTTGTTTTAAAATAAGTCTTCTGCATAACTTCTATAAGATGACTTTTAATGTTTGATTTCATAAACCTCCACCTGTCACATCATTCATCTACATCACAATCATTTTTAACTACTTTACTTGATTTAAAATCAAAGAACCTGTCATTTGGTGACGCACAAGAGTCTGGTTTCAGGCTTTGCTTCACAGGCTCAGAGGCAGACTGTCGAATGCTTTAAACTGGAGAAATTACTAACATAACCAATATTAACCACTGAACAGTTCATGCATAGTGTACAGAGTGATTAAAAATGCTTAGAATGAAACCTTCAGGTAATAGAAGTTTAAATTAGTCACATGATCTGCCTCATGACTGTAAAGGATCCTATGTTTTCTGGCTCAGGTCTCTGTGTTATCACTGGGCGGCTCCCACTGTTGTGTTGGGCAGCTTTTCCCAGTTAACATTTAAGTTAAAGATTAAATCATGTGGTGTTGTGCTACACCACTGATTTCACACCTTGGACAAACATCCTGAAACCTGTTTTCAGTTACCACCTCATGTTCTCTATTAGAAGGAGAACATCTGGGCAGCTAGTGGGTTGCATGAATGACTGGTTTGTTTACTGTAATTCCCAGTAACCAGGGAATTAAATTTAAATTCTGTCATATTAAGTAAGTACTCTGTTCATCTGGACGTAAAATTATCATAAAATTTAACAAAGAAAGTTATAATTTTGCATTCACTTTTGCAGTAATTTTTCCACATAAGTTGTATTTTAATCTGACTGAATTCTCCAATGAACCGCTTTCATGCATGTAGGGTCTTTTCCTTTTTTTTGTGGTCAGAATACAAATGGCTGCTTTTTTCCCCATAAGTCTATTACTCTAAAAATCTGATTTTTATTCCAGTGCACTGTCTAAAAAGGCCACCACTTTTATAAATTCATGACACTATCTGTGCTCCTTTTCTGTAAAGAGTGGTTGAAAGTCTTTCCTAAAGTCTTTACAGTTTACAGGAGCTGTTGACTTATAAATAGAGCGCTGTTTAATGTGACCAGCGTGTACTACGTTCTGTTCATGTTTGTTAGCTCTTGCTAAGTTTAAAGCTCATAAATTAGCTCATGCAGTCCTGTTTGTGCAAAGCCTGTAATTTATGAAGCAATTCAATATAATCATATCGATTAAAAAAAAGCAATTACAGCGGAATGCCTGAATTAAATAATTTGTTGCATATGTTGATATGCCAGTGATGCCTGCTGTTGGTGGAGAGCAACTTCCAGGTTTATTTCTAAGGGAATTTAGCAATTTTAAATCCTCTTTTTCACTAAACAAGAAACCAGGAAAGCAAACATTTCTTGAAGCTCCTGTTTTTGTAAATTTCATCAGTTTAATGGACATTTTTCAGTGAAGTCTAGTTGGAGCCGCTTCATTCCTCTATTTAAAAAAATCTTTTTTTTTTCTGTTGTTAAATGCAAAAGAAGAGGGTAACTGAGCCCTGAGCTGTCTGAAAATTGTAGTAAAAGTTGTGGTGACTGTTTCAGAGGCTCCAGTCTAACCAGCAGATCATTTCCTCCCTCCTGCCTGTTTTATTGTCAGAGCAGTAAAATGTGCATCAGGAGGCTGACTGATCTGTGGCTGTAGTTGTAGAGTTTTACTGTGGTTTTGTTTTGATGACTACACAGCTGTGTTATCCGCTCCTCTCAGAATTGCCCAGATGGGATTCAAAGTCGGATAAAGCAGTCTGAATTTGGAGGACGATTCCTGGAGCATATTCCGGTCCTGCAATGGGCCCAACATGTGACTCAGGAGCAGCACCAGCGTCTGAAACGGTATCCAGGAACACATGGCTGGGGAGGCGTCGACTACAACAGTGAGATTCACTTTCTCTAAGCATGTCATTTGTTTTATTTCATTCTTTTCTGAAGCTCACTAGATTGTATGTGTTGGAAAGTTTCCAAAGGTTTCACATAGCTGCTTGGCATCACGAGTGACAAGGTTCCGGGGGCGGTTGTTGACAACAAGGAAAACAACCTTTGCAGAAATAAAACACAGTTTAATGCCCCAGAATGACTTTATGCTTTAACTGACTTTAAAGAGTTCAACATACATGCAGAGGTTCACATTTTAATTTAGCTGTATACTGAGCTCTGCACAAACCCGAGTTCGCACACTGAGCCTCCGATTCATAACGAGCTGGACAAGTCCTGACTTGAGGGGCGAGCTCAAGGGATCAGAGGAGGGTTTTATTTCCTACATTTTATCTGAAGATTTGGAGCTTGAAACAAATGTTTCCACAAAGAGTTTCTTCAGAGTGTCTCTCTTTGCTTAGAAACGTCTCCAACTCTTTGCTTTAGTTTGGGTGTTGTGAATGCTTGGAAAATGTTCCCTTTTCCAGAGAAGTTTCACCTTGGTGTCAGTCCTTGGAAAGAGAACTGTTCTTGCTCTCTGAATTTCAATCAACATTTTTAAAAACCCACACTGAAAACATGAGGATTTTTAACCTTGGGTACATGTGTAACGGGCCAGTAATGAATATATCCTGTAGTAGGTTTAGTTTAAGGCCAAACTCTTTTGACTTGTCACAATCAGGTCACAGAAACTGTGCATCACTTAAGTTTTCATACCCATTCACCCATTCCTTTAGAACATCCCGTTAATCAGAGCTGCCCAAGGTAAAACTCAAGGTGGTCTCCAGTTACAAGTACCTGGGATTAATCATTGATGGGGAGCTTTCTGTCAAAGTTCCAGATTACGGGTGAAACTCAGTTTCTATGACAGGCACAAGTCATATTTCTCCCTCAGAGCTCTATAGCTTTTGATAACAGCTACTTTTTTAGCTGTCTGTGATTACGGCGATGTTGTGTATTTGTGTCCTTCAACCAGTTGCCTACAGTCCTTGACTCCGGTCTACAACTCTGCTCTGAGATTTATCACTGGTTGTAACAACAACAGAGTTACCATGACACTCTTGCCTCTTGCTTTATGGCCTGTCAATTTAGTTGGACGACTGTCTTGCTAGGTTTGCAGTTGTGCCATAATCTTTCCATTTTCCGATAATTGCTTAAACAGAACCTGTAAGATGTTTAAAGCGTAGGATGTTGTTTTCTAACTTTACCCTGTTTCAAACTTCGCCACTAGTTCAGTCTGCTATTATTACTATAACTTTATACTGAGATCAAATTAGATACAGGATTGTAATTAGTTGAATTATTGGTTGAATTGGATTTCATTTAAGGTAATCGGAGTAAAGCAGAAAAGTCAAAATATCTTTCCAGACTTGTTAGCAAAACAAATGAACCATTATGCACTTGTTGGTCTATCACTGAAGGTTGTGATTCAAACATGACAAAATGGAAAAATTCAAGCGGTGTGAATACTTTTGCAAGGCTCTTCAACCTAACGATTATCCTTACCAACAATATTTCATTCAGTTTTAAAAGGTTAATTTGTGGTCATTTAATTAAAACACTTTACAGTATCAGAAACCAACTTTCACTGCAGACAAAACAAGTAATTATGAATCAGGATTAACTTAATCAAATCAAATAAATTTATTTATAAGTCAGTGTAATTATTGTTTAGTGGATAAACAAACTTGTAGATGAAGTCAAGTCTTTATTATTTTAGGATAGTTTAAGGAAGGAAGAGTGTCAGATCTGATTCTTATGTTGAACCACAAATATCTGAATATGAGGGCAGTTATTGAAGAAACTTTTCTTTTTAATCATTTCCAGACTAATTCTGCATGTGTCTCTTCAGCTCTGATGGATACTCTGTCTGTGCTAAACTCCTCTGCAAACTGGAGGATGTTGGATGACTGGGAAACTCGTAAGAATGAATCGGAGTGCAGCCGATGTGCCGTGGTGGGAAATGGTGGGATACTGAAGGGCTCAAACAAAGGGAAGGAAATCGACAGCCATCATTATGTCTTCAGGTACAGACTGGCCTTACGAACCCCACTGGGATGGTTTGACTCTGTTTGTCTTTTTATCAAACCTTTCTTGACAACGATTGTATTGCTAAAAAAGAAAAAATGGGTATGTGGTAACTCATCAAATAAGTTTAATTTTGGTGTGTGAGTTGTAACATGAACTAAAACCCTGAAGATCAGTTAGCTGTTTTGTTTTGACCTAGAGTTTGAAGTTCCTCATAACCTAGAGTTTGAAACCTCCAAATATGTTTCTGCCTTTTCCCTCAGAATAAAAACACGATGAAATTTCTTTTGTTTCTATTTTTGTTATTTTGAGATGGGGGTTTTTTCTCTTTGTTCATTTGTGGATGTTTAGGACCAACGGAGCAGTCATTAAAGGCTTCGAGGAGGATGTGGGGTCTCGGACCACCCACTACACCTTCTCCACAAACACACTAATGAACTCCATGAGGAGCTACGGAGACGCTGGGTACCATGGGCCTCCTGTGTCCACGGTAAGGACACAACCGAAGGGCCTCTCCTTCTGCCAAAAATGTGCTCACCTTTAACGCTCTGCTGCTCCGCCACAGGAGACACGATATGTTTTCCTGCCCGATCACGACCGGGATTACCTGCTGATGAAGGCAGCAGCCATGCACACACTAGTGGGGAGGGGACCTGAGCAAGGCAAAGAGTAAGCAACAGCGCACAGATGAAGCTTAGTTGATCTTATGTTGAGATTAAGCTGCATCATTAATCTAAGGCTGGCAAGGATTTGATTGGTGGTTAAAAGTCAAAAATAGGACCTATGTGTAATTATCGCTGTTTTGTATCGTTAAGCAGATCTTCTTGATATTTGTTTCAGTTGACAGGTCTGCATGCAGATTGGCCAGTTTAACACCTGACAGCTGATGAAAGAAATCCAGTGAATGATAGAAGGATCCTCTGAAATCATGTTTGAGTTATTTTAGTCCTGCTGTGAAAAAACATTTTTAAATTTTATTGAAATAATTTGATACCATCTCCAGTTGGTGCTGTGGATCAACATTCAGGGCTTTTCTGTTTCAACCTTCATGCTCTGAAATTCTTATCATTTTTTTGTGTTCTGACTATTTAAATCTCTGCAAGGCCTGAAATCCTTGTTGCTTTGAACTACTGCATGTATGATATTCTTAAATTGTCGAACTTTCTGTAAAGTAGCTGTTGATTATTTTGACAAGATGATTGTTAGTAACTGATCATGAACTGAACTTTTGACGGTGAATAAAATTAATGCTATAAATTCTGTCGCTCTAATCGAATGCGCAAGCTGGGCTTCCTGTTTGTAAATTGTTAATTTTTATTCACATTAGTCGGCATTTGTTCAGTTGAGATTACATTTTAGAAGCTTTAAATCGTTGACACTGCTGCATGTGATGAAAAGTTTACATGTTGAAACCTGATTTCAAACCAAGCGAAATGAAACATCACAATGTGCGACTCATGACAAAGATAAGGTTGGTACGATCTGAAAAGATATTTAACCAGTTTTCTTACTTTGTGCAACACAGGAACATTGTAAAACTCAGTGTATCAAGATCCAGGTTGAACTGGACGGCCCTTTTCATGTCTGTTGTCTCTCAGCTTTCATAGTTTCTGCAAAACTAAGATTAAAAATTTTTTTTTCCTCATTACTGATTTGCATTATTTATTTTGCACAGCCCAACAAGGTACTTTGGAAAGGATGTCTCAGCAGCAAAGCTGAAGATGTACCACCCAGATTTCATTCGTTACCTCAGAAACAGGTGAGCAAACTCAGAGCAGGTGGTCTAAATGAAAAGAGAGCTCACATTTTAAACAGCTGTCACGGAGCAGCTGAGGCTGAGACCTTCTGACTAGACTTTCCTGTCGGGTTATTTAAATCTGACTGAAGCACGGGAGGATTGGTTACCCTCAAAGATAATCAAAGACAATTAAAATAATTGCATTTTTAAAAATAACAGTCTGAGATGTTTGTACAACTGTTGACAGATTTATGATTTCTGGTTTCAGATTCCTTCGGTCAAACATTCTGAAAGGCAGGTATAAGAGCATCTACCGTCCGTCGACGGGTGCTGCAATGCTGTTGGCTGCACTGCACACCTGCGACCAGGTAGGAGTCTGGAGCCTGTGCCAAGAAGAATAATTGTTATTTTACTCTAGTTGAAGCCAGATATTGGCACACACAGTTTCACTTTCTGACATTAAATCAGACTAAATGTTTCCTGTTTTAGATCAATTAAGATTACTAGAAACATTCCTATTCCTGGCTAAATGCCAGACTTATAAAATAAGCATCTTTTTATTAGTTCTTAAAAGTTAAAAGTTTACATGCACTATTAATGCTATGGGCTTGTAAGCTTAACACCACAAACTTCTGAATCCAAAGAAAGTAAAGAAATCTAAACATTCTCTTTACTCTTGCATTTGGCAAATGTAAATAATTTTGGCCATCCTAACTGACCTAAAACAGGAAAGTTTTAGTCTTTTTTTTGAAGTTAGACATTGAGGGGTAAGAAAGGTAATGTGTCTTTTATGACAGTGTGTAAATATTTGGTTTCTGCTGTACACTACGTGGCTGCACTTGCATAACAAGTGAGAATTTAGTGATTCCCTACAGCTGATATTTAATCTTGTTGATATTGACATTTTTCCCCAGTTGTCAAAGCTTCCATATCTATCAGATTCTCACCCTGATTGTTATTGTAAAAACCTTTTTCTCAATCTGTCAGCAGTAAATAATGGAGATGGGAGATGACAGAACGTGCAACATGTGTTTGTTTAATGCTTCTGCTTTCAGTTAAACTGTGGTTTCTCTTTGTTTTCTGGTTTCTGAAGGTGAGTGCGTATGGCTTTATGACGCCAGACTACAGAAACTACTCTGACCATTACTACGATAAAACCTATCACGGTGTGGCCTTCTATGTCAACCATGACATGCGTATGGAGATGGTTGTGTGGCAGCAGCTGCACAAGGCAGGCCTCATTACACTGTACATGGGGCAGTAAAACTGATGTCACCCTTCCTGTAAAGGAAAGCAACAGGATGGAAGTTTTCCTTTTAATGAAGAACTAAACGACAGCTGGTTTGGGTTTTTTTTTTTCTGGGAAAAGTGATTTTATTTAAAAACACAAAACCTCAGTTTGCTTGACTTTTCCTAAATTATCACCATCAGGTTGAAGCTTAAGTTATGAAAAAAAAGGTGTGGCACTTTTTTGCCAAGTCTTCATAAAAACATACAGACAAAAATAATGGCCTCCATTGTAACATAAATGTTTGGATTTATTTATTTTTTTTGAACAGCTTTAGCCTTGACACCATGAACATAATTATTTTAATCAGGTGAAAAAAGGAGATGTCACACTGTGTGTGAAACAGGATGGTTTTACTTTTTTTTTTTAAACAAAAAACTGATTTGCTCTCAATGATTTATTTATGGATAAAAGTTACAACTTGAACATTATTAACTTTGTGGTATCATTCTGAAGTCTGAATCTTAGCTTCTGGGCTCTAACCATTAGCATAGTCATAAACAAACATGCTAACATCAGCAGGTAGCTCAGATTGCTCTGTTTTTAATACAAAGGCCTGGAACTTAACTGAGTGCAGCTTCAGTGTTGCTCAGTGAGTGTTGGCAGGACCTAAACAGTCTAAAGTAATTTCTGTGGCCAGTCACAGTTCGATTATTAAAGTAGTGAAGATAAACATGAATAAAACATATTCGTTTTACTAACATTTAATCAGACTTTTTTTTTGATGACCCATCTACTGATAAAATAAGCTTTTATTTTAATTTTTGCGGAAAATTTGTATTTTCTCTAAGAATATGTGGATTTCTAGTCAGTGGGATAAAATGATGCATGAGTACTATATCGGTTTATTTAAACAGGGATTTCTAAAGATCTGAGACAAATGCATACAGGCTGGTAAATGTTTCAAAGTCATAGACATCCACACTCCACCAAGATAATGTTGAGCTTTGCTCTGTTCTCAAAGGGTAATTGAGCAATAATAATCTCTCAAGGTGTGCATGAAGAGTCACTGAGGAGACCCAAGATTTGTTTTTCACGATGCCAACGATCAGTTTCTAGCCAAAGTGAGGACATTATTTGAGCACAAAATTTGTGAGTTCCTGAAGTGATGGGAGGAAAGTTCATAATATTGCCAGAAATAAATGTGTCATGTGCACAGGCATAAATGCAATTCTTTAAAAATTAACATTTGCTGAAATGTTCATTTTCAGGTTTCCCAAAAACTAAGACGGCACAAAGTGTGCAACAGTTTTTCTCTTACTACAGCAACAAGGACTGTAAACATACCCCATTACCAAAGATCTGTCTTATTCTACTTTTAGAGCCGTAAATCACGACAAACATGTTGCCTGGAAGAACGTGCATCACAAAATACATCTCTGCTATCACGTGTTGTGTCATGGGAGATTGTGTGCTGATAAAATACAGCTCAGTTTGTCACTTCTTTAAAAGATATCATCTACAAACCAAACAATCAGAGCTCTGCTGGCCAAAGTTTAATCTGAAACTATTCCTTTTGCACTGTTTTACTGTGGAATGCCTCTAAGGTTGACTTTAAAGCTGACTGATTATCATGTACATACGAAAGAATTTATATATTTAACTGTCTTGATTTTGATTATATTTTTATGTTTTTACAAGTTGCCACGCTGTGACATTTTGTGGCTTTCTGTGCCTTTTAATGTGAACCAGCATGTTGTTTTCTTCTGAGCCGATTGTTGGGTGTTTCTACAGAGACGGGAAACAGGGGAGCTGTTGGTGTAAGACTTATGTTTTAGGGTGGAAATGATTCATGTAATTGGGACGGTTTGTTCACATGAATGCTCCCCTGTGAGCCGTTACAGGAGTCAAATGTCAAACTGTCCGCTCTGATGTGTTGAGTCACCCTAGATGACATAAACGGAAAGTTGCACCTTTCCTCATAAATCACCGGTTTTCAAATGGAAGACAAAGAAAAGAACTAAATGGTGTATCAGGGAGTTTTTTGTATTTTAGTTTGATCTAAATAAAGTGGTTCCGTTTTCTAAACCTGTTTATTTTTGTACAGACTGTAGCCATGCAAAGGGACTTTTTACAGTGCAATTTCTTTATTTTGACTTATTAAAGCTGTATAAAATGAACTGTTGAATTTATTTTGGTGTATATGACTATCTCCCTGTTGTGCTGTAACCTTTGCTACACTTTCTAAGTAACAGAAAACGTCCTGGAATATATTTAAGATGTCAATAAAAATAAAAGCAACTGAAACTGCTTTACGTTCTTCCTTAAATGTGGGTTATTACAGGTTTTAATTACCGGCTGTTAACTACACCTGCAAACTGTTAAAGGTGTCTGTTTAAACAAGAAGCCACTTTACTGTAATCTAGCTTAAAGAGCTTAATAATCATCTGGGACAAACAGATTTGGACATGTTTTACATGTTCATCCCAAAAAAATGGAATATTGCAAAAATAATAATGTAATGTAATATTTTTTTCTAGTCATCTCAGATAGTGAAACTTATAGAATCATTACAAATAGAATTTTATATATATAGATGATTATGGCTTACAGGTAAAGAAAACCCTGAATTCAACGTTTCAGAAAATTAGAATACTGTGAAAAAATTATAATTGGATACTCATGATGTCACACCCTAATTAACTCAATAGGTTGTTCCATATACAAGCATATTAACCCAAAATTGAGTGGAAGGAAGAAGTCTGTCAGGAAAAGGTACACCAGTAACTGGGAAACTGCAGCCTTGAGAGGATTGTCAGACGAAATCCATTCAGAATTTGGGGGAGCTTCACAAGGAGTGGACTGAGGCTGGAGACAGAGCATCAAGAGCCACCACACATAGATGAATACTAGACATGGGCTACAAATGTTGCATTTCTTGTGTCTAACCACTTCTGAACCAGAAACGACGTCAGAATCGCCTTACGTGGGCGAGAAAGGAGAAAAAGAACTGAACTGTTGCTCAATGGTCCAAAGCCCTGTTTTCAGACAAAGGTAAATTCTGGATATTTTTTTGGAAATCCAGGTCCCAGACTCTGGAGGAAGAGTGGAGAGGACCAAAATCCACGTTGCTGGTCCAGTGTGACGTTTCCACAGTCAGTGATGGTTTGGGGTGCCATGTTGTCTGCTGGTGTTGGTTCACTGGGTTTTCCGAAGTCCACATTCAATGTAGCCATCTACAAGAATATTTTAGAGCACTTCATTCTTCCCTCTGCTGACAAGCTGTATGGAGATGCTGATTTTATTTTCCAGCAAGACTTTGCACCTGGGGTCTCCTAAAGGTACTAAAAGCTGGTTCAATGACCATGGTGTTCCAGTTCTTGAATGTCCAGCAAACTCCCCTGACCTGAACCCCACAGAAGATCAATGGGCTGTTGTCAAGAGGAAAATGAGAGACACCAGACCCAACGAGGCAGGTGACCTGAAGGCAACTATGAAACCAATCTGGGCTTCCATTACACCTACGCAGTGCCACAGGCTGATCGTCTTAATGCCACGGCGCATTGATGCAGTAATTCATGCAAGAGGAGGCACAACCAAGTACAGAGTGCATAGAAATGGGCAAAACATCCTTTTTTGTTCTAGTGTGATATTCTAATTTTCTGAGAAACTGAATTTTGGGTTTTTATCACCTGTAAGCTGTAATCATTAAAATTACAAGTAATAAAAGCTTCAAATATTTTACTCTATGTGTAATGAATCTCTATAAAATAACCGTTTCACTTTCTGAAATGACTGGCAAAAAATATTGCACTTTTACACAATATTCAAATTTTTCAAGATCTACCTGCATATAAAAGATGAGTTCAGAGTGTTTGTGCTTGAGGTTTGTGTCTGTTCAGCAGCCAAAAGCTCTTCACAGGTAAGTTGTTTTTGACAGAGTTCTGTTAATGAGCAAAAAATATTTAACTTTTCTTGGAGGCAAAATCCTTTATATACAGCATGAGAAGAGGAGGAATCTTTAAAAGGTGGACAGTTTAGGTCAGCAGGGCCTCCGTCTTCCTGTTGAGTCCCTCTGAAGTTACGCACTGGTGAACCATGTCACTGCTTCCTGCTGTTGGGCAGAGTGGGAGGGGGAGATGCAGCCAGATGAGCGCAGTGCCATGTGGTCGGGGTGGGACTGAGGCCATGAGTCAAAGTTTACAGCGCTGCCAAAATGTCTGGCAGCATGAGGTTGCAATTAAAGACTCGGCCGTTGATGTTTTTTTTTACAAAATTATTATTTTAGAAGCATTGCCTGTGTTATCTAATTTAAATCAATGTAAAAGATGGCCAAAACATTCAACTAACAGGTTTATGTCTACTGTAATTAACATACATCACTGAACTTAACTATTTTGAACCCAGGATCCAACCACCACCCATCCCGTAGACTGGAATATAATTATTCCATGTAACATACCAAGGAATCTTTCCAGCACATAAATTAATAGCAGATATATGGTCTTCATCATGAATTGCGCAATGAATGTTAACAGAGAGTAAACCGGACGGTTATTGGTTTAAGTGAGGAGAATTATTTAATTGACCTGTGAAGTCAGTCAGTCCTTTTCTACTGCTTCTTCCAGAGTGGGTCATGGGGGAGCTAGTTCCTATCTCCAACAGTCTATGGGCAGGAGGCGGGGTACACCCTGGACAGGTTGCCAGTCCGTCGCAGTTACCTGTGAAGTGATAACCTGAAATGCACACAAATTTAACCCTAATCAGGTAAACATTTAAGATTTCTTGAACCTAATAATTTAACAAACATATAGATTTTTTAGAGTGCTGCATTTTGTTTAGGAAACAAAAAGGACATTATTTCATCCAGCTTTGTGATGCATGTCTAAGCGCTTCTATCAATCATATATTAAATGTTCCTCGCTGCTGCCTCTCAGTGATGGTTATTTGAATGGAGTCTCAACTGACGTATTCTTTTATTCAATTTATTATTATAGCACCGATTCATAATCTCATCTCAAGGCACTTTCTAGTTTATATACAGAAAAATATCAGTTCAATCACATGAAAATATTCAAATTAAATTCTATGTAGACAAAATTAATCTGATAAGAATCTTAGTTAATGTAAACGTTACCCTCAGACTGATGCTGTCAAGCCTTAATGTTCTTCAGATCTCTGTTGAACATCTGTAACTAAGCAGCTTCACACTCATCAGTAGGGAATATATAATCCATAATGGAAAATAAATCAGCAGTTTGCCATCATACAAGAACAAGCACATAATTCAAGATGTACACTATATACTATTTTAAAAAGAAACAGCAGAGCCACCAGGGCAACGTGCAGCTGTGTTAGTCTACATTTAAAAAAGTTTAATGCATCTTTCTGCCACAGTGTGGGCTTGGTGTGAATGTTTTGATGCTTCTTGACGCCCACAGCACCATAGATTTCTATTTACCCTGACCTACTTATCCTGCACACAATCGCTTTGAACTAAGATCTTTTCCACATTCCTAGTGAGATCCTTATGAAGGTTTTCAGTGTCCTGCCGATGTTGTGAAGCTCTGATTACAGGATCCATGTGTAGCATCAGGTGGAGGCTTTCATGCAGCCAGTCAAGGTGGTTTTAAAGTATGTAGTTCTTGCTTGGCTATCTTTTTGGTTATCATGGCTCGTCAAACACATGGTGACATTTATTTTTCACTAGGTGACAGATTAGGGGCCACATGCACCACTAGATGGTAGCAGAAAGTTAGAATTAAAGATGCAGGATTTCTTGACAGCTACGTCTGATTGGATTTATCCAAATTCAAACGTTGTAAAAGTCCAGAAAAGTTATAACAATCTAGAGTAGCATACTGTACATTAGCTACAAGTCTAAATCTGTTCATATACAATTTTTTCTGTCAATATTTATACGTGTTTGTGCTAAAATTCATTAATTCCCTGCAACGTAGTTCCTGGACATTATTCATCTCTCCCTGTTTCAACCAAACTTTGAGTTAATTACTGGATTGTGTTCTTTGTGTGAATGTTTTTTCCTGCACACAAATCCCCCCTTGTTCAATGCTGATGATTCAATGATTGTGTGTTGCATGGAAACATTAAAGGAGCTCTGCTGCCATTAAATCTTTGTTTTCCACACACACACCCCCCACCCCCACCCCCACTGCTCGGGGACTGCAGTTCTGTATTTTTCTGATTCTGCTTCCTGTCCACTCATTCAGTAAACCAGATGGCTGCTCATAGTCTGGTCTGGTTCCTGCTCTGCCAGTGGTTTCATGCTGTTAAAGGGGAATTTTTCCTCTCCACAGTCGCCACGTTTATTAAAAAGGAAGGATGCAGCACAGTTAATGATTTGATGCAGTCTGCTGGTTTCCTCAGACAGACAACCTTTGATTTATTGGCAGGAAACGTATCGTATCTGTTTGCCTTAGAAAGTGTCCTTAGGTGATATTTGTAGTCTTCTTGGCGCATTATGAGTAAACTGAGTTTAAATTAAGGTATTCAAAGAAGTTCTGAAATGATGCCTTTTTGAGAGACAGCTTGAACAGCTGAAATCCAATTAAAGCTGCTCTGTCTTTGTTGTTTCTCTCCATCTGTCCTCTCACCCTCCCATCGGTGAAGACAGATGGTCTTCCTTCCTGAGTCTGTTTTCACTGCAGGTCTCATCCTGGTAAAAAAGAAAGTCCTCCTGAGGATAACTGTTAAAGATGTTTGATTCTGACACTATATTGACTTGCTCTGCCTTTGGTTTCTCTTGTGAAAACATCAGTTGAACCACACTGCAGTCAGTTGTTTCAAACTTATCTGGTCCAGTGAAGTGAATGTTGGGGGATGGGTCTATCTCCTGGTGAACTTCCCTCAATTCACCCACAGCAAACACCCACAGAGCTCTTTCAGCAGAACACAGCTAGAGATGTTTTTAATCTGTGTGTATTAGTTTGAAGCATTCGTTTACAGCCCTCCCTGACAACATTAGATTCTTGGCTGCTCCTCTGATTAATGTTCTCCTTGCCTGGCCTGCCAGTTTAGGTGGATTTCATGTCTTGGTAGGTTTGCAGTTTTCATTAACAGATGATGGTTTGAATAGTGCTCAGTCAGATGTTACACCTAATCCGGGTTTAAGCATCTGCTCAACCTGACTTGTTAGCTGCGTTTCTTGGTCGTTATGATGCTGTTTGGTCTCCGATATTCTCTGACAAAACCCCTAAGGTCTTCACAGAGCCGTCGCTTTTATACTGAGATTAAATGACACATACAGTGGCTTGTAAAAGTATTCATACCCCTTGAACTTTTCCACATATTGTCACATTACAACCACAAACATAAATATATTTTACTGGAATTTTATGTGAAAGACCAACACAAAGTGGTATACAATTGTGAAGTGGAATGAAAATTATACATGATTTCAATTTTTTTTTTTTTTTTATAAAAAACTGAAAAGTGCGGTGTGCAGTATGTTTGAGGTTGTAATGTGACAATATGTGGAGAAGTTCAAGGGGTAAGAATACTTTTACAAGCCACTGTAGGTGAACTATTTGCTAATTAGGTCTAATTTTGAAGACATGTTTCACTGGGTTTTATTTAGGGGTATCAGGGTGCTGAATAAAAGAAATCTACTACACTTCAGATTTGTAGTTAAAAAATTTGAAAACCATTGGTAATTGTTTTCACTTTGTTTTGGTCTTTCATATAAAACCCACCTGCCACCTACCAGTAAAACATAACCAGATACGTTCTAGTAGTCGGTTCTCTGCCTGCACAGATGGTAAAGCTTCACGAAGTGTCTCTGCTGCACTGCGGGACCTGCAGGCTGTCGCTGCTGCTGAATGCACCACACTAATCACTGCCTGCTATACAGTTCCTGTCTCTAAAGAAAGCAAGCAGAAATATTTCACAATCTTTATCGGAATCTGCAGTAATCTTGAATAAATCTTGTTTATTACAATAAAACAGATGGTTTCAGGAATGTGTGATGGTTAAAAAAGAATAAAAATACTCCTTCAATGAATCTTGCCAACAGTGAGACTTTGGCGTTTTATTGAACCATTCTCTTTCTCTGTGTGACTGCAGTCTGCAGACATAAACATGGCATGGAAAATGGTGCAGAATGCTCGAAATACACTTTGAAATGTTTAATATTAAGGATCAGTGAAGATAAAGTGGTCATAACTCCACTTTAACTGATGATGCTCAATAGTGGCCCTGCCATGCCTGGGAGATATGCAGGGGGGATTAATTGAAGGATAGATTTCTACATACATAACTGTGCAAAAGTCTTAAATATTCATTAATTTACTGCCATTAATCTGCCTTTTATTTATCCATAGTTTACCAGACTTTCTGAAGGTTGTAAAAGTTTTTCTTTGAACTTTTTCTTCTTTTTCACTCACTTTTCCGTCCATTATTGTTTGTTTAGCCACTTAACTCAAACCTTGGATCATTGTTAAGAGCAGCCGATCTCAGAGACAAAATCTGCTCCCTTTTCTTTTGCTGGCTCTGTGAAAAACACCAAAGACAGGCCGGCCTGACTGAAAATAAGATTCTAGCTCCATTAAGGTGAGCTGAAAAAAAAAAAAAATCTCTTAAACAGGAGACATTTCAGTCAGTTCAATATTTTACACCTTTATTAAAGTAACAAGAAATTATGACTCAAACCTTTAATTTTTATAAATCATAAAATGTTGCAAATATTTGTTAAACAGTCGACAAAAACAGAATCACAGCTAATAAACACACAAGGACCAAACTGCTTTACCTGCACTGAACAATTCGCATAAACAATTTACAGTATAAATACACTTGTCAGAAAGATAAACTATTACTAACATTTTTTTTTATATTTTGTCTAATAATAGCAGACTTTTCCAACATCCCAGCTAAAACACTCACATGAAGGCTAATTCCAGCTTTATTTTCTGAAACACAGCTGCACAATCAATGACCTGTTGTTATTTTGCTCCTTTCCATCAGTTTTGCATAGTTTGCATATCTACAGTAAGATGCAGTGGTTTACATTGCCTTGCCTGCATCTTTCTGTTTACTACTATATGTAAAAACTGTGCATAATAAACAGTTTTTAGAAATGGTAACACTTTTAAACAAAAAACATCATTTTGATCCTTTAGTAGGATATGAAGTTTGAATCCAGGTAAATAATACCTGCAGTAGAAGTTTTTTTTATGCTTTTCAAGGAGGAAGAGAAAAATAATGTAATTTACTCACATCAGTCTGAGGACTTCTTTTAAATTTGTTTTTTTTTTTGATGATTTATACTCATTATATATGAAATCACATGTTAAGTGAACAAAAAGCTAGTAAAAGAAGGGGGCATGTTTTACACAGGATCAGAACAGGCGTGTTCTGCCCTCTGTGAGCGTGCACGGCCTGTTAGCAGCGGGTATGCCAACTGTGGCGCTCAGTGAAATGTCGCGTTGCAGCTAAACTGATTTAAAAACAACATGCAGGACACAGAGAGGTTAGCATAAAGAACACAACATGAAACCTGCAACAATGAAGGGCCTGAATGTTGTGCTGGAAATGCTTTTACAGCTTAGCAATAAGCCTAGTTAAAATAACGGATCGTCACATACTGGCTTTTGAAAATGTGCTGGAAAATGACTTCCCAATAAAATTACCGCAGATTTATATTTGAGTGTAAATTCACCTTGTTAAAAAGTTACATTAAAACAGTAGTTTGACTAATGATAACGTGTCCGATTGTTTTGGCTGCACTGTTGCCTTGCAGCAAGACGTTACTGGGTTCGAATCCCAGTTTGGAGTACTCCAACATAGCGTTTACATGGTTTCCTTGTGCATGTGTGGGTTCTCTCCAAGGAATTCTGGGTCAAAAAACACGACTGTTAGGTTGGTCTTTCTATATTGTCCTTAGATGTGAATTTGTGTGGATGGTTGTCTGTCTTGTGTGTTTGTGTTTTCCTGTGATCCAATGAGAACCTGTCCAGGGTATGACCTGCCTCTTGCCCAATGAGCTGGAGACTGGCACCAGCCCTCCCCAAAGCCCTGCAAGGATAAGCAGGTCTAAACAATGGATGGACGTTTGAGGTGCTCTAATCAGTCTATTAAGTGGATAACCTGTATTAGAAAGCACTGAGAACTAAAGTTAACATGTTGAACTTACGGTGCAAAGGAGATTACTATCAGCATATCACCCATGTTCTTCACTGCAGAGCTCCTACCACTGCTGGGAAGTAATAATGATAACATTTTAAATTCATTATTTTCTAGTCAGTCATTCATTTTCTACCGCTTCTTCCATTGTGGGTCGCGGGGAAGCTGGTGCCTGTCTCCAGCAGTCTATGGCCAGGAGGCAGGGTCCACCCTGGACAGGTCGCTAGTCCATCACAGGGCAACACAGACACATATCTAAGACAAATAACCACGACACTCATTCACAATTTAGAGAAACAAATTAACCTAACAGTCATGTTTTTGGACTGTGGGAGGAAGCCGGAGTACCCAGTGAGAGCCCACACATGCGTGGGGAGAACATGCAAACTCCATGCAGAAAGAGTCGGGAGTCGAACCCAGGACCTTCTTGCTGCAAGGCAACAGTGCTACCAACTGCACCACCGTGCAGCCACTCATTTTTATAGTATTACCTTAATTGATCTTTTGTCCACAATAAGACAATCCTCCAATGAAATGATTGCTGTTTACATGTTGCATGGAATAATCAGACTAAGAGCTCTAGGACACAATGTTTCACTCATTCCAATCCAAAGCTTTTCCTTCCTCACATCATACATCATTGATTCCTTCCCTTCAGTCTGTCCTTCTGCTAAGACTACAGGAACCAGGAAAATACAAACTGGAAAAAGCATGTGTTAAACCAAAATTAAGAAGATCAGTCTGTGGATCTGAGGAGCTGTGGGACTTGGCTGAAGACGTAAAGCAGGAGAGTTTCCAGGTGAATGGAAACTTCACTCCTTATAGTTTATGTCAGTTATTCTGCTGAAGTTAATCAGAAAACATGTAGTAATAACTCAGGGTATAACCACTGTAAACATACAGATATGAGTAGAACATAAAGCTCTACGTATAAACAGATTAATTAACATTTGACCTGCTTCATCTTGTGTGGAGCCTCATGTGAGTCTTTAAATTACACTGCTGTGTGAATCTTGCACCACACAGAGCACAGCAGAATGGTTTCTCTCCCGTGTGAACAACTTTGTGCCTCGTAAGCGTGCTTTTTTGTCTAAACGTTTTCCCACAAACGTCGCACTCGAACGGCTTCTCTCCTGTGTGGACTAGGATGTGGCTCTTCACAGCTCCCGGTTCTGCAAACGTATCGCCACAAATCTCGCAGGAGAAGGGCCGCACACCCGTGTGGACCTTCGTGTGCCGCTTAAGATGTGATTTGCAACTGAATGTCTTACCGCATTCGTCACAGCCAAAGGGCTTCTCACCCGTGTGAACTCTCAGGTGTCTCTTTAAATTACACTGAAGTCGAAATTTCTTTCCACAAACCTCACAAGGAAACGGCAGCTCTCCAGTGTGGACCCGGATGTGCTCCTGGTAATGCAGCTTATGGCGAAAATCTTTGCCGCAGATACCACAGCTAAATGGCCTTTCTCCTGTGTGGACTCTCATGTGAGTCTCAAAATGCGTTTTGCGGGAAAATTTCCTGCCACAGACGGCACAAACAAAAGGCTTCTCTCCGGTGTGGACCCTCATGTGCGCCTGCAGAATACCCTGATTCCTGAACCTCTCACCACAGAAGTCGCATATGAACGGCCTCTCTCCTGTGTGGATTCGCTTATGATTGCGCAGATTACCTCGCTGGTTAAATCGTTTGCCGCAGTCTTCACACCTGAACGGTTTCTCGCCTGTGTGGACTCTCTTGTGCGTGGTAAGATTTGTCCTTTGGTTAAATCCATGCCCACAAACGTCACAAATGAACACTTTCTCTTTCTTTGCCACTGCTGGGTCTGAATCAGAGTTTTCCTGCCCAACGCAGCGATTAGTTTTACCCGAACTGGAGGAATGACACTTCATGTGTCTATGGAGGGATTGCTTGTAGAAATATTGTTTGTCACACTCGAAGCAGCTATACAGCGCCTTGGCTGTATCTCCTAAATCAGCTGCTCTGCCTTCATTCAATCCTTTGCGTCTAATTTCTCCTCCACAATCCGGCAGCGGTTCCTGCCAGTGGTCATCATTGTCACTGACTTCCGTCTCAGAAGAGTCAGAAGCTTTTCCAGCTGTTTTTATCTGAAGGTAATTGTTTAGACCGGGCTTTCTTGTTGATTCTGGTCCAGAACAGTTTTCATCTTCGGGTTCTGTTTTTATAAACTGAACTGAGCTGCAGCTCAGAGGTTCTGTCTCACTGTTGTGTTCAGTTTGCCTATGATAAAGATGTGAAGACCGATATTCCTCTTCTTCTTCATCTTCACTCTTGACAATTACATTTAAGGGGAAACTGGTGAGATCCTCCTCTCCGTAAATCTGCTCTCCATCCTGATTGATCCAGAGTTCCTCGTGTTCCTCCTTCATGTGGAAGTGCTCTGGGTCTTGCTCGTCTTCACTGGAGCTCCACTCAAAGGGACGCTCTTCTTTAATCATTAACAGCTGCTCATCATCTGCAGGAAACAGGAATTGACAGTTTATAGATAAATCGGGTGGTAGGGTTTCCTTGGAATCTCTAAATACTTTTATTTTTTTGATAGATCCCATCACTTTACTCACATCTGTCCTTCCACACCTGGTTTCAGCTGGTGTCTGTTATTAGTTACTGCAGCACAAACCAGATCTGACCTTTCAGCTAATATAAGACCCTTAAAATGTCATTCTGGACATTTATCCTCAGCCATTTTATCCTCCTATTCCACTACACTGATGGTATCCTCGAATCTCCAAGATATCAATGATTTCATGAACTTCAGGTGTTCTGCTCAAACTGTCTTGTTGGAATATCTGACGGTATGTATCGACGTCTTTTAAATATGTTTAATTTGCAAATTGAGAAATCGGAAAGCTTTTGAAGTAGCCCATGACTAGGTCATTTTAAAAAGTGATTTATTTGTTAAACTTTAAATTTGGACTTGTTTATTTTTAATTGTATGCTTTGTTATATTTCTTTGATTTGGTGTAAAATTCCTGAAAGATATTAGTTGTTTATTTTCGTCACACAGTTTCTAAGCCTTTAGGGATCTAAAAACCAGAAACAAAGTTGCAGTAGAGTTAGTCATTTACTTGTTTTTCTATTTTTGTTTTCATTTTAATTAGTAGATTATAGACTACTGGTCTGGAAAATATACAGAATCTCTTTGCTTCTTTACATTTGTGATAAAGATTATTCAGTGAGATGTTACCAACTAAGACTGACTTATGTACACCAATATAGTTTAGTTTGTATTGCTATCTGACTTTATAAAGTGTATATTTGGTCAAGTGCCTTTTGCTCTTTGTCAGATCTGTTTGAGTAACTTCACAGCAGCTACTTTAAGCTCAATTTACAGAATAAAACAAAATCATTTATGTTCAGAGTTCAACTAATGAAAATTCAGGGATAATGAAACATTATTCCCTACACTTTCTAGATATACTTTATGCTCTATATTAACATATTCTGACTTTTTTCATAGAAAGTACTCCTGATTCAGTGTTGTGTTTGCAGCATCAAGCAATCATATGAAAGGTGTGGATACAGAATGAGGGTTAGCTGACCCACCAATGGCAAAGTTCAGGAGGAAGTCAAAGATCCTTATTGACTCTGAGATTAAAGGCTAAAATGTTATTGTGGTGCAGGTTTGATGCAGTGCTACAGTACAAAGTCTAAAGGATGACAAGTCTCGATTTGTGCAGATGAGTTTTGATTAGGGGTGCACCGACTGCAGTTTTCTGGTCGATCACCGATCACTGATCTTTAAAAAGCCTGACCCGCCGATTCCGGTGTTATAAGGTCACAATACACCTTTAATGTTCCAGTCTCATCTTGAAAAACACTGAACAATACCCTTGAAACAATACAAACTTGTTTTAACTGCACATGAAGTAGTGTTCTTAAATATAAATGAAAAGTTTAGAGCATTGCAGTCCAAACTACTAAATTAACTAAACTAAAAAAAAGATCCTTTAGTCTTTTATTTTTCACATTTTAAAAACAAACAAAACTTGCACAACAGGTTAGACAACAGGCCTGTTTTGAGCTTCAGAAATAAAGTGCACAGCAGTATTTTGCTTTTACAAAATCACATGGTTTGAGGTCAGTTGACAACAAACTAACAAAACGACTTAGATCACCAATAAAGTGCCCCAAGTTTAGGGTTTCCTTGTAGTGCAAAAAGAAAAGGCCCAAATGCAGTAGTTTTGTGGCTTCTAAGCCACTAAGTTGGCAATAGTAGGGTTACTATTGTTAACTGTGCATGTGGAGATGTAACCTGGTGGGCAGGTCTGTCACTCAGTCCTCTCTGACCGCAGAGCAAAAGGGGACAGTGGTGGTTTTTCAGACCTTTGTGTATGTAAATAAAATCGGTGGATACGATCGGTTTCACATAGAAGTATCGGCTGATCACCCAAAATGAAGGAAATCAGGGCTGATCATTCGTTGCACCCCTAGTTTTTATTCCAAAGGGTGCACAAAATCTTCAGGTTAAATCATTTCCCTGCAGAAAGAACCACGTGGATTCGAAATTAAGGTTTTGTAGAGCTTTTCTTCCTGAACAGAACATGATATTAACTTCAGTCAGTGGTACAGAGAAAGCTATGCATGTAGATGATACTCCAGTGTCCGTCTATGTCAGAAATATGATGATCAGCAGAAATGGATACAGATAATAACATGTAAATAACGGAGCACAAGAGCTTTACTTGTACTTAAAGCACTAAATGCATTTGGACATTTGTTTCATGAGCCAAGCTGCATGGTCTAAAAGCACACAGCAGATGGCCGGTCATACTGAAACAGACTACAGCGATGTTTTTCTCTTCTTGTTAAAAAGGGAGTCATTCCTTCTTATTGTTGCCACACAATTAGCAATTATTGCAAAGTAAATGACTTGATGCAATGTTTTGGGCTTTGTAAGATAGATAACTCTTTACATTTTAAAGAGTTGCCTAAAGAAACAAGCCGATTGCATCAAGTCTTCTGCAACAATCCCTCATCCTGAGCAAGCATGCGGCAGCAGTGAAAAGGAACCACTCCCTGTTAACAGCAAGAAACCTCCAGTACAGCCGGGGCCAGGCATGATTGGGGGCCCATCTGGCTGGAAAGGGGCTGGGGGCTGGGGAGGCACACAAAACCCACACAGAAAAACATGAAGCCCCACTGGGGCCAGGTCGGGGTTTTTTTAAGGGGGGAGAAAAACAAAGGGAAAAAACCATGAACAATGTTTGGGGGAAATCCATTGGGGAAAATTTTTCGGGGAAAACAAATAAAGGGGGAAAACGGTTTTTTTCTCTAAGTGAAGATGGGAAAAAACCCCCCAAAAAAACTTTAATGTTTAGAATATTTTATTTAAATAGTGAAAACCCTATTGTTTTTTTTTATGTAGGCCCCAAAAAAGGAAAAACAAAAACCTGCCCCAATTCCTTTTAAAAAATTTGTTAAAAAATTTACCCCGGGGTTTGGGCTTGTTTTTTTTTTTTCAGCTGGGCCCTTTTTTCCCGAAAACCTTTTTAAACAGCCCCCCAAATTTTTTCATGCCGAAAAAGGGACAAAAAAAAATTTAAAGCATTTAAAAAACTCCGGGTTTTGGGTTTTAAACCGATTTTTAAGGAAATGCCCAAATATTTTGGGGCATGTGAAAAGAAGCAGAGGGGGGTTCTTTGTTTTTTTAAAAAGTGTTGGGGAAACTGAAAGCATCCTTTCAGGGGGCCCAAGGGTTTAAAAATATTGCCCCTGAAATTTTTTAAAGAAACCTGGAAAACCAGAAAAAAATAGGAAAAAGCCAAATTCCCTTAAATTTTCCCAAATTTATTTTTTAAGATGAATTAAAAAAAAAAAAAAAAAAAAAAAAAAAAAAAAAAAATCACATTTTTTTTTTATACATGTGTAATTATTTTTTTTCCTTTTCTTCCTCCATCCCCATTTCATCCATCCATTTTAAAAACGTGTCTGTTGGACTCCCGGTTTTTTCCCTGGGGGTGTTTTGCTACTGGCGGAGCTCTCCCCTCTATCATGTATATTATTCATTATAGTTTTTTTCCGTTCCTGTTAACGGCATATCTTGTGTTTATTATTGGAGCTTTGGCCCAACAAAACCATGATTAACTGACCTGTGGATGAGCATATTTTTTCTACTGAAATATATGAAAGTTAATGTCTTTAAGTATCTAATATTTTTAGTGAATGTCAACCTCTGAATTTGACAAAAATGATAAAAAACTTTACTATTATTCTTTCATTTGGCAAATAGGATTTGGTAATTCTAACTAACAAGAAAGGTTTACATTGATAATTTGGGGAAAAAAATTTGGGGAAAAAACCTGGGGGATCCGGGAGAGACGGCCATCCAAAATCCCACTTTGGATGGAGCACCTTTTTTTTTAGGAAATTCTGGCCCCCAAAATTTATTAGTTCTCCAAAATCTGACAATCCAGGGTTCAGACCAGGAAAAAGCAGGGTCGTAGTTTAAAAAACCCCTCCTCTTTGCCAAAATTTTTTTGTACTGCTACCCCAAACCCATTACCCTATTTTAAGATAGTGTCTCGCCCACGGCCAAAAAAAATTGAATAGATAAAAAAATTATCTAAAAAAGAGGAAAATCAGGGGAAAAATCCAAAAAAAAAAAAAAAAAACACAAATTCAGACTAAAAAAGAAAAAAAAAACAATTTAAAGTTTGGGCTTACTGAACATAAAAACTTCTCTTCAAAGATTTTTCTAGTTAGTGACCTGATTTGTGGGCAATCAGATTGATTTTTTTTTGCCTCACAGAAAAACCTGGCTGCAGCAAGAGGATTTTGGGTTTCATAAAATGAGTTTTCAAACCTAACTAATTATTTAAAATTTTTCACATTCCTCGAAATTATTGGGCGAGGAGGGGGAGTGGCAACCAATTTTCAGTCCCGATTTTTTGGGGACTTTTGGCCCAGACCAATTTAAAATAGCTACAACCCCTTTTTAAAATTTAATCCTCATTTTTTTCCTCATCCCCAAAATTGCAAAGCACTTTAAAAACCCCTTTTTTTTTGTTTTGTACCCCTTTCCACCAGGCCTTTTTACTCTCAATTTTTTTGACTTAGTTTTCCAGACTTTTTTTATCTGATTTTTGTGTTAAAATACAATTTTAAAGTTATTTTTAGTTTGGGGGGTTTTTAACATTCCATGTTTTGACACTGAAAAGTGATAAGCCTAAAAATATAGCCTTTTTAATGGTATCTTAGACTCAATTGGTTTTTCCTCAAAAACATTAAAAAAAACCCTTACCCACCCTTTGTCTTCATTCTCTGGGGCCCCTTTTGCCTGAAAAATATGGCATTGGGGGTGTTTTAAAAAAAAAATAACAATATTTTTCTCAACAACCCTGTCTTGGTCTGACCATTTTTTTAAAAAAACCCTTTGAGTTTAATTTAAACAGAGTACTCCACACCTGAAAGAAAAAATTTTTTTTTTTAGTAGATCATTATCAGAAAAATTGCTGTAACAACCTTTAAAGAAATTCTGTTCCTTTTTTTAATTTTTCCTCATTATCACAGGAAAAAAAAACCCACAGTGGGGCAAAAATTTTTTTTCTTCCCCCTTTAAAAAATTGATTTTCTTTTTTCATAGTGTTAATTTCATCATTGCGGGGTTGCATTAAAAGACAATGCAGCCCCCCTTTTAAAAAAAAAAGGAATTCATAAGGGGGGCTGGCTCCCCGGGTTTTAATTCAGAGTGCTTTTTTTTAAAGATTTTTTTTTAAAAAAAAACAAATGTTAGAAAATTGGAGCGAAAAAAGGTGCTTCTACACACCTAGAAGATTCCCCTACTTAATCTGGAAAAATAGCCTACTGTTGTATAAAAAAAAGGGACACTTCCCCCAAAGCCAAGGAAACAGCTTTTTCTTCATCCTTTAAAAGGGAAAAGAAAAAAAGAAAAATCCTAGGTTTCTCTTTTATTACAGTTGCCAAAATTTAACACAAGAGTCATAGCTCTGTTGGGGCCATCCATTTCCCCTTAGCCTCTCAGCAGGCATGACTTTATGGGATTCTTCCAAAATAAAAATTGATTTCTATTAAAGGAAAAAAAAATCTTTGACATACTCCCGAAGATGATTTTACTTCATCCTCAACAAGTGAGACAAAAATTTGAAAGTAAAACTGTAGAACCTGATCTGGGGGTTGGGACTGTTTGGATCCTGTGGAGCTTCCTGAGTTTTCAGAAAAAATATTATTTTTCATCTTAAAACCTTTTAACTTGTATGTTAGACCCCCAATCCCAACCAAATTATTTTTAGGGAAGTGTTTTTTCCCCTGGATTTTACCAGCCCCCATTTTAGTTATGATTAATTTATCGTTAGTAAATGGGGAATTTTGGTTTTACCACAAGCTTTTTTAAGGTAGCCGGTAATTAAAACCCCCTTTTTTCAAGAAACCCTTTCGCCTTGATCGAAGATGACTTAACAAATTACCGACCTATATCCCCCAATCTTCCATTTTTTATCTAAAATTTTGAGAAAATAATTTGCTAATCCCCAAAAGTTGTGAGCATTTACACAAGCAATGGGGACCTGTTTGAAGAAATTTCAATCAGGCTTCAGAGCTCATCATAGCACTGAAAAAAGTCTGCTGAAAGTTACTAATGATATTCTTATTGCCTCAGATAATGGACTTGGGGGCGTTTTTGTCCTCTTAGATCTCAGTGCTGCATTTGATTACAGTCGATCACAATATTTCTCTTAGAAAGGGGCTGGAATTTGCTGTAGGGATCAGGGGGGGAACAGCCCCGCTAGGCCCGGGGTTTTAAATTTTTTTTGTCTGAAAAAGATTTTCCAGTTGTTTCATGTAAAAAGATAAATCATCTTTAAAACTCCAGGGTTTAATTGTGGAAGTACCCCAAGGTTCCAGTACTTTTGGGGCCAATTTTCTTTTACTATATAATATGGCTTCCAAAAAGGTAAAAAATTTATCAAGGGCAGCATAGAAAAAAATTTTCCCCTGTTACGTAAATGACATCAGCTTTACTTTTATCCCTAAAAATCCTGATGAAGGCCCCCAAACCAGTTAGATAGGCTACAAAACCCGGGTTTTTAAAGAAAAAAAAATTGGATGACTTTAAAAATTTTCTGCTTTCTAAAAAATTTCAGACAAAACAGAAGCTGTCGTCTTTGTACCGGAAGTCTTTAAAAAAAAAAAACCGCTTAGCAAAATCACTTAACCCGTGGATGGCATTTTTAAATTTGACCTCCCCGATAATAAAAATAAAAAACCTTGGTGTTATTTTTGACCAGGGGGACATGTCATTTTAAATCCCATTTAAACAGGTTTTCTAGGATTTTTCCTTTTTTTTTCACATCCGGAAAAATTGCCAAAATTAAAAAAATCCTGTCCAGGGTATTGATGCTGAAAAAAAAACTAGTCCCCATGCATTTGTTACTTCAAGGCTGGACTATTGTAATTTTTTTTACTATCAGGATGTCCACAAAACGCAAATTTTAAAAACCCTTCCCGTGTTTAAAAATGCTGCAGCAAGAGTTGTGGAAAAATTAAAAAAAAAAGAGAAAAAATTTTCTTCCTACTTTAGCTTCCCTTCATTGGCTCCCGTTTAAATCCAGAATAGAATTTAAAAAAATTCTCCTTCTCACATTTTAAAGCCCTTTAAAGGATCTAGCTCCATCATACATTGGAGATCTGATTGTTTTCCATACTTTCCCAAAAAAGAGCCCCCAATTCGTTCTCAAAAACTGCAGGTTTTTACTGGGGTTTTCCCTAGAGTCTCTAGAAGTAGAATGGGAGGCAGATCCTTTAGTTATCAGGCTCCTCTCCTGTGGAACCAGCCCCAGTTTTTTTGGTCCGTGAGGCGGACACCCTGTCTTACTTTTAAGGCTAGGCTTAAAACTTTTTTTTTGATAAAGCTTATAGTTAGAGTGGCTTAGGTTATCCTGAACTATCTCTGTAGTTATGCTGCTATTAGACTTTAGGCTGCTAGAGGACATAAGTGACCACTTTTCACCCTTTTTCGCTACATTCTCACACTACTCTTCAATTTTTTTTTTATTTTGATGTTATTTCCCGTTTTAAATTTTTTTCTCCCCTTTTTCTTTTTTTCCCAGAAGCCTCACCTGGACTGACTCTGTTTCTACCTGGGATACCTTTCTGGAGAGGGGGGGAATCTCCCGAGATTCTGCTGGCAACAACTTAAATGCTCACCCTTCTACCGATGATCCCACATTTGCCCTGTCTTTTTCAGTGTTTAAACCCCCTTTCTCTCTCCTAGGACATAGCTACTGACTGAGGGTTTTTACTGTAACAAAACTCTATGTGCTCTCTTCAGGGGACTCTAATCTTTGGAAAAAAACCTGGCTCAGAGTTTATCTGTTCTTTCTTTCCAGGGAAAACGACTAAAAGGGCTACATCCATTAACATTTTACTTTTCCTTCCCATAGAAATTACTCCTGGATCAGTGCTTCTTTGTTTCCTTTTTGTCCTCTGCTCTGTTTCCTCTAACCCCCCCTGGGGCCCTGGGGCAGATGGGCCCGCTCACACTGAACCCGGTTTCTGCTGGAGGTTTTTTTCCTGTTAAAAGGGAGTTTTTTCCCCCAACTGTCGCTACATGCATGCTCAGTATGAGGGATTGTTGCAAAGTCAACGCCAGTGACTGTCCCCTGTCTCTACATGCTCATCCGGGGAGGGGTGAATGCTACAAATCTCTGACTCGATGCAATCTGCTGGGTTTCCTTAGATAGAAAAACTTTTTTTCCCAAAATTTAAAAAAAAAAAAAACAGAATCTGACTGCACTGTTTCAATGATTAAAGATTAATTGGAATTTTTGTTACCTGACTTTTTGGGAAAAATGTGCCTTTGAGACGACATGGGGTTGTGAATTTTTAAAAAAAACTGAATTGAATTACTCTTATTTAATGCCAGGCAGTAAAAAAAAATCTTGCAGGTCTTTTTAAACTATAAATATACATATCTGGTTATAATTGTATATACCAAATATTAAGATTTATTAAGAGAGCACCTGCTTTACTGGCACAACGTTAAAAAAATCTTAAATAATTTCTATCTTTATTTCAGGATTCAAATGTAATGTTTAACAAACAATTAAAGAATATTCTCTATATGACTTTTTAAAGACGAAACAAATCATATTTTACAGTAAATGTGACCCAACAATTGGACTTTTACATGTGAAATATATTCTGAGCACTAAATATATGCAGAACATTCCTCACAGATTGTTTGTTAAATGTTTTATAGGAATATGCGAAACAATTTAAAATTAAGCCATTTTTGTGTTTGTTTTCATCGTAAACTGAGGAACGTAAATTACCGCAGAATAATAGCTTTTAAAAAGATGTCGTTTTTTTTACTTTTAACCTACACATATGATCTTAATATCATTTCTAAATTAATTTGAATGTTTTCTCAAATTAAAAACGATTGTTTTGATAAATACTTGTTTGAAAATGTTACAACATATTTTAAGACTAACTTGATGCTTGCTGACGTTAGAGACAGTGAATCACATCAGAGCTCGCCTGTGCGTTTTGAAACGCAATTAGTCAGAATTAAACACAAAGAGAACAAATCTAATCCGGGTGTGATGCTACATCATTGAATCCTGACCAAAGCAAATAGGATTTAAGTATTTCTGACTTCCTGTAATGTTTCCTGTTTTTTTTGTGTTTTTTTTTGTCTCCGCTGCCTGCTGTTGGACTAATTTTAAACAAGACTAAATGATCCGAAGCTAAATGCAGTGAGGTAAAGCCACAGAGCTACAGCTAGCTAACAGCATTAAATCAGAGCCGCTTCTTACCAGTTGTTCGGTTTCTACCAACATCCTGAAGGGCACCGAGCTGTTTCATCTGTACTTTGTCCTCGAAAAGCAGACTTTCAGAGCTGTTCTGATGAATATAATCAATTTCCTTCATGATTGCTGCTAGCTTTAAGGCGAACCAGGCCTATCAGCTCACAGTGCAGTCGGGAACATTTCTGCCAGACTGGATGAGGATCCGCTGAGAAAAACTGCTATCAGACCCTAAAACAACCGACTGGCTGTTTGGAAACGGTGTGCTGACGTAACGTCCGTGTTTTAAACAGGCATCTACACGGACACCCTTCCACCGCAATACATTTTTATTTATTTATTTTTAATTATCAAATGGTTGTATCGAACAATTATTATAACAGTTAAATAAAATTACACGAAAAAGAAAATACCATTTAAATTTTTTTTCCTTGGCTTTTAGCCCCATATTGTGTGACCACTCATTGCAACCTTGGCTGATACATTTAATCTTTAAGCATAGAGCAGGTATTATCCACTTTAAAGATCGTGGGTTTAGTCTTCACTTTGGTAAAATAAACATCACTTTTTACCCACTAGTCCTTATAATTTAAAGTATTTCACACAGTCCTCATGTCTAAATCCAAGCTAGCTAGTATCTATCTGGTTTTAGATCCCCTCTGTAAGAGGTGTGTCAGTGAACAGACCACTTTATTCCACATGTTCTTATCCTGATTAAAGTCACTGACCTAAAACCTTCTCAGAAATGGAATGATTTATTTTACACGATGCTGGGTCGTATCCCAACATACGAAGCCTAAACCTTTAACATTTTCTTGGGTTACAACCTTAAAGCGCATGTTTTTGGGATTTCGTGTAATAGGCAAACATATAAATGTTGAGTAAAAGGGAAATAATACATGATTTTTTTCACAAACAAAAATCTGAAAACTGGCATGAAATTCTAGTCACCTCCTTTACTCAGATATCCCTGATATCTGAGTATCCCTGAATCCAGACAGACTAACTGCCTTGTGAACATGACAATTGTATGGCACAACTGCAAACCTAACATGACAGGCCCATCCATGTAAACTGACAGGCCGGGCGAGCTGCATGATATTAGGAAAATATGTAATATCTGATAATATTGGTGAATGTTAGGACAATGATATGACTCGGCATAATTAAAGAAATAATTAAAAAGTATTCCTGTCATTCTTCTCTGAGTTCATAGCAAAGATAGGCCCTAGATAATAAGTCTATCCAGCAATTGGAAAAATCAAATTCATTATTTCCATCTCAACAAGGTTTTATTGCAAATTGTACTTCTGACCAGCATCTGCTGTTTCAGTAATGGAATTACTTAGTTGTTGATTCTTAATGACTTGACCACCTTACCACCTGTTTGCCTTTTAACATTTTTATGCTGCATTAAACTGAATATATTACAGGCATAGGGCGCCTGCACACTGCATACACTATAATTGCAATACCATAAATTTACAATATATTGTGCAGCCTTACAGGCTGGGCAAGGTGAGTGTTAAGCAGAGAAGCAGTCAAGAGGACCATGGTAACTGGAGGAGATAGGTTCAACAACTCAAGTGGGGAAATCTGTTGACAAGGCAGCTATTAGTCATGCACTCAACAAATCTGGACTTCATGGAGGAACTTTATGAAATGCTACTTTGTGTCGGTCTATCACACAAAATCCCAGCGAAACACATCACTATAAAAGTGTCAAAGTTAAAAAACATGGCTTCTCTATCAAGCAGCCAACTGCAGCTATTTGATCGTTACTGAACCAAAACTGTCGTTTTACATCCTACCTGTTTTGGATTAAAGAATGAACCCCTGACTTTACCTTTTGTTTTGTTCTAACAATAATTATATCCAACGGAAGTTTAAGTGGACACAATTTGACTGACTGGATGTTGTAGGAGCTAATCCACTCCAGCAGATGGCAGCAGTGAGACTCGAAGCAAAGTAAAGCACGTCTGCACAGATGCCTGATCATAATATTAAAGGATACTAAAACAAAAGACGCGGATACAAACTCGTTTGACACTTTAATGGGTCCAGTCTGATTGAAAGGTACCCTGCTACGGTTTAGGCGTATGGGCCTGGTTTATGAGTCTCCGGTTGGTTTTACAGAGAGCAGACACCATGGAGAGGGTAAGTTATGTTCATCGGGACAACACTGAAAGTCTGCTTTTAGAAGACAATCTGCAGATGAAACAGTTCGGTTTCCATCAGCCGCAGGAAGTTGGGAGAAGCCAAGCAGCTGGTAAGGAGAAACTCTGTGAGGATTGAAGTAATTAAACCAGCTTGGTTTCTGCTCGATGCGTCATTATTCGCTTTAGAGATACGTCAACATGTCGGCCATATTGGAAAGGGAAACGGCGGCTAGTTAACCTTACAAGCGAACTGGAAATCTGGATAGTTGTATGACAAAACAAATTATTTTATCTAAAGAAACTCTAATAACCTTCTAGTGATACCAGTATCGTTTTTCTAGGTTAAAACTTAAGACAGCTATAGGTTTTTAAAAGCTGAAGTCTGAGGGTAATTTATGTTCATTAATTTGCCTCGAAAATTGTGAAAAGGTGTAACCCCAATAATAAACGTATCCCGTTTAAGCGGGCAGAATTACTGTTAATTCATTGACTTATAACACTCCCTTTTTCATCCCAGAGTTGTAATTCATTAGAGTAGAATGTGATATTTTCACCACCATAAAACATAATAGATCTACCTTGGTGAGTATCTTGATGGTTCTTTTAAACTGTGTAGGCAGGTGATTGCTGTAGTCCAATCTAGCTTTTTTCATCTGAAATAGCAGAGGTAAAGCCACACCTTTCAGCTAATGTGTTATTCATCCATTCATTATTTGCAGATTGGACTGTTGCTCTGTACTTTGGTTTGGACCAGTCCTCTATTCATGGTTGCATTATTAACATAATGTAATAGTATCATTCTACAGTCTGTCATCGACCTGAAAGCTGCCAGATTTTATTTGACTGACAGCTTCTGTCAGAAGCAGTTTTTTAGGTCTCCAAGCTACTGCACGGATACAATATTCCTCCTGACCTCTTAATCTTTTGTGTTAGTTTCTTCTGACCTTCTCATAAACCTCCAATTTATGAACATGTTTGAGCTGAAGACTTCACTGTTACTTTTTTGGCTGCCTAGTGTGTTATACACTCACCGGCCACTTTATTAGGTACACCTTGCTAGTACCGGGTTGGACCCCCTTTTGCCTTCAGAACTGCCTTAATCCTTCGTGGCATAGATTCAACAAGGTACTGGAAACATTCATCAGAGAGTTTGGTCCATATTGACATGATAGCATCACACAGATGCTGCAGATTTGTTGGCTGCACATCCATGATGTGAATCTCCCGTTCCACCACATCCCAAAGATTCTCTATTGGATTGAGATCTGGTGACTCTGGAGGCCATTTGAGTCCAGTGAACTCATTGTCATGTTCAAGAAACCAGTCTGAGATGATTCGTGATTTATGACATGGTGCGTTATCCTGCTGGAAGTAACCATCAGAAGATGGGTCCACTGTGGTCATAAAGGGATGGACATGGTCAGCAACAATATTCAGGTAGGCTGTGGCGTTGACATGATGCTCAGTTGGTACTAAGGGGCCCAAAATGTGCCAAGAAAATATCCCCCACACCATTACACCACCACCACCAGCCTGAACCGTTGATACAAGGCAGGATGGATCTATGCTTTCATGTTGTTGACGTCAAATTCTTATTTGAGCTACTGTTGCCTTTCTATCAGCTTGAACCAGTCTGGCCATTCTCCTCTGACCTCTGGCATCAACAAGGCATTTGCGCCCACAGACCTGTCGCTCACTGGATATTTTCTCTTTTTTGGACCATTCTCTGTAAACCCTAGAGATGGTAGTGCGTGAAAATCCCAGTAGATCAGCAGTTTCTGAAATACTCAGACCAGCCCGTCTGGCACCAACAACCATGCCACGTTCCAAGTCACTTAAATCACCTTTCTTCACCATTCTGATGCTCGGTTTGAACTGCAGCAGATCGTCTTGACCATGTCTACATGCCTAAATGCATTTAGTTGCTGCCGTGTGATTGGCTGATTAGAAATTTGCGTTAACGAATAGTTGGACAGGTATACCTAATAAAGTGGCCGGTGAGTGTATATTTATGCCCAATCTGGGTGATGCATGCGGGATGTGGTCATTCTTCTTCATCAGTGGCCTTCTGCGCCCTTTTTTACCTACATCGTTTAACGTACTTCTTGACTTTGGACATGGAATTATGTATAACTATCATGACCAAATGTCTCAACACAGTTAAAAAAAGAAAGGTTGTAAATATTTTGAATGGTCACCATGTAAAAAAACAATAATAAAATAAAAAGCCTAAAATTGTGCTAGTATTTATTCTGTTCTTAAAGCTTTGTTGTATCAGAATATCTCGAAAGTGGATAAGATAATAAAATGCACATTAATGGCATATTATTTTAGAGTTTTTTCCTGGGTTTAGATGTTTTCTTCTAAATAATAGGAAGTATATAGGTTTGGGTTACTGTGACAGAAGCCTTCAGAAGTTGCATCATTTTACAAAATATAAGGTAAGAAAGAAAATGTACATACTGCGTTAAAGAGTATGTATTATTTTATTATTTTTTTTTAATTTGTGTTCCTATTTGGCAAACAGTATGGTAGGTCTGGTTGCCTTGCAGTGTTAGTGGCAGATTTATTGTACAAAATGTTGAAATGAGATACTCTGCTTGTTGCTTAATCGATGTTATTGAATTAATTTTACAACAGGCTGCATTTGCTTCTACAAGCAAAAAGGACAGGCTGCTACTTGTATCACAAGGCAAAGAGGAAAAAAAGACAATGAAGCAGATATAAAGAGGGTTCAAGCAGGGAATGGCCTTGCATGCATGTTTGCACAGAGGTGGGCGATCCTTCTCCACCTTACAGGAAAACTGTGTGGTGGGTTCGCTTGCCTTGCGGAGGAAAGGGGCAAATGAGATTTTTCTCCTGTTGCACATTTGACTTTATTGAATTAATAGAACAGCAGGCTGCATCTGGTTCAGGCAGCAAATAAGACAAGCCACGGCAAGTATTGGGAGACAACCAGGACAAAATACAGATGGACAAAGGCAGGGCAAACCAGAGAAAAGACAAAACAAATTACGAAAAATTAACATTGTTGTTAATTGCTGTCACTAATCTGTAAATGTCCTGATGATGTTATTAAGCCAACATCATTTTTATTACACACACACATACTTCTTTAAATGTATTTTTTTTTGTACCACATAAGCTTGTTATGATACTAAAATTTTAAACTCGATACAATTTTCGATCCCGCGGCAGCAATTTGGAAAGCACAGGTTTCTTTGTAGATAAGAACAAAAAATATGATTTAATTACAATACGATAATATTCTAACTTTCTTAATTAGGGCAAGTAGGAGACAATTCATTCCTTTAAAAACTACAGCTTTTAAAGGTGTAACTGTCTTGCAAAGCAGTACACTAGATAACACTTAGTATAAGTGATAATATCCTTTTAGGGAGGTGTGTACTTTGGATTCAGTTTTGCAATTATTTTAATACTTGCCTATGTCTAGTGTAGGACTGTGTGCTTCCATTTGCCTGTCAATTTGCCGTTGATACAAATAAATTTTACAACAGAGGAACAAATAAAGGATTATTATATGCTAAAATAAATTATATTTTAAAACAAACATGGATCTGGTGCACACCAAGCATAGTTTGACAGACTAAACGAGGATCTGATCCATGCAAATGTATTCAGCTGCAGCCCTGTAGAGTTTCTGTCTTTCTGGTCATTTTGCAGAATATTTTCTTAAGTGATCAACTACAGCAGCAGAGTAGGTTGGTATGGATACTTTTTTTCTGCTCCAATTGTAAACTTTAGTGTGGTTCCGTCACTGCCTACCCTACCACCAACAATGTAATTTAATTCTTATGCATCTGAGGCACAGGGGATGAACCATATTTAATCAGTATATTTAATCCCGTTCATTCTGCCGTTCTATTGTTCTCTTGAAGGATATATTGGTTGTTTTTTTTCTGCTAATTTCTTCTCCTCTCTGTAGATCGGCACTTTTTTCCTCCTGCATCTGCCCTCAGATTCTGTGTAAATCTCATCACTAACATTTGAACATTCAGGGCCTGAAAGGGGTTTTGTATTTAATAATGAAAACAGGTTAAAAGAACATAACCTTACTTGAAATGTGATGCTTAAAGTGAGCATCGAGTTGGAAGAAACATGGATTAAAGATGGATCATTTTTCCTGACTGATACACCAGGACGAACAGTCTAATTAGAAACAGAAACACTTGCTCTGTTGCCTGATGATGGGATCATCAGAGCCGAATCTGTTTGGGTTTCTTTATGTCTCATCTCCATGGCTGTACACTGATTATTCAGCTAACATCAGGATGGAAATCTGGCTCGGTTCGATCCCCTGAAGAACTCATTGGTTCTTTACTTCAGTTCTTTTGGATCATTTGGAGTTTGACTGTTTTGTTGTCATGTGTTTTTTTTTAAATAGTTTTTATCTGTTTACAGTCAGGCTCTGTGTGGACAAACATTGGTTTCTACAGCAACCTGTGGAGTCCTGCTGAATGGGTCTTAGTTAACCATGATGTCCACGTGTCTCCTGCAGATGAGCAGCAGCTTTTAGTGATCAAAAAAGAGGTTTCTGAGCTGCGGAGCTCCAATTTGGACCAGGAGAACCCAGAACTCCTTCAGATAAAGAAGGAAGAGGATGAATTGTGGATCAGTCAGAATGGAGAGCAGCTTACAGTGAAGATTGTAGATGATGAGAGACTTCAATTATCAGAGCTTCATCACATCCAAACTGAAGTTTGCAGAGAGACCGAATCTCCCAACAGCAGCCTAGTTAAACAAATGGAAGCAGAACCTGATGGGGAATACTGTGGAGGAACAGAACTAAACAGAAACCCAGATCCAGCAGGAGACAGAGCTGAATGGCAGGAGGCCCGGATGAAACAGGGTAATGATGGGGCGGACCTTCTGTTTTTTCGCTATATTTGTATGACTTTCTCTTATTAGATGCATAGATGGATAGATGTGCCCTAATAATTCCAGCATGTGAAATGTATTTGTTGCAGCAACAGACCTAAAACCAAACACAGTGGCAGTAAAATCAAGATATGACCAATAAACAAAATGTACAAAGAATACAGAGTGCCTTGTAGCCTCTTAACAGGTTTTCTTCCAGGGTTGCTCTGTCTGTAGCTCAGTCCATCTCCCCATTCACTTTGACCAGCTTCCCTGTCCATGCTGAAAAAAACATTGCAAAAAAACATCAAAACTTTATATTTAAATACTGAACAGATTCTTGGTAACTTTTAGGTGTCTAATCAGTTTCAATTCATATACAACAAAGTGTTGATCTTTAGATTAACTGTTCCTCAATAGATATCGTGGCGGTGTCCATCTCTACTCCATCTCTACACTGAGAAGCAGTGTCCTTCATGTCCTGGATCCACCCCTGCTCCATCACAGTTGAATTGCTTAATTACCTCCTTGGTATGTCTTCAGATTGTGTGTTCTCAGCTCATCATTCACATCGAAGATCATTGATAGTGCACCACAACCTACCACAGTCTCCAGTGTAAATAACCATAGACTTTTAAATAAGTAGCCAGTAAATGCAAATAAGACAGCTGTTTAAATGTTCATTAAAGTAACACATATGAGTTGGCATCAGACAAGTCAAATAAAGCCTGTTTGATGATCAGATACATATACAGGGAGGAGAAAATGGCTCACAGGAGACATTTTTTACATTGTCACCTCCGTCAAGGCAGTCATGTTTTTATCAGCTCTGGTTTGTCTGTACATCCGTCCATCCGTCTTTCTGTTTGCAAAATAACTCAAAAAGTTATGAACAGAATTAGATGAAATTTTCGAACAAGGTACGTATTTGGACAAGGAACAGATGATTAGATTGGAAGGATTTTTTTTCAGCAGCAGACATGGAGCGTAGAGCTCATCAGTATAGAAGAAAGCTGACATGCGTCAATGACCCCATTGCCTTGGCGGAGGTTAGTGCTCTATTAGGGCTTTTCTAGTTCTAAATGTTCTTACTCAAATGTAGAAGAGCCAGGCTTTTTGGATAAAGTCACGTTGCAGGCAGCAAAGGGTCAAAATTTACATATAACGTTATATTGGCAATAACATCTGTACAAATATGAAAGTCTTGATGAACCATGGTGTCCATGTTTCTCCTGCAGATGAGAAGGAACTGTTGGTGATTAAAGTAGAGGTTCCTGATCTATGGAGCTCCAGTTTGGACCAGCAAGACACACAACCACTCCAGAAAACATCAGAGGAGGAGGAACTGTGGATCAGTGAGGAGGGGGAGCACCTGACTGTGATGAGTGAAGATGAGGAGAAACCTGAGTTATCAGAACTTCATCACGTCAAAACTGAAGACAGTAGAGAGACTGAAGCTTCAGCCATCAGCCTAGCTGAACAGATGGAAACAGAACCTGACATGGAAGACTGTGGAGGCCCAAAACCACACAGGAATTCAGATCCACATGCTTATTTACAATCAAATGCTTCAGACTGTTCGGAGACTGAAATCAGTAGAGAGTGGTGGTCAGGAGTGAGTGGTGACAATTGTGATGATGTTCTCTCAGGTTCTGGATCTAAAAATACAGACTGTGATGAAGGCTGGAGGGAAATCAGGACGCTTCAGTCAGGTGTAAACAGCAGTGTGGGAGGTAGAACTGCCATGAAACCTTTCAGCTGTCCGGAGTGTCATAAACAGTTTGTGTACCAGCAGTCATTCCTGAAACATCTGGCATGTCATTCAGGAGAAAAATCTTCCAGCTGTTTGGCTGATCTGAAACGATCAATAGCCAAAGCTGGGAAGAAATCAGTTGTTTGTGTTGTTTGTGGGAAAATGTTTAAGGATCGGCATTACCTTAAATGTCATATGAGACTCCACACTGGAGAGAAACCATTTAGTTGTGATGTTTGTGGTAAAACGTTTAGGCATTCACATATTCTTAAACTTCACCTAAGAATCCACACTGGAGAAAAACCTTTTACTTGTGATGAATGTGGTAAAACATTTACCAAGCTGCAAAATCTTAAAGGTCACATGACCTGCCACACAGGGGAGAAACCATTTCAGTGTGATGAATGTGGTAAAAAATTTACACAGAGGGGAACGCTGAGGAACCACATGATGATTCATAAAGGAGAAAAACCTTTCGCTTGCAGCGGCTGCGACAAACATTTTAGGCTTAAAGCGGATCTTCAGAAACACATGGTAACCCACACGGGAGTCAAGCCATTTTTCTGCCGTTATTGTGGAGCCAGATTTGCTCATCGGGGAGCTCTGACGAGACATATCAGACGCCACACAGGTGAAAAACCTTTTGCATGTGCTAAGTGTGACAAAAGATTTTATCGAAATTCAGAACTAAAGTATCACATGTCGGTTCATACAAGAGAATGGAAACAAGACCCTGAAAATAGAAAGTTTGCCTGTAAGGAATGTGGCAAAAAATACATCCGAAAGGTGCATCTTACAGCACACCTGAGTACCCACTCAGGAGAGAAACCTTTTAGCTGCTGTGTTTGTGGTATGAGATTTACACGCCAGGATAGTCTGAAGAGACACACTATGAGAGTCCACAGTCATTAGAAACTGCTCAGTTCAGGATTTATTCTGTTTGGAGGTATTTTGAGATGGAACACAACAGCTGTTTGGGAAACGCATCAAGCCTGGTGTAAATGCTGTTGGGTAAAGGTATCTGTGTTGATTATAGATAAAACCCGCGGAACTTTATAGACGCTTACACGTTTCCTGCTCTGCGAGGTTTTAGTTAGAGGTTGATAGATAAAGCTTCATCTATTCATGATGCCAAAGCTAATATTTGAAATTCAGTGTAGTAAGCGGTCATTTAAACCGTGCACCCATGAAATAACAAGCTTTACTTTTAGTTTCTCTTCATATGGTCTTTAAACATTTAACTTTGACACTTTGGACCAGTGTGAAACAATTCCTAACTAAGCGGCAGCTAACTAACTGGTCGTGGCTGTTTTTCTGTAAAAATAACACCTGATATCTAATGAAAATAAACGTATATGTGCTATCAAGGCTGATTCCTGATACTTGGCAGACCAATAAAATCAGCTCATCTGTATTTTTGGTATAAGATGCCTTGCTGAAATAGGAAGAAGATATTGTTTAAAATCTTTTATGGTCACAGTGTGCAGATTTATGTCAGTGTGTTTATTCATTGCTGTTGTAGTTATATTAAAAATGTCCTTTTACCTGACGGTGTCTGTGTTTTAATGATATGAATAGCAACAAATCATGTATGAAACACCGAAATGTTTCAGCAACAGTTTCTTTTTTGTGTACCAAATGTTCTACATTCAGAGATCTGGGTAAATATTAACATACTCTACTGATTTGAGTTCATGTTTGTAATGTAAAGGCTCTTATTGTTATTTGTCTCATAGCTTTTACACTGTTGTGTGGAAAAAGCTGTTCAAGATAAAACGGTGTTAACTGTTTTGTCTTCTCTTAGTGCATACATACTCACCGTCTGAGTAGGTTTTGTTCATGTTTTTTTTTTTTTTTTACATTTTTTAAAATAATTTAAAATTAAAGGTATTTATAAAACTTTCCATGTGAAATTTTGCTCATGCTAAGTTGTTGAGACAGTTTACTCAGTTGAAGCAGAAGCTCTGATGGATGCTCTCGTGGAGAAGGTGACCAGGACAATGATCGTCATCTTGTTTAAATTCTGCTATTGTCTTGATTTCTGTTCATGTTTGCCTCTTGTGTCGCATTCTGCTTGTCTCACCTCACTAACTACCTTGAGAAGCTTGCACAGTGGCAGTAGATGCTATTCTGCAATATGTACAAATATAATTTTCTGTACAGAACTCATCAAAACACCTAAGACCTCCTTCTAGATGCAAAGTGATGCAATTTTGTTTTCTTACAATTTCCATTTGGTTCTGACTGGAATGTTTCTGGAAGAGTCTGTACTGCAGGTGCAGAAATGATCACAGGAATCACAAGAATCTAATTTTTTGGCCATCTTTAGTTTAAACTCTAAATTACTTCAGAGAAATAAAGCTGGTCAAATGGTCTAGATTCTATGATTAATATGAAATAGTCCTTTTCATGCTGCTGAATTGTAAGCTATAAATCGTGCTAACCTTAACGCCAACTGGTGGTAGTGCCGAGAGATGCATCAGTTCTGCAGCTTTAAGGTTATAACAAAGCCATGGGGCTGGGAAATAACATGTCTCAAAATGGTCACTGCAGATTATTGATAATAAAAACTATTAGTCAGTCCCAGCCCTCTTCAATAACCTCTTCCATGTGTTTGCCAACCAAATTATCCTTTAATCCGCGCAGGGCTTTCAAATGCAGCACAGGCATTTTGCAGCAGTCTTGCAGAATAGAAATAAACCACAATGAAGTATTTGACTGATTACACAAAAATAAATACTTATCAATACTCTGATGAGTGGATTTACACCCCTTGCAATGTCCATGGTGTGTTTTTTTAATGATGACAGTGATAAACGAATAGAGTATATCTACAGTGAATTTCGTTTTCCAGTAACATCTGGCTACTACATTTTTAAGACCACAATAATTAATAAAAAAATATATATATTCTGATGTAGAGACAGACAAATGTATTTGCTCTGTCAACTAAATATGAAGCAGCATAATCTCAGTCAAAACTAGAAACAGACTCATAGAGTGCAGACCTCCGCCAAAGCAATAGGGTCAATTACACATTTTCCAGCTTTTTTTCTATACTGATGAGCTATACTCTGGATGACTTCTGGCCACTGTATGTCAGCTGCTGACAGGGTGAGGAACCATGTGGGAATTCCAAGTTGTCACACCGTGATCTGGCATTTATAAAGAACCTCCTTGGCAGAGGTAATTAATGAAACAGTTAACCTTTCTGTATGAGTACATTTATTCAGTAGGGAAAAACAATATCTTGGTATGTAATTATTTTTAATGAAATCACTATTGGAACAATTCTTACCATCCCCAGCATTCTTTTAAACAAAATTTGACTTTTGCTTTTATATATATATATATATATATTCATACTTTACCTTTCCAAATAGTTGTCAACTTTTATTTGCTTTATATATATATATATATATATATATATATATATATATATATATATATATATAATTCATACTTTACCTTTCCAAATAGTTGTCAACTTTTATTTGCTGTGTGAAATTGTAAAAGTGTAAAATTTCAGACAAATCTAGTGCCTCAGTTCTGTTTATCCCATTGACGGGACAGTGATAACTATTACATTCAGCATGAATGTGAACTGAATGAACACATCTGCAGGTCACAGAGGCACCAATGCCTATGCTAGAAATAGAGAGGTAAACCAATCGAAATCAAACTTTTCTTACATATGAGGTCAATACAACTAAAAAAAAAACGAATAAAATAAGACAATACGGTTAAAGCTATACAAACTAGGGGCCCTGGGTGGTTCGGCTGGTAGAGCAGGTGGACCCTGTGCAGAGGCTTTAGTCCTCGACGTGGTTGTCCTTTTCAATGTTTTACATAATTAAAAAAACTGAACATTGACTAAGAGCAGTGTTTCCATATTTACCTCCAGGGTTGTGAACTGTACGCTGTAGGAGCGAATGGTGTCCAGTAGATGGCGGCAGAGCAACACTTACAGTGCACACTGCTGTTGAAGGACTGTCCGAGGAGATGCCTGCTCCAAACCGAGAAACGACAAGTGAATGCTTAGTTATTATTATTGATTAGTTATTATTGATCCAGTCTGACAGTCATTACTCTGGCTCATGTTAGAGAGCGGACACTATGAAGGACGTGGATGATGTTAATCATCCCGACTTGGGTCTGCCTTTAGAGGACAATCTGCAGATGGAACAGCTCGGTGTCCATCAGCCGCAGGATGTTGGCACAAAACAAAAATCTGGTAAGAACAAGGTCTGAGGATTAAATTGGTTTAACTAAGGTTGGGTTGTTCTGTCTTCGTACTGGGAGGATGAAATTCCTGGAAAAATCATTGGGCGTATTTTTCAGCCGACCCACAGTTCAGACTCAATATGGCTGCCGAGCCGATATTAACTGTGACAGTAGCAGGAATTAACTCTTTATTTGCTCCTCTGATAGGCTAAAATAGAACATGCTCCCTTACAGTGTGAATACATAGAATAAACTATAATACTTTGTTAGCTGCATTTATTAATAAGAGGAGGCAGTCCGGTCACATAACACAACATTCAAAGACCTACTGGAGACACTGAGGCTGCGCACTGCGCTCCATCTGTCTCCTGTCCACATAATGGACAAAGAATATCCCACTTCCTGTGATGAACATGTCAAAAATGTCTGGAGTGATTAGCGATGATGTATTCACATGGCGACTTGTCCAAAATTACTGAAATAATCAGCCATGATGATGAAACATTTGTAAACTAAAACATATGAAGGCTGGACATTCTTTCTCCAGTTATGGCAATGTGAGACAAATAATAAATCTGATTATTAGAGCAGACACAGTGTTTAATGGAGGACATATAAACAGATTATGCATGTGGTTTGGTAGCTTAAATGTATTTTTAGATGCAATACACTCATAGTTGTTTTTACTTTTAATATTAGGGATTTTAAAAAATATTTCTCATTCATGTGCTTCTTGCAAAAAAAAAAACGTGTTTTTTCAACAGTAAAGCAGACAACTGCTTACAGTGATGTATTCAGTGGAGTGCATTTTTAATGTCCAACAGATATCGTGAAACAATCACAATGACACCACGTTGTAAATTAAGCTTCACCATTGTTGAAGCTGACCTTGTTCTACAGAAAATATCCTCAGTTTGGGGAAATCGAGAAAGATGATACCACTTTGAAAATAATAAGTGCATAAATTGTTGCTATGAGCCACATGTACAAAAAAAAAAGAAAAACCTTCACACACAAAAGTAAAACATGACTATTTTCCCTACTTGCTGGAATCAACGCTTCTTTGTTGGGGAAACGGTTTTCCTGCCCAGTGCCGCTCCTGATGCAGAGGGAATAAAGTGTGTCAGGGATCACCGCCCCCATAGCCACTGAGACAAGATGTCCTCAGTGTGACTTGCTGGAGCCACACTGCTACAGAGCAGCTAAGAAAATCACTGAAAAGAATGTGAAAAAGCCACACATCTTACAAGTTTTTGTGCACATTAATACAAGCTAAGAGTTATTAAGAAATAAGGTGTTTTTTATATTCAGAAAATAAAGAAAAACATGTAAAACGTAGGTTGGTAGAGATATTCGATGCAGAGAGTTACATGATTTAGAAAACTGTATTTATTTAGGTACTTTTTTTTAAAGTTGTATGCAGGAAGAGTGAGCGCCCCATATAAGGTTGGTCCTCTGTATAGCCATCTGTGGTTCTTCTCATGCCTTTTCCTCTCACTCTGCTCCTTTTCTATATACATAGAGTTCTTCCCACTGTCCAAAAGCATGACTGATAGATTATTTTAGCCCTTAGGGATGAGTGTGTGTGTGTGCAGGGTTGTTTATCCTGTGTGTCTCTGTGATGGACTGGCAACCTGATCTGACACTTAGTTGATCCACTTCTCGTGAAAGATCATCTGTTTAAGCAAATTTTCCCAGTTTCAGAAGATCTACCAACTTATGAACAAGCAGTCAGATCATTCAGCAGTTAAAGATGTTTTTTCTCAACAGTTTGTGTTCAGGTGATCAAATCCAGCTTTAGATTAATCGGGATTCTACTTTGCATCAGTTTATCTTTCCATCCCTACCCAGGAATACTAATATCTATTGAATTACTAACATCTCACTCAATCATGATGTCCATTTGTTTTTTGCAGATGAGGAGAAGCTGTTGGGGATTAAAGAAGAGGTTCCTTATTTGTGGAGCTCCAGTTTGACCCAGCAGAACCCAGAAAAACTCCAGATAAAGAAGGAAGAGAAAGAACTCTGGATTAATAGGGATGGAGAGCTGATCAGTGAGGCGGAAGAGATGCATGACACCAGGTTCCCATTCACTGTTGTTACTGTGAAGATTGAAGATGATGAAGAGAAGCCTCGGTTATCAGAGCTTCACCATATTAAAACTGAGGACAGCAGAGAAACAGAAACTCCAACCGGCAGTTCAGTTGAACAGATGCAGCCCCGTCCACCAGGAGTTAGAATGGGATGGAAGGAGATCCGGGGAAAACGGTATTCAGACGGTGCGGACCTTCTCAGAATTTTACTTTGATGTTATTTACAGGGCTCCTAAGCAATCTAGAAAAGTCTGGGATTTGATTTGATAAGGGAAAAAGAAAATAGAAAAATATTTGCATTTCAAGACTTTATTCCCTTCTCTAAATGTTGCATCCCAGCTTCTTTCCTTATATCCTATTTTCTGTCTTTACTTCCATTTGCCTGACTGCCTGTTCTTGTTCCGTTATCCTTTATCCTTTCCTTCCCTGAGTCATTCCCTCCTTTTTCCTTCCTTGAGTCATTTCTTCCTTCCTTCCTTCCTTCCTTTCTTCCTTCCTCCTTTCCTTTCCTTTCTTCCTTCCCTCCTTCCTCCCTCCCTCCCTCCCTTCTTTCCCGTCCTTGCTTGTGAAGTAAACTTTATTCAGGAAGCTAGGAATGCTGGATGAAATAGTTGCAGCACCATATTTAACAAGAATGTCTTGGTTCCTGAAATAGTCAAGTAATGACTGACTTCCTTGTCCTGATTGAGAATGTAATTATAAGTAAGGTTTGGGCTGGGGTTTTCTAATTGGCCGAGCTCTTCCACATCCTAATTCTCTTTCTACCTCATCATAAAAGATTTCATTTTCACAATTTTGCACACAATCTATCAGCTTTAATGCGCTGTGAATAACTTGTTTTTTTCTTTTAGAACAAAAACTTCAGTCATTGAAGTTTACCCCAACCAACAACAGCAGCAATGTGTGCAGGTTTAACCTACAAAACAAACCAAACACCCACGGCCTGTTGAGAGAATTCAGCTTTAACACACTTCGTTCTTTCACTGCTCCTTGTTTTATTGTTAGGACTGCTGAGGCAGCTGACAGAAGAAACAGTTTCCCACCTAAAACTGGACTAAAAGTTCCTATTTGAACCTGTGGTTTTGAAAGAAAAAAGAGCCTGCTTAAACATTTTATCTCCTCTTTCATTAAGCAGCAGCTACTTATGAAGCCATTTCACTTGTGAGATCTGTATAATTACTAAAATCTCAGCCATGTTGTCAATGTGTGTCTTGCAGTGGAGCGGCAGCTGTTGGTGATTAAAGAAGAGGTTCCCGATCACTGGAGCTCCAGCTTTAACCAGCTGAACTCAGAGCTCATCAAGAAGAAGAAGGAAGATGGGGAACTGTGGATCAGTCAGGAGGAAGAGGAACCTACTGTGAAGATTGTAGATGAAGAGAAACCTCAGCTATCAGAGCGTCATCAAATTAAACCTGTAGACAACAGAGAGACAGAAGCTCCAACCTGCAGCTCAACTGAACAGATGGAAACAGAACCTGATAAAGAGGACTGTGGAGGACCAGAACCATTTGGGTCTTTTAACAGTATTTGTTGCAGAGGATTAAAGAAGACTGTTAAATTACAAATGGGTTCTCTTCAGTCACACATGAAACTTCACCCTGAAGAGAGAATGTTTGCCTGTGATGTTTGTGGTACGAGATTTCAGCGTCGTGAAACTCTTAAAAACCACATGAGGATCCACCCCTCAGAGAGACAGTTTGTATGTAGTGTTTGTAGCAAAGCATTTTCAAGACAAGACCATCTAAAAAGCCACATGCGCGTTCACACTGGGGAGAAACCGTTTAGTTGTAGCTTTTGTAGTAAAGGATTTTCACAACAAATTCATCTAAAGAGCCACATGCGAGTTCACACAGGAGAGAAACCGTTCATTTGTAGTTTTTGTAGTAAAGGATTTTCACGACAAGATCTTGTAAAGAGTCACATGCGTGTTCACACTGGAGAGAAACCGTTTGTCTGCAGTGTGTGCAGCAAAGGATTTTCACAGCAAAATCACCTGAAAAACCACATGAGTTTTCACACCACAACATTTAGCTGCAGTGACTGTGGCAAACGTTTTGTGAAGGAGGACCAGTTGAAGCGACATGTGAGACTCCACACAGAGGGGAGGCCATTTGGTTGTGATGTCTGTAGAAGCAGGTTTTATAAAAGGTATCATCTCGAAAATCACATGAGGATCCATTCAGGAGAGAAACCGTTTGTTTGTACCGTTTGCAGTAAAGCGTTTTCACGAGATGGGGATCTGAAGCGTCACATGGGTGCCCACGAGGGCTGTAATTAAGGAACATTTCAAGAGTCTAATCTGTTTTTTCTGATTAGTCTACCATTATTTTAACCCATCTCTGCTTTCTTTAAGTGCAACTTTTGTTCTCAGCAGTGGTGCACATTTCACTCCACAGTTTGAAGTCGATACATCTGGGCATGGAGCAGTTTTCACTATGAAGGTATATAAAAGTTTTAAAAAGTTATTCTTTTAAAATTCCAAATTTTTGATGGCACCTTTGCTACAGTTTGAGTCCTTTTAACACAATGCTTTAGAAAATGCTGAAGGTACCGGAGTTATTCCACCTCCCCACCCTCACACACACCCCTCCTATCTGGTTGCTCGGGACGTCATCTTGTGGAAATGAAAGGAAACGCACCATATACTTCCATTGATGTTGCAATATTTAGCATAGTTAGCAAGCTAAGAGCAGCATTTCTGTAAAGTGACTCACTGCCGACTCACTTTGAGCAGAAGGCCAAACTAATAAATCAGCTAATATCAGCTCCCGATGTTGCTCTACGAACATCTGAACAGAGAAGCGGATCAAGAAACGATAGCAATACAAATTTAAATGGGTAACTTTAAAAAAACAAGTGAAAAGCTATACAGATATAAATAATATATGTAGATGCTAAAATACAGATCTGCTGAGATAAGTGAAACTGTGCAAATAGTGCTTCTCTATGTTTTTCCAAAAATCAGCAATGTACAACAATATGGAGATCTGTGCATATGGCAGCTTATCAAGTTTATATGGTTTACTGGGAGCAGTTCTGGCTGTACAGTCTAACAGCTGCTGGGAGGAAAAATTGCTCCTTTGTTCATTTAGCATGCCTGTCACTTGAAGGAGTTCTCCGGTGCTCTTCCGGTGTCATGCATGGGACAGAAGACGCTGTTCTCCTGTCTTAACACCGCCCAGGCCAGAGCTGGCCTTTCTGATCAGCTGCTCCAACTGTTTCGTCTCTGCTGTTGATCAGAAACTGCTCCAGCGGACCACACAACAGAAAAATTATCTAATGAAGTTGATGTTTCCTGCAATAAAAATAATCAACAATAAATGTTTTGTGATGACTTATTATTGTTCATGCATCAAGCAGGGAGCAAAATGATGAAACAATAATGACAGTTACACCAGTTTTTATAGCAATCTGCTCACAAAAGGACCGTTCATATTAGTTGAAAACTAGTTCAGTGTTACAAAGTCAGGAGAGTTGGTGCCCTGATTCTGCAGTACAGCTTCCTGAAGAACTTACTTTTCCTCAGATCTTGAACACATCCCCATTCTGTGAATTAGCCAAACTGTCAGATTTTATTTATAACACATAAATTGGTGAAGAGAACAAAGCAGAATGGAGCCAAGACAGTTACTCCTGCAGCTCCTGAAGCTTCAAACACTGGTCTAATGCCATAAACAACCTCCATTGTGAGTGGATATTGTGATTTTGGTGTAAATATGGATTTTGGATGGAAGTAAGCTGGTTCCTTCCCATATTTTTTTCCGTAACTGAGACTGAATATGTGTAAAAACGTAGTGTTGTAGATCAGAGGTGGAGTCAAGGACGGGAATATAGACAATGATGAATGTGACGAGGACCATTTTGGTAAAAAAGGAAAGAATATAGATGTTTGAACATGCACTAAGAAGGACTGTAGGGGAAAACTTGTAATGTTCCACTATAAACCTAATGGCACCATCTGACCTGGGATTCTGACTTCTAAGAGTGCCTTACTCAGAGTCACAGGAACTGCAAGCCTCTGAAATATGTAAGGGCAGAGCATAGCAGTGAGTCTGGTCAAGTTAGAGTCAGATAGTTCCAATTCCAGGATGCCCAGTATTGTCAGCATACCAATGAAAGGGATAATCAAAGTCAGGTTGTGAGTGGTCACATGTTGTTCTCAGATGTCCTAAATAAAGGAAATTGGGTGTGGGTGTCTCATGTTTAACAGTTTTCTGGTATTTTCTAGCGCTGTTCAGGGTTCACACATAGGCACATGTGTCAATGAAACAGACCAAGGCATGGATGTTGACACATTTCCGGCTCATTCTTCTTTGCTGGCCGGATTTAGACACCCTAAGCATCACTATTGGCAGATTTAGTTGAACAGATCTGGGACAGATTAACAGGGAAGCATTCAGAAAGGATCAATTCATGAGACTGAATGGAGTCAAGGATGAAAAACTTAGACAGATGTGGAAAAGTAATGAGAGACTATTTCCACTCGGCAACTGGATGCTCTTTCCTACGTCTACCTGCTGTGGGTTTTGAGGACAGAAATGTCTGTTTTTCCCTCAAATAAAGCATCTGCCTTTCTGTTTAAAGTAATTGGCCTTGATTTAAACACTGACACCATGTGTAAAAAGCAATCTAGGTTGTTTTCTTTTTAAAGAAATTTCTCATTTTTATTTTTCTGTTTTCATTCAGTCAATGCTTTGTTTTTTGCCTCATTTGTTTTGGTCATTTTGGTCTTAAACTACTAATCATATATCCTGAATCAATTCTCTTTTCTGGTTGTAAACAAAGAATGATACTGAGCTCTATATTTTGAGGTTGTAAATTGTCATTTAGTCACAAGATTATAGTAGGAGCTGATTTTTAAACACATCGTGAGTCAAAGTAAAATGGGACCGAGATAAAACCTCAAAACATATGCATAATTTCGGCAGTAACCTCCGATTTGTTTTTATAACAGCACAGGTAATATTTCAGCCATCTTTTGGTGTCAAATGGCTCTTCATTTTCATAAATGTGAAGCTACAAAGGTTCAAGTCAGGTTTCCAATATGTCTTCTATCACAGAAATGTGCTGATATTCTCTCTAATTTACGCTCTGCTGTGCTTTTTTAGTGGTAGGGCTGCTCAGTTTCACAGCTGGAAAAGATTCTATTTGTTTCTCAGTTTCTATGAAATGTTCATTTACTGACTGGTTCATGACAAACAGAAGTCTGCACTGCATGAAGGACTCAACAGAAGAATGAGAAGCTCAGAAAGCTCTGCTCTGACTGAGCTGAGCTTCATCTTCTCTAAATGTAATTAGGTGCAAGGACAGCTGCTGATAACTGAAAACACATGTCTCTGACATGCTATAGGTTTTACTTCTCTACAGTGAATCAAGCCTTTGCTTTAATTTCTGTTTTAACCTTTCCAAATATAGCTTAATAATTTACAGTTGTCTTGATTATTAGTTCTCCAGTTTTTTTTGGGAGGTTTTGCTAATATTTTCTTTGTTCTTTAGCAAAAATCTGAGCGACTGGTTGTTGTAGGAGCTAACTGGCTCCAGAAGAGGGCAGCAGTGAGCCACTTCCAAGACATAATTAAAGAGTGTTTGCGCAGATGCCTGATCAAAATACAGCAGCGATGCATAAATAAATGATCTCCAGACGGAGACAGGGGCTCCCACAGCCTGTAACGCCACTATAGATCCATTCTGGCAGAAATGTACCCAACTAGAATGTGAGCTGGTCTGTCTGGCTCATTTTAAAGAGAGCAGGAACGATGAAGAAGGTGGATTATAACTCGGCACTTAAAGTCTGCCTTTAGAGGGCAAACTGCAGAGGAATCAGCTCGTAGCCAATAAGCCACAGGATGCTGGTAGAAACCAAACAGCTGGTAAGAACATGCTCTGTCCTACTGAGGGTAAAACTGATTTTGTTTAGGGTGGGTTATTCTTCGGGTAGATGCTTAATTGACTATTACTGCGACACGTCAGCGCGTCCGCCATATTGGAAAGAAAGAACAGGCTAATTAACTTTAAGGTGATCGGAAAAAAACGCTGTTTGAACTGGATTCAGTTTGGATTTCACAAAATAATTTTATCGCCCGAAAGCATTAAGTCCAGCGTTAATCTGAGCAAGTATTCAGTTTTTTTGTTGTTGTGTCGGATGAAAGATGCATTCAAATGCATTAAAGTTTTTTTTAAACCTGAAATAATTAAAGGCTTCGGGGCTTCAATGTGAGGAAAAACAGTGACATCAAGTGGCAAACTGGGATTACAGCAGCTTTTTAATAGGTTGGCCTAAACGTTCGCAGAAGAAGAATTGTCTTAGCAACCCTAAGCAATGTAGCTTCTGTCCCTTTTTATATAACAAAAAAAAGCAACAGATATCAGTTCATTTTTATTGGTTGTTATGCCCGTAAGGGAAAAACGATGCGAAAACTCTCCCTTAATTTTTCTTTTAACCCTTTCCTTTTAAACTGTAGTTTAATAACATGATCTTTCCATTGGAACCCATAGTTTTTAAACCCCATTTTGGGGCAGTTTTTGGGAAAAAGAGGGAACTGCTGACCCGAACATAAAACCCCTTTCCTTATAAAAAACATACAAAGGGTTTTTAGAAATGTCTTTGAGGGTTTTTTTTTTTATTTTCATTTAGCATACTAAATGAAGAGGGATATTTTTCAGGGATTTTTTAGAAAAAAAAACTTAAACCCTAGTTTTTGAAAAAAATACCCTAACCCCGGCCACTCACAATATGGGCAGGAAAGTAAGATAATCGTTTTTAAAAGAGGGAAAGGGTTGCCAAAAATGTGTCTTCTCTTCTGTGTCTGTGGTTTACTCTGAATTAAAACACTGTTCTGATCCGTCACTATTCCTGCTGCTTTTCTCCTCAGACTGTGTACAACACCGATGTTTTTACATTCGGAGACTGAAGAGGGATTCACATCTCATCAGGAAAACATCTGAACGGAGCCAAGTAAAATTTAAAAAGGGACTAATTTAGAAACCCCCAAGCTGGAAAAAAGCACAACGATCCGGATTGGGAAAGGGGGGGGCTATGAAAAAACGGGTCCCCCGGGTTTCTCGAATATGTAAAGAAAGAAACTGAAAGTAAATATTTTTGGATATTTATTTGAACAGATGGAGCCTCTTCTTGTTAAACCTAGCAGGCAGCACAGCACCACTAACTGCTCTCATATTCTCTATACTTGTTTTTATTCAGGTTTTAATTGGTCTTTTCAGGTAACTAGAAAGCTGCCAATGAACACATCAGTGACATCACTTTATTTAATACATTATTCTGTGGATTAAGTGCTAATTTCAAATGTATCTATATTGTCTTTATTTCTATAGTTATTTATAATAGTCATTATATTGTACATAGTCATTATATTTACTGTTTAACATGGTGTGAAAACGATCAGACATTAACCTACTTGATTAATCTGTTGGCATGTAACAAGAATTTTTTGGTTATTGGCAAAAATGCATCTGCTATTAACGGTTTTGATAAAACTTCAGCTGTCATTCACTATTGTTTGATCAAGCTAAGCCTTCATTTAATTTTTAACCCATTTCTTTAATGCAAATTAATTAAAATCTTTTAAAAAACTGGAATTTGCTGACTCGTTATGGGAAAGTAACATTGGGCTTGCAAAAGCCCCTAAATGATGTCATCTAGTTGCATAATTGCCAATTTGTCATTTAATTGCTTATTTTTATTGTGACTATTTCAAACATCCCCTTTTATTTCTTGGTGCCACAACAGCAACGTGGCTCCTTATTTATTTACAAATCTTTTATTTTTTATTTTTTGTTAATTTTTTTTTTACATTTATTAAATTATTAAAAGAGGGGAAAAAACCCAGAAAGAAAATTCAGAACTTTTGACTTAAGGAGCAGCTAACTTGTTTTACTGAACCCAACCATTGCTACAGGAAATGAGCGTAGGCAGTCTAGTCAGGCATGGAGCCACTTCCTGTTAAACCTAGCAGAAATTGGCTGGATTTTGTTTAAAGGAATCATAAATGTCCCTGTGTGTTTCAGTGTTTCCTGGGCAGCAGCTCTTGGTGGTTAAAGAAGAGGTTCGCCAAGACTGTAGCTCTAGTTTGGACCCGCCCGACCCAAAGCCATCCCACATGAAGGAGGAAGAGAAGCTTTCTGTGAAAACTGAAAAAGAAGAGAAACCTAAGTTTTCAGAGTGTAAAAGCATCAAAATTGAAGACAAAAGAAAAGAATCTCCAACGTGCAGCTTAGCTGAAAAGGGAAAAGCGGGGGGAGGGGGAGTGGGAAGACCAGAACTGGGAAAAAAACCCCGGGCCCCGGGTTTTCTTTTCAGAAGTGGATAACAGTCCTCAACGGGAAAAAAGATTTAGATACCGTTCCAGATTTACAGTTCAGACTGTACACTACTCTGGAGAGAAGCCACTTGGTTGTGATGTTTGTGTCAAACTTTCAAACATAATACTAAATTATTAATCTGAAGGCCCATTGGAAAAATGGGCCTTCAGAACTACTTTTTTAACATTTGTTCTGTAATTAAAAGCTACAAAGTTGCTGAGTTTAGACTATCATCTGACAAAGACAGGTTTGTCTTTTTCAGACTATCATCTGACAAAGACAGGTTTGTCTTTTTCTAATGCAGATTTAATTTTCACAGAGAGCTGCAGTTACTTCACTTTTCTTTAAATGAACAATAAAGATTGGATTTTTGCCTGATGGCTGTAAGCTAATTTTTGACCTATGGGTAAGCAATTCAGCTAAAGTTTAACAACTAGCATTGCAGTGGGAAATGAAATCATGTGAAGGACACCCCACAGGCTCTATTTCTCATTTTACTGAAAGTTATTGATAAATTATACAAAGAAGCTGGGGCTTGCCCCGTGTGAATGAATCACCTAACAGAATAAAGTACAGGTATGAGCTGTGGGTGACGATTGAAAGCCTGTACAACATTTTAGTAACTGTAAGATCCCACCTACAACTGTAGATCCTCAGTTATCGGTGGGAGGAAATGCAGAAACAGATCACATACTATTCCCTGAACGTACCATTTATTTTTAACACCATCAGTAATGGCCTTGGGTAAAAGTCTGACTGAGTTTTACTATGTGCATAGAATGCAACAATAAATCAAAGATAATCAGTTTACTGTCTTTTTTTTTTTTGTTGTGTTACTTTTAGGATAGGTATTTACACCAGTAGCAGATACTTTTGATTCAAAATTGCCAGGGTCCATTAAGGTTTAACTTATGTTAATTTCAGCTTTTTTATAATACATTAACAGTAGATAAGATGCCTATCATTATCAGTTTGGAATACTTTGTTTTGTTTCTTAAGTTTTAAGAAAAACAATATTCACTTTTTAGTAAAAATATGCAATAAATTCTCCATATGTGTTTCAGTTTTCCCAGACCAGCAGCTGTTGGGGATGAAGCGAGAAGTTCCCCATGACTTGAGCTCCAGTGTGAACCAGAAGGACCCACAGCCCCCCCGCATAAAGGAGGAAGATGAAGAGCTGTGGATCGGTGAGGATGGAGAGCAACTTATTGTGAAAATTGTAGATGATGAGAAGCTTAGTTTGTTATCTGAACTTTATCATACCAAACCTCAAGAGAGCAGAGAAACAGGTGCTCCAAATAGGCTCTCAGCTGTACAGATGAAAAAAGAATCTGATGGAGACTGTGGAAGACCAGAACCAATCCGGACCCCTCATCCAAATACTCGTCTACAGTCAAAGAATAATGAAAATGCATCAGACTCTCCTGCTGCTAAAGTCAGGAGTGAGGATGACAACTGTGTGACACATCGCTCTGTACATAAGTCTGCCAGCTCTTCAGCTGAAAAGAAACGTTCTAGAAAAAAGCAAAGTGCTGACACTCAAATGGGAGTCAAAGCTGAGAAGAAATCATTTGCTTGTGAAGATTGTGGTAAAACATTTCCCTACCAGTGTCATCTCAAATCTCACATGAGACTCCATACGGGAGAGAAACCATTTGCTTGTGCTGATTGTGGTAAAACCTTTTATCAGCAGTATCAGCTTAATTGTCACATGACAGTCCACACAGGAGAGAAACCATTTGCTTGTGATTTTTGTGGTAAAACCTTTCCCTATCAGTGTCACCTCAAATCTCATTTGAGGCTCCATACTGGAGAGAGACCATTTGCTTGCGGTAATTGTGGTAAAGCATTTACAGAACTGAAGGACCTTAAACGCCACATGAGATGCCACACAGGAGAGAAACCGTTTCAGTGTGAGGTGTGCTATAAAAAATTTAGCCTAAAGGGAGCTCTGAAGCGACACATGATGATTCATAATGGAGAGAAACCATTTGCATGCACCGATTGTGACAGACACTTCAGATTTAATGCTGATCTTCAAGCACACATGTTAACCCATTTAGGACTAAAACCATTCGCCTGTGCTTATTGTAATGCTAAATTCACTCGAAAAGGAAGTCTGCTTCTGCATGTTAGACACCACACTGGAGAGAATCTGCTTACCTGTGAGATCTGTGAAGAGAAATTTGTCCGAAAATGTGATCTTGATAACCATATGCCGGTTCACTCAAGAGCACAGAAGGTTCCATCTGGAAATGAGAATTTTGTCTGTGATGAATGTGGGAAAAAATTTGTTGAGAAGTCACGTCTAACGAGACACATGATTACCCACACAGGAGAAAAACCGTTTAGTTGTGATGTTTGTTGTGCAAAGTTTTCACGTCAGGAACATGTGAAGAGGCACAAAATGACACGCCACAATACGATTAGAACATGTGAAGAGACACAAAACTACACAGAAACGCCTGAAGAGACACAAAATTACGCAGAAACGCCTGAAGAGACACAAAATGAAGCAGAAGTACACAAAGAGACACAGAATGACACGCCACAATACCTGAACATATGATTAGACACAAAATGACACAAACCCATGAAGAGACACAAAATGAGACTCCAAAACAAATTCACACCACTCAGTTCCAGGGGTTCAAATAAAAAGACTTAGCGGTCAGTGGTTGTATTTCTTTCTTTGAGACTTTAATGTTGGATTCAAATATTGAGAGGAACACTCTTCCTGTTGGTGAGCAAATGCTTGCGAGCCCAAAATCTGCATAACTGAGCTTCTTGAAGATTTACAGGGTGAGATCTTTGTTTCTGTCTTCGACAGTCGGCCTTTTTTTAGTGGTCTGCTGACACCTGCTTTGTAACATGTACTAACTTTTTAACTTCGCCTCCTTAAAGACTGAATTGTGTTGTGATATCATTAGTTCTAGCATATCTCTAAGAATATTTTGTAATTAGACTTGGTTTGAATTTCTTTTTAGATGTTAGAAGAATGAGCTAATATCTGTCTTCAGAACATGAAAGTATAAACCCAAGCTTACGTTTCTGTCTTAAAGACTGAATATGGCTGGTAATTTATTGGTATTATGTTTTCTACAGTATTTATTACATTTTAGTTTATATTATCTTTTTGCTTGTTAGGGGATTGAGCTGTGTTTTTTTATAATGAAATGTAAAGCTGAACTAACTTCTCTTTAACTGAACTCTGTTGGTACTCTTCTAATAGCCATCATTATGTTTTCTAGAATCTTTGTAATCAAGTTTAGTTTGAAATTCCCTTGTAGTCAGTAGAAGATGTAACTTATGTCTGTTTTGTGACATGATAAAGTAAATGTAAACTAACTTCTCCCATTATTTGTCACATTATTTACTCAAATCTGTTGGCATGTTTAGTTTGATTTGATCACTGTTCTGTAGCATAGAAGTATAAACCACTACTAACCTCAATTAAGATATTTTCTAATATCTTCAACAGGTTTACTGTTATTAGACGACTGGGCACACTCGAGTTGTGTAGTTTGGACGTATGAAGTACTTGTAATTTTCAGCTCTGGTAAGCTTTTTTTGGCCTAGTTGGTTGTCTTTAAGCTACAACCGTTGGAGAAGATTCTTTGTTCTTCTAAGTTACTAATCTGTAATTACACCTGTTCCTGATATTGTTCCTGTGCCTTCAACTCCAATTATTGACCTCCAGCGTTGGTTGATTGCTCTCCGGAGAAGGTTTGACAGGAGCTCCTGCTCTTTCCTCAAACCACCACTCTCCCAACAAACTGAATCTAAAAGAACAAGTGGACATCCAAAACATCTCTGAGCAGGGCTTTATCTTCTCTTAAGTTAGAAACTCCTTTTTAGATGAGTTATGGATCGACACTGGCTATTACTTCACTAAACACTAATACCACTAATGTGCCTTATGTTTCTTTCTGCACACGTTTTGTTCAATTTTGTGGAGCAATCATTTCATCCAAGGAGCTCTGTGATTGCTTTTGTGGAACTGTTCTGCCCCCTTCATGTTTTGACTATATTAAAGTAGCGTATGAGACACTATGTAGCCAGCATCTCTTTGACCAGGCTCTGCTGCTGAAATTTGTTCTGTGTTCCTCTTTGTGTAAACATATTAAACCTTAAATGAGCATCCTACTGCCTGTGACCGTTCTTGTTTAGATTTTAACAAGTTTGGAGGTACTGCTAGGACTCCTTGACTGTTTGATACAATAATTCATTAGATAAAACATTTATAAAATAAACTAAAACAATTTGGTGTCAAAAGCCACAACTAAGAGATACAATTTAAGAAGCAGAATGCCCAGGGCCCCAAGCTCTTTTGCCCCTTTTCCACTGGCTCGTTTTAGGTGGCGCGTCTCCACTCGGTTTCTATCCAGTACCTGTTGTGTTTCCATGGACCCACTAAACAAGGACTTCTCACCGCGGTGAAGTTAGTTTAAGGTTGGATATTGGATATTCATGCTCTATGATTCAGCAGGGTCCTCCCATTTGATACAAGGCAGGCAGTCTGATTACAGGCAGCTGCTCTGTGCCTGCTCCCTCCTCCTGCAGACGCTGGTTGACTTAGGGACCATTAATAAATTCCCGAACCAAATGCTGTTTCACGGTTCTATTGTTTTGGGGAGAATGTATGTGCATTTGAACAGCTGATTTTCTGTGTGATCAGCTGGTTTAGGATGTTATTAAATACAGCCCTGATTTGTCCTTTTTCTTTTCTTTCAGCCTTCAGGCCTGGTTTACGATTTGTAAATAGTACAATTATATTTGGGTTTGACCCGCTCCAGCCATTGTGGTCCTTAGTATTATTACAGTTGCTCTTGAGTTTTATTAACTATTTCCTGCACTATCTCAGCAAAAACCTTCTTATTTCTCCTGGTCACAAGGCCAATCAGTGAATCAGTGTCCCAACTTAGCCCTGGTTGGATCTGCTCAGGAACAAGGACCGAAAAAGTAGGTACCATACGGGAAAAACGGTAATGGAAACGCTTGCAAAGCGAGCCGGATGGAGTCGAGTAGGGCCAAATCGAGCCAGTGAAAAAGGGGCATTTGTGTGTGATCCATCAGGAAGTCATTTACCCAGAGACAGCTGTAATCTGATAGACCAAGGGCCAACAGCTTGAACATCAGTCCATGAGTGAAAATGGTATTAACATTGGGTATAGACGAGACCTTTCTAATATGGAGCAGAAGGTTCAGATTTTAGGAGCTGCAGCTGTAAAAGCACAGTACAATCCAAGCTTGCACTCAGTCTGTGGTGCACTCAGGTGAAGCTTTTTATTTGACCAAAGAGGGTGAGTGTACAAGGGTCCAGCAGCTCTGAAAGAGATAAGGCAAGACTGTTGAGGACTTGTGTGAGGCTGAAATGGGAGGAATTTGTTCATATTAAGATGTTCCACGAAAGGGGATTACAGTTATCCAGCTGAGAAATGAAGGTCTGATTACTGTAAAATTACTGCAATGTTCAAGGGAAAATGTTTTAAACCTTACTAGTCTAGTAATGCAGCAGCAGTAAATCTTTTATAATAGATGAGACTTTCCAGAGCCCTTTGAGGTCCACAGAAGAATGCATTTTTAATTAAACCTATAATGTCCTCACAGACACATGTATCCCTGGATTTAATGGTTGCCAGGTGGATTTTTTTTAAGTAGCCCTACAGCCCATTCCTGTCCCGAAGAAGCACTACCAACATTTATTTCTGAAGATTAGACTAGCTGTAAAAAACATTGTCAGACACAGCTTGGTATGTTGGTCACCTGTAAAAACTATGCTGGAGAGTAACCTAACACCTACCGAGTATCTGAGTGTTTTATTGGCCAAGGTGTAGGGAAAAGGCAAGCCTTAGCTTTGGCATGCTTTAGAAATGGTCACTGTGAACTTTCTCATTTCTTTATTAGGTTTGGGTCATTTTAAAAAGTGTACCCTTACTAAAGCTCACCTTTTTAAAGTGCCTTGCAAAGCATTCATTCCACTTAGAATTCTTCACATTTTGACATGTTACAACCACAAACTTAAATGTCTGTTTTTTGTTCTTTAATTTTTTTCTTTTACAAATAAAACTCTGAAAGACGTAGCATGCGTTTGTATTTGGCACCCTTTTTATAGAGCCAGCTTTCACTGCAACTACTGGTGCAAATCCTTCAGGGTACATCTCTTTCCTCCGAACAAATCTAGAGACTAAAGTTTTTGCCCTCTTCAGTTTGAAAAATACATCAAGGTCAGTCAGACTGGGTCAACTGCATCTGAGAACATCAGTTTTCAAGTCTTACAACAAATTCTGAGTTGGGCTTTGACTGGGCCATTTTAGTTTAATAAAAATGCTTAGTATAATGCTGCTGAGGGTCTGTTCAATCGGAATACTTCTCATTTTTTACAATCACGACATTTAAAATGGGTCTTTGGTGCAGAATCTACAGCTAAAAAAAATCTAAAACATTTCACAGCTGTTTCTCTGTAAGGCTCAAATAGAATCTATACAATCTAACTGGAAATGTGTATCATGTAAACCATTCCTGGGGCATTGTCTATTTTAATTTTTGTCTTGTGACCTAAAAGCTGTAAAACATCAACATCAGCAGTTTGGTTCTGACATGCTCAAGTGTCAGGAGGTACCTGCTACAGGTCTATATTTCTGTGGAGTCTGAAGTTATTTTAATGATGGTTTAGAACTATGGAGTCAAATCTGGTCAATATTTTATTTTAAAAGAAGATATAAGCTATCAAAATATTGTTATAAGATCTTAGATTCAAATATTCATAAAGGTTTAGGAATTTAACATTTCTCAAAACAGTAATTATCACAACAAACATGTATTATAGTAAGTTTAAAATAAAATACATACCTAAAATGTACTTCTGATACTTATCATAGGCCGTCAAAACAACTAAATAAATCCTTCTGTGAAAATCAACCACCCCGACACTAATATTCTTGGATGAAATTTGTGGCTAAAAAATAAAATGAGACAAACTCTAGCTAAGACATGAAAGAAAGGCAAAATCCTGCCATCTGCAGTCAGTTGGAAGAACATCTGCAAGCAGCCTCAGATTTATGGTTTTTTTCTGAACTGAATGAAGGACCAACTCAGTGAGTGAGAAATAAACATCTGTGATGTTCCTCACAGATGTAAAACTGCTGCACACAGTATAAATGTGTACATGGAAATAAATGCTTGTATGTACAAAGTTGCTCGATGGGACATGATTCCAAATATTCCACTTTGACACAAACTAAGGTCATCTCAATTGGACACGTCTGCAAACAAAAGTGTGGTTTCCAGATACTAAAGGTATCAAAGGTAATAAAGATATTACCTTTGATACTTCCTGGCAGCAGTTACATCAGCTGTACATTAGTCACCTCTTTATTTTCAAACTAAGTTTAAAAGTTACCTGGTGAAATTGAAAAGATTTATGCAAAATGTAGTGCTGTAAAAACATGTTAATTTGGTGTAATAAACATATTTTTGGAATGGTTCTGCATAATGCTACACTGCATTAAATTATATTTTGATTTAATATTATCTTCATTAAACTACAGTTAATGGTAATTATAAATAAGTGTATAAATAAGACAGAACCAACCATATGAAACAGAATGTGTTTAAATGCAAATGAACGTATCTTATTTTACCTCTGGAAACATTCTACACGGCTTCATGTAAACACCGTATAGTTTCAGACCTAACAACCGCACACAGACCTAAGCAGTTCGCGCAGAGCTGTTTGGCGCAGCGTTATTGGTTCATTTTGCCATTAATGCCACTCACATCATGGCGACGTTGACCCGGATGCTCATTAGGGTCTGTTGTTCTTTGTCTGAGCAAAGAGGAAGTAACCTGGGAGGTATCAATGTTAGCTTGACAGGGCTATGCCCTGACGAGAAACCGTTTTTGTGTGAAATATGTGTGCTATATTTGTAATGAATAATGTGTCAGACTTTCTACCGTAAAGTCTTCGTCAGGATGTTGCTTCTACTTGTTTGTTTTGTATTTCTAGCCGTAGGTCGCTGTGCAGACTATAATTAGTCTGTATTAGCACGGTGAATAGCCTCTGTGGAGCTAACGGCTAACAGCAGAGACTTAACCAGTGTTTTCGACGCTGAAGCTTTTAAAAGTTCGTGTTGTAGTGCTAGAACCCCAGTCAACACTCGGTGTGTGTGAGACTGTCCGGGGAAGACCACCCTGTCTGTGGACACCTTTTCTACGCCTTGTCGTTCATCTGAGGACCGAGACACAGGGGACAGTTACAGTAGGTATTTTGGAAACATTTCTTGAAGAGTTGCACGTTAAAATAAATCACCTCATCTGAAACTGAGTATTATAATAACGTTTTAAATTGATACCAAAATCATGTGTGAAGTGTTTCAAAGGCAGATATTTTGGGGCCATTTATCTCCCTCGAGTTACTTATACATGAAATGTTATGACCCCAAATCATAAAGATAAGGATCATTTTAAATGTTTATTAAATATTGCTATGAACTATAACAAAAGCGTTTTTCATAGCAGTATGAAGAGTCTTTGACGTATTTTTGGTTTAATAATGCACCAAATGTTCTCCATAGGTAAGATCTGGACTCCAGGTATGCCATGCTGTTGTAATTATGCAGTATGTGGTTTTGCATTGTCCTGCTGAAATACACAAAGCCTACCATAAAATAGACATTGTCTGGAGGGGAGCATATGTTGCTTTAAAACCTTTTTATATACTGGAACAGAAACAAATTTAAAATGAGCTCATTCAGTGATGATGTGCAACTTCTCAGTTTCAACATTTATGATGAACACTCTGTTATGAATAAAATATCACATTTAATTTGAAAGTCTTTTAGTTTTCAGTTTGTTCATATTTAAAGACTGTCCAACCCTTTCTGAAATTCAGTTTGTAAATCTGTTCTAATTTATTATATTTCTCAACTAGAGCATGTGAAGGTTGCAAACAAGGATTGTGAAAAGGAGAATTCCAAGTAGAGAGAGGATGTCTGAAATGATGAAGGTTGAAGCAGGAGACCCTGGAGGCCTCAGTTTGGAGCCCCCCATACCTGCAGCATCGACATCAGAACTGGAACAGAAACAAGACGGCAAAGATCTCAGTAAGTGATACATCTGTTTGTCTGGATTGGAGTGAATTCAGTAAATTACCTCTGGCTGGAAGTTATTGAAGGTCTGTTGGATGGTGGAAAGAATCAGAGTGATAAAATATATCTGTGAATATCTGAGCAGGGGCTGAGGACCAGGGATAGGTCAGCAGTCTTACATGGTCTCTCAAGGGTTAATTCCACACAGAACATAACAGATGCCCACCCAGCAAAAGCCTGGGTATTACAGTCCAATCACCCATGTTAAATAACCCACCAGAGGTGGTATATTGTCATTTTAATCATGTTCTTAAAAAAGTATTAGAATCAGTATTGAAGTTGCAGTGTTTGTTTACAGGTGAATAAAAAAAGTAAATGAAAGATTGTCAGTTAGAAGCTTTATAAATATCCATAAATTAAACTAATGCACAGCACTGAACAAGGCAAGATGCGTTGATTTACAAAGTGCTGTTCATATACCAGACAGTCCAAAGACAAACGGCAAAGACAGAAAAAGGTTTTGCTTAAAAAAAGAACGTAATTTCTTAAACACTTAAAGCATTACATAAAAGAAGCACATTAAAATACAGGTTTTAAATTACAAATTTTAAATAAAAATGGAAGTTCAAATTGAATTTTAATTTAAATCTAAATCCAATCTTTAGTTTCATGCTTTGTGATAGAGGAAGCAGTTTATTGGTGAGATTCTTTGAAAGCTGCTTTGGATGAGCTGCCTGATTGATTTTTACAGAGACCAGTACCACTGGTGTTGCAGTAAGTAGAAGCATAACCCTCTCCCATAATTTGGGCTGTCCTGTTGAGTTTACCCAAACCCTTTTTTTTTTTTTTTTTTTTTTTTACTGTTTCCTGTCTGGCAGAGTAGCATTGTTGTCTGAGTGCCAAGAAGAAGCCCAACAGTTTTACTTTCACAAGTGGAGCATTACGGCTAACGCGTTAATGCTCCGCTTGATATTTATAGAAAAGAAACTTCATTAGAAACTGCTTTGGGATTATTTCAATAACCAGACCCCTGAAACTAGTGCTAGTGGACCAATAAATCTGACCCGGTAGTAATAAGTTAAGTATTTAAACTAGATCTAGACCATATTGAGGTGAACAAACATCCTGCTTAATGTTTGTGTACTTAGCATTAGCTGCTGGGCTCCTGTTAGCAGCTGAAGGAGGACTGCTCTGCTTTTATTGAGGACAAACCATCTTCAGGAAACCTTCCCTCTGCAGTTAAAAAGTCTTCATGCTTCATGCTCTTTGGTTGTTGAAATATCCCCACTTTACTGTCACTGCTTTCTGGCCTCTATTAAAAAGTTTTTATTAGTGTGTTAACTGATTATGGTTTTAATGTGAAGTTCATTTTTAAACACCAATACTAACTATATACTGAGCAACAGCATAGAACTGCAATGCACTGAATGTGCCCTGTAGACAAAATCTATAATAATTAATCAGAAATCAGTTCTGAAGGGTTTCGCTGCATTATTTGGATTTAGAATGTTGCTTTAGATGTTCTAAAGATAAGGAGAAAAATAAAAAAGAGGAATTCAAAGGAGGGACTGTCTTTGGGTCCATCATCTCACAGCAGAACCACCCCAATAGAACTGGACGAGAGAAAGCGCCTACTTGGGTTGATTCAGTTCGTTGTATTTGTTGGCTGGGTAATTATTATAAGGTAATTCATAGGAGGCTGGCTCCCTGGTTTAATTCAGAGCTGTGTACTTTAAAGCACAATGTTAGAAAATTGGAGAGAAAATGGCGCTCTACACACCCAGAAAATTTCCCACAATCTGGAAAAAAAAACCCACTGTTGATAAAAAGACACTTCACCAAGTAGAAAGCTTATTTCCATCCTTAAGAAAGAACAAGAATAATCCCAGGTTTCTTTTAGTACAGTTGCTAAACTTACACAGAGTCATATTTGTTGAGCCCTCCATTCCCTTAGTCCAGTAGTCAAAACTTTTTGGGTCTTCAAAAAAAAATTGATTCTACTAAGAGAAAAAAACTTTGACAAACCCCCAAAATGATTACTTATCCTCAGAGAGTGAGACAACATTGGACGTAACTGTAGAACCTGATCTGTGTTTTGGGCTTTTTTATCCTGTGGAGCTTCCTGGTTATCAAAATTTAGTTTCTAACCTTCAACTTTTTTTAGACCCATCCCCAAACCCAAAAATTTAAGGAAGTGTTCCCCCCTGATTTTCCAGCCCCATTTTAGATATGATTAATTTTTCCCCTTTGTAAATGGGATGTACCACAAGCTTTTAAGGGAGCTGTATTAAACCTTTGCTTAAGAAACCTTCGCTTTTTCGGATGATTAATAAATTACAGACATATCCAATCTTCATCTTATCTAAAATTCTTGAGAAAAAAGTTGCTAACAAAGTGTGAGCTTTTTCCAGCAATGACCCGTTTAAAGAGTTTTCAGTCAGGGTTTTAGAGCTCATCATAGCACTGAAAGCTTCGAAAAGTCACTAATGATTTCTTATTTCCCCAATAATGGATTGTGTCTTACTTGTCCTCTTAGATTAGTGCTGCATTTTTAAAAGTCGACCATAATATTCTCTTAGAAAGGCTGGGAAAATGCGTAGGATCAGCGGAACAGCGCTAGGCTGGTTTTTAAAACTTATTTGTTGAAGTTCCAGTTTTTTCATGTAAATGATAAATCATCTTTAAACTCCAGGGTTAATTGTGGGGGTACCACAGGGTTCCAGTACTTGGGCCAATTCTCTTTACGATATATATATATATATATATATATATATATATATATATAGATATATATATATATATATATATCTATATATATATATATATATTATATAATTATATATTATATATATATATATATATATAATAGATATAGTATATATATAATGCTTCCAATAGGTTAAAATTACAGGCAGCATAGTATACATTTTTCCACTGTTTTTACGCTGATGATACTCAGCTTTACTTATCCTGAATCCTGATGGCCCACCAGTTAGATAGACTACAAGCATGTCGTTGAAAGACTAACAACTTGGATGATTTAATTTTCTGCCTTCTAAAGTCCGAAAGACAGAAGTTGTCGTTCTTCGGACCGGAGTCTTTAAAAAAGAAACTGCTTAGTCAACCACTTAACTGGATGGCATTAAATTGACCTCCGATAATAAAGTAAAAAAATCCTTGGTGTTTTATTTTGACCAGGACATGTCATTTAAATCCCATATTAACAGGTTTCTAGGATTTTCCTTCTTTCACCTCCGGAAACATTGCAACAACATTAGAAATATCCTGTCCAGGAGTTCCCTGAAAAACTAGTCCATGCATTTGTTACTTCAAGGCTGGCCTATTGTAATTCCTTTACTATCAGGATGTCCACAAAATGCAGTAAAAGCCTTCAGCTGATTCAAAATGCTGCAGCAGAGTTCTGATTAAAATTAAAAGAGAGATCATATTTTCCTCCAACTTTAGCTTCTCTTCATTGGCTCCCTGTTAAATCCAGAATAGAATTTAAAATTCTCCTCCTCACATATAAAGGCCCTAATGATCTAGCTCCAATCATACATCATAGATCTGATTGTTCCATACGTTCTAACAGAGCACTCGTTCTCAGACTGCAGGTTACTGGGGTTTTCCTAGAGTCTCTAGGAAGTAGAATGGGGAGGCAAGATCCTTTAGTTATCAGGCTCCTCTCCTGTGTAACCAGCTCCCAGTTTTAAGTCCTTGAGGCGGACACCCTGTCTACTTTTTAAGGCTAGGGCTTAAAACTTTCCTTTTTGATAAAGCTTATCGTTAGAGTGGCTTAGGTTTCACTGAGCTATCTTCCTTATTTTACCTCCGTCTTTCTTCTCCCTTGTTGGATGGTGTAAGGGGAGTCAGGTTTAGCCTAAACCGCTCAGGTTTTATGGTTTGAGGTGCAAACACACCCTCCATTTTCTGCTACCTGTAATACCCGCCCTCTCTTTTCCCATGGTTTATGGTCCAATCTGACAGAGAGAGGTATCCCGCAATCGTTGTGGTTTTTATTATAACAATGGCCATCAGTGGCTCTAGATGGACAAACTGTCTACTTTTAAGGCTAGGTTTTAAAACTTTCCTTTTTGATAAAGCTAATAGTTAGAGTGGCTTAGGTTATCCTGAACTATCTCTGTAGTTTATGCTGCTATAGGCTTAGGCTGCTGGAGACATAATGAACCACTCTGCACCTCTTCGCTACCTTTCTCACACTACTCTTCAATTTTGTATTATTTGCTGTTTTTCAGCTTTTAACTTTGGTTCTCCTCTCTTTTCTACTTCCTAGAAAGCTACACCTGGCCCTGACTCTGTGTCTACCTGTGACACCTTTCTGGAGAGGGGAATCCTTCCAAGCTTCTGCTGGCAACAACTTAATGCTCACCCTCTACCGATGATCCACATGGCCCTGTCTTTCAGTGTTTAATCCTTTCTCTCTCCTAGACATAGCTACTGACTGAGCTTCCTACTGTGACTACTCTCTGTGCTCTCTTCAGACTCTAAACTTGAAAACTGCTCAGGTTTTTGTTCCTTCTTTCTAGGTTGAAACGACTAAAGGAGCTACATCCATTACATTTACCTTTTCCTTCCCATAGAAAGTACTCCTGGATCAGTGCTTCTTTTTCTCTTTGTGTCTCTGCTCTGTTCTCTCTAACCCCCAGTCGGTCGTGGCAGATGGCCGGCTCACACTGATGCTGGTTCTGCTGGAGGTTTCTTCCTGTTAAAATGGAGTTTTACCTCTCCCTGTCGCTACATGCATGCTCAGTATGAGGGATTTTGCTGCGAAAGTCAACGCCAGCGACTGGGGTCCAATTCTCTACATGCTCATCCAGGAGGAGTGAATGCTGCAAGTCACTGACTGGATGCAATCTGCTGGGTTTCCTTAGATAGAAAAACTTTTTATCCAATTTGAATAAATAACAGAATCTGACTGAACTGTTCAATGATTAAGATTAATTGGAATGTATGTACCTGACTTTTGTGAAGTGCCTTGAGACGACGTGTTGTGAATTGGCGCTATATAAATAAACTGAATTGAATTGAATTGAACTGGGTCTCCGCTTCGGATCATCTGGAACCTAAATCTGGCACAAACAAAAAAGCTATTAAGAAAGTTACTTTGTGGTTCTGAAGATGTTCTGCAGAAATGGCACAAAAGTTGGTAGAACCTTCACATGAATAAAAACAAAATGCATAAAACGCACAAAACATTTATTGCCGCCGAAATCCTGTAAGCTAATCAGGCTTGGATTTGATTCAGCTGGCCTTCCTTCTTGCTAGTTCTGGGTCAGACTCTTCTATTGTCTGATTCAGTACCCACACAGGATCAGCTAACTGGGTTCTTAACTGGGCTCTGTATAACTGGATAACATGCTGAGGCAGTAGTTCAGCCGTTAGATTCAGCTATGTTGAAACGGAGGCACATCTAAACATTGTAGGACGCAAGCCCTTGAGGACTGGACTTTGACTGTTCTTTCTCACAAGATGGTAAACATAAGGGTTTACAATCAAGTTCTGGGGGCGGGGGTATTCTTAGAGAAACAACTACTGGTTGGGAGATCATTTAAAACTAGAAAGCATACGAATAGAACTGATTACATATAACGTTATACTTTCTCTTTTACATTGATAAACAGAAAATACAAATTTCCAAACAATGTTGAACAATTGCTGGTGTAGATTCTCAGTCAACCAGGTCAAAGACGTTGATAAAAACTGAGTCTCAAACAACTGGACTTCTTGTGATTCTTGAAGCTCTTCTAAAGAACCCAGGAGTGTAAAAACCTGGCCACCCCCCTCCATGAACTCAGAAGTGAAGAGGATCTCTGGGAGATGTTGAAACATCTTCAAGAATTACAAGAAGTCCAGTTGCTTTTGATTCATTTTTTACAACATTGAGCTATTGTTTCTTTGAATTTCAGAAAAGGAATGATGACCTTTTCTGAGAAGTATTCACTTTTTTAAATTGTTTGCAAAACACATTGATTAAACTTGTGTGTTTTACTGTTCTCAGTCCATCAGATGTTGGTGATTAAAGAAGAGGTTCCACATGACTGGAGTTCAAGTTTGAATCCAGAAGACCTGCACAAAAAGGAAGAAGAGGAGGAACTCTGGATCAAACAGGAGGTAGAGCAGTTCACTGTGAAGGTTGAAGATGAAGAGAAACCTCAGTTATCAGAACTTCATCACCTCAAGCCTGAAGGTGACAGAGAGACAGATGCTCAAACCAGCAGCTCAGCTGTACAGATAAAAGCAGACCCAGATGGAGGGGAATGTGGAGGACCAGAACCAGACAGAAACCCTGATCTGGTATGCTCTTCTCAAGAAAATAAGATGACTGTTCACAGAAAAAGTAAAACATCAAAACTACGTTCCAAACTTACAGCTCAGATTGAAATTAATGCGGGAGAGAAACCATTTGGTTGCAATATTTGTGGCAAAAGACTCAGACACAAGACTCATGTTAAATTACACATGATGATTCACAGCGGAAAGAGAGAACATAAATCTGATATTTGTACCAAAGCATTTAAAGAAAAGCGTTCTCCCCAGACGCACAAGAGAGTCCGCACTGGAGAGAAAGCATTTGTCTGTGAGGATTGTGGCAGAAAGTTTCATGCAAAGAAATTGTTTCAACAGCATCTGAAGGTCCATTCAGAAGAAAAACCTTTTTCTTGTGATGTCTGTGGTACAAAGTTTAAAAGAAAGGAAACACTTAAAAACCACACAAGGATTCACACGGCAGAGAAACCATTTGTTTGTAGTGTTTGTAGTAAAGGGTTCTCACAACAGATTCATCTAAAGTGTCACATGCGTGTTCACACAGGAGAGAAACCATTTATTTGTAGCTTTTGCAGCAAAGGATTTGCATTACAAGAGAATCTAAAGAGACACATCCGTGTTCACACAGGAGAGAAAATGTTTGTTTGTAGTTTTTGTAGTAAAGGATTTTCGCTGCAACAAAATCTAAAGAGTCACATGCATGTCCACACAGGGGAGAAGCCATTTATCTGTAGTCTTTGCAGTAAAGGATTTTATCAACATGGAGTGCTGAAGAGACACATGCGCGTTCATACAGGAGAAAAACCGTTTATTTGTGATGTTTGCAGTAAAGGATTTTCATTACAAGAGAATCTAAAGAGGCACATGCATGTTCACACTGCAGAAAAACTATTCATTTGTAGTGTTTGTAGTAAAGCATTTTCACAACAGGATACTTTAAAGAGGCACATGTGTGTTCATACAGGTGAGAAACCATTTATTTGTAGTGTTTGCAATAAAGGGTTTTTCCAAAAACATTTATCATTTTTGAAAAAACCCCATGGGTGTTACACCGCACCCCTTTTTTCTGAGCGACGTGGTAAAACATTTGTGAAGGGGCAAAAGGGCCCGCTTCAGCGGGGCATGTAAAAGTCCACCCCTGAGGAGAGGGCCATTTTTGGGTTTTGAGGGCTGTTTTAAAAAAAAAATTTATTTAGAAAATTTTAAACCCTTGGGGCAAACCCTATGAGAAGGGCCATTCAGGGGGAAGGGAAAACCCCTTTTTTTTGTAGTTTTTTGCAGTAAAGGTTTTACAAACAGGATCGTCTAAAGAGACACATGCGTGTTCAAAACATGTGAAAAAAAACCGTTTTTTTTTTGTAATTGGGTTTTCAGTAAAGAAATTTTACAACAAGGGAAATCTGAAGAAACACATGAGTGTTAAGGGGGGTGCACGTGTGAAGAAAACCCCTGACAGGGAAATGGATTATTTTCCTTCACTCATTATGCAAAAAGGGGACCCCCTGTGAATTTTTTCCCTGAACAAACACGGTTACAAAAAAAATCTCTAAAAGTTTTTTAGAAATCAAAAAAAAAAAGTTAAAATTTACAGGAAACCACAACGCTTTAGTATGATGAGAAAAACCCCAAACAAAAACCCAAAAAAGCACCAATAAATGTGGTTTATTTAAAAAAAACCTTTCCATCGTAACGGGGGGGGGCAGTAAAGGCACCCAAAATTAGAACCCCCGGGTATTTTAAGGAAAAAAAAAAAAAATCAAAAATTAAAGGGGCCACTCTGGTTTTCAAAAAATTTAATTTCCCATTTTTTGGCCCGGTTTTTTGCTGGCTGATTTTTGTATATTGGAAAAGAAAATACCTTGTTTCCCCCAAACCAGGGCGGACAGAGGATGGTGCTGTAGAAGAAGTTTTGGGGCCTTTTTAAACGTGTTGTAAATCACCCTTTTTGCTACTGTTTGCTGTGCAACTTAACTAAAGGTGATATATAGGTCTTTTAAAATGTGTCATGTGGATCTGTAGCACTGGTACAGCATGCCCTCTGTGAACTGCAAAAATGATTTTTTAAACCAAAAACTGTTAAAAATATTAGACCGAAAAATCCCAAGTGACGCTGTTTGCCCTACATGCTAGGTCTGAAAAAAAAAGGGCTTTCCCGGGCCCTTTTTTTATAGATTTTATAGTTGTAAAAAAGGGGACACTGATACAATTTAGTAACTACATGGGGACTGACTGACCTCTGCTTTTTTATTAAATCCCAGAAACCTGAAAGTTAAACCTGATATGAAGTGAGCCTACTCCTTACATTTTAAGGCCTCCGACCATAAACGCCTGCGGTTTGCTTCAAAAGGTTTCTTTGATGAAGGTATTCTGAAAAAGTGAAGGCCACTTTTTCCCTTTCATTCCTGCCCTGGCAGGACAGCTTGTCAGAGTTGGAAAATTTAAAGTAAACTCAGAGAAGGTATGCAATGGAAGACAAAAAAGCGAGTCAAAGGGTTTTTCCCTTTGGCTGGCCAGGGAGAGACAGATCATTCTCTCAGAGGAGCTGCCCTGTGTCACAGCCTTTTATTAAAGAAAGAAAAAACACTATGTTACACACTGTTACAGCATCATGGGTTTGGCTACACACAGTTTCACTAATACAAGTCCTACTGAATAAAACTGGTTCTGTCCATATACTGATACAGCACACACGTCCACATCTGGCATCCAAGGCCACGGAGATTGTCTGGGGTGCAACAGTGTTCTTCCCAGAACTCCTCCACACACACACAAGTTCCTGCTCAGTCTGCATAGCAACCACCCAAATGCAACTCTAAGACAAGATGACAATTCTGTTAATAGTTCATAAAAGTACTTATAAAACAAATGTGAAAAGTATTCAAACCACTTCTGTCAAAGGCCACCCAACTAAATAAATGAAAATGTCTTTTAATGGTAAATCATAAGGATAAAGAACCTTTTTAAACTAAGCAAAGATAATTCATGTACAAATCTTCCAACACAGCTGCACAACTAGACATTTTCTAGTTGTTCTGGGTACTGTTTCGGTTATACTTTGCTTATTTCCAGTGATTTGCTGCTACCTGTTTGTGGAAGCACACAGACTGATGTAACTGTGTCACCAACTCCTAATTAGTCTATAAAGGTTCTTAAAACAATTGGTTAAAAAAAGAAAAAAATTATAATTACTAATGGTCACATTAGCAACATTTATTAATTCAAATAGTATTTGTATTTAACTTTGTACTGCAAAGACAGACATTCTTAAGTTCATTACATCCTCAGTGGGACCTTTTCCACCAATCTGGTTCCAGTGCTTAATCGATGCTGATGCTTAAGCACCTGTTCTTTCTGGTTTCACTGAGATGAACTTTGTCTGACGCCCTGAAAAACTGGAGCTATCCCAGCCCCAGTTTGCTGCTGGGCCAGAACTAAGAAACCCTTTTCGTTTAAGAGCTAGAGGTGGGGTCTTGGGGAACAGCAGCCATGAAAACTGTGAGTTTAAAACTCTGAACGTTCGTTTTGTTTTTGATTGGTTAAAATTATAACAAAAAAAGCACAAAGACACAGCGCTTTGATGAAAAAATGTCGGATTAGCATCAGATTAACAGATGCCGACTTTGTCTAACAGTTTATTTAGAAATCACCCTTCATGGAGTTTCAGCAGGTCTATTCCCTGCCTACAGCTGCACTCACAGCTGATTACATTTCCCTTTGAATCCATAAACGTTATCTTCAACTCAGTTCTTAAACACGGTTGGTCTTTCTGTTTGTCACCAGGTGAGAGATCATCTGATCAGAACTGTGTAGCCTTCATAAGCAACGTTGGTTGTTTAAAACAGCATTAACTAATTAACATGAGGCTAATTATAGCATCTATTTGCACTTATAGGTTAAACATATTACTCGTAGTTAATTTGTCTCCATGCACCATGAACCTTCACTAAACAGAATAAAATAGAGGGAGGGTTAAACAATAAATGAATGAGATTTATGTCACGGCTCTGTCTGGGCTCTGTAGTGGAGGAAATCGTGACACATTTTTTTTTGCCTCTTTTCCATTTGTGGTTCTAGCACCGAATGGCTCTACTCCAGACGAAAGCTGTTGTTTTTCCATTGACTCACTGACAGCTGGAGTTATGGCCTGAAGCCCCACCTCCAGCCGTCAGTCATATGCTGTGCCGCTATAAAGCCTTACTGTCTTATGGTTCTGTGTCAGCCTACCAAATATGAGATAAGTTTCAAGCACAAACATGTGAAGCAAAATAAACACTCACTATTGGACATCATGTCCTCCAACAGTGATTTGGAACCACCACCACCACCCGCATAGGTTTCATTTTGACCCACTCCGGACAGTATGGTCCTTAATATTTTGGTAGTCGCGCTTACGTTTTTGGAGCTTTTCCCGGCACAATGTTGTGCAGTAAAATACATGGCTTGTCATTCTCTCCGCAACCCAACACTTTCTCCTGCCACTGACATATGGTTGACCACGATCATGGCCAATCAGTGAACAGCAATCTGTTCACGTCACATGTAGTCCAGACTCAGCCCAGGTCGGACCTGGTCAGGAGCAGGGACCAAAAACTTAGGTACCGTACGGAAAAGCCAGTAATGGAAACTATTGCAAAATGGGCTGAGTGGAGCTGGCCTAAGTATGGCCCATGGAAAACAGGCATATCAGGTAAAATTTCATACTCATGTTATGGTAATTACTCTTATGTTGCCCAGAATCTGCTTTGTAATGTTTCAAAGTAAAACCTATTTTATGATACTGGGAACAAACCAGTATGTTGAAAGTAATAAATGGAAATAAAAATTAGAAAACAGTTGTGCAAGTGAGTTCCTTTTTATAAATGTGAAAAGTATCCAAATTTTCGATCAGTTCTGGTCGGTAAACATTCAAATCTTCCGCTTTGCTAATATTGTTTAAAACTTCTTCATGTTTCCTTAACTCACCACCAGATGGGTAAGCCTCTGAGGTTTTGATTTATGTTTTTCTCTCGTTTTTATTTTCCCTGAGGTTACTAGTTATTGTGCTGCATTATAAATCATTAAAGTGCTACAAAAGAGGTTTCTCTGTAAAAATGTTAGTTATTTTTCTCTGTTTTAACTTTGGTCACACTTTGGTTAAACATTATTCTTTGTTTTGTTTCACTTCTGTTCAATTTGTTAAAAACATATTTAATAATAATGTTTAAAAGCTGTGTTCAAACTGATTTTGATTCTATAATTGTAAATAAATTGGATTCATTTGTCTTGTAAAGTGCCTGAGATTCCATTTGTGAACTGGTGCTATATAAACTGAAAAGATAAACAGTGAGACATAACTTTGTGTGTGTGTGTATATATATAATATATATACATAAAAAGCACATGTTGATCCACTCCACAGAGAAACCATATGTTTGTATGCTTGTAGCAAAGGCTTTTCACAGCAAAATCATCTAGAGTCACACAGTGTTCACACAGGGTTTAACCTGTTTATTTGTAGTGTTTGTAATAAAGGATTTTCGCGACAAGCTTATCTAAAAAAACCACATGGTTGATCACACGCCACGATTTGGTCTTAGTTAACGTATTACAAAGGAAATGCAGTTAAAGCGACATGTTAAGGTCCACACAGGAGATGTTGATTGGTTGTGATTGAAATTAAGCAAATAATTTGATTAACTGCACAGCTCTATAGCATCATATAAATTACCATGGTAAATTAAAACTATTTGTGCATTGAGAACTTGAAAGTACTTTTCTTTGATTAATCCTAGTTAAAAAATGAAAATACAAAAAAAAGAAACACAAACTGCTTTGGATCATTCTTTAAAGCGTAGTTTATTATTGGTAATAAACTACTGCCCCCTCTGCCCCCAAATAAGAGGGGGGTGGAGGGGACTGGAGCACCTGCTTTTTTGCTCCTTGCCCAAAAGTGCCCTTTTGGTTAAAAAATTATATATATATATATATATTTTATTTATTTATCTATTTTTATTTATTCATGCGCATAAGCCGTCATCTGACACCTAATGAAAACGTATTAATGTAATTTAGTGTTATTTAGTAAGAGGGATGACATGACAATGACCCCCAGTCACCCCGTTACATTTAACCTTTAACCCTGTGACGCCCGCAACAACTGGCCATTAGCAGTGAGACAGCGAAGCAGACTGTGGAGCCCAGAATATGTCGCTTTTGGTCCAGATTCCAGGACAGTTGGTCAATAAACCAGTGAGTGAATTTATAAGATATGGATACGTGTACTTGTATCAACAAGGTGAGGACAGGTGAGGAGAAGAATTATTATCTGACCATTTAGGTTTTATCACTCAGTTTGTTGTTGTGTCATGAGCTAGCTGCTAGCTAAAGAATTTGCCTCGTCCCTTTAGCGTTAACAACAGCTGTCAGTCAGTGTTACTATAATCAGAATCAGCTTTATTGCCAAGTTTGTACAGACAAACAAGCCCTCTGTAGCGCTGACCTGAAGGTAACAGTCTAAGGTAAGCCCTGATGATTGTCTCTGCAGACCTGATTGTTCTTTGCAGTCTGGACCTGTCCTGTTTTGTGGATGAGCCAAACCACACTGAGATGGATGAAGACAGGACAGACTGAATGATGGCAGTGTAGAAGATGAGCAACAGCTCCTGTGAAAGGTTGTACTTCTTGAGTTGCCTCGGGAAGTACTGTCTCTGCTGGGCCTTCTTCTGAACATTGAACTATGTTGTAATTATGAATATGAATATATTATTTAATATTAATATTTTATTAAATAATATTTAGGTCTGTTAAGGGTTGTCCTCTGAATACCAGCCCAATAAGGCACTGGTATTAGGACAAAATTGAAAGGGATAAGCCAAACTCTGACATTGTTGAACAATTCACACAATTTCTTAAAATACAAGAATTTATTAACAAAAATAAGTCAACTCAAGTCAAAACATATTTCAATCAACAAACTCTTTACTATGCTAAAACAATCCAACTAAACTACCAAGCAGAATGAAAGAATAAGGAAGACTAATGGGCTATGTACAATATAAATAAGTTGATCAAAGATGGTTGAAAACCATGACCGAAAGAGTGATGCAACACTACCATGCAATATTTGCGTTTTAGAACCAAGGATTATCTTGAAGAATCTGGAATTGCAGTTAAGTTAGTCTTGGAACTAACTTAGGCAACAATTGGTATACATTTAGACAACCATTCACAATGCAAGATCAGATAAAATATTATTTTAATAAAATAATATTTTAAAGAATGATTTGCTGAATAAAACCAACCTTCTGGATGACCAATTCTCAACGGTGTTTCATTAGCTGCCTTTATTTATTAAAATAATATTTAAAGAAATATTATTTTGAACAAGAACCAAATCTTTGAGAAATGGGCTTAATTGTGTTACTTAGTTATCAAGTTTAGTAAAACAATATTTAGGAAAATATTATTTTACTAGATTGAAAACTAACAACCTTTTTGGGTAAATGATTTTAGCAGGCAAACACGTGTTCTTAGCTGTTAGTGGTTGAAGCTAACAAAAGAAGCTTATAGCTTAGCATCAGAATCAAACACATACCTTTAAAATAACATTAAAAAAAGGGTTAAAATGCATAAGCATGGGCGATGGCTGATCTTCTGTGTTTAAAATCACCCTTTAAGTAAAGTTTGTCTTAACTTAAAAAAAAAACACAAAACACACAAACTGAGCACATGTGCTGAGCAGATAATCTGCTAGCACTAAAATGGCTGAGTTTTCAACATAAACAAAACCAAACGTCATAAAAACGAAAACTGTTTAGATTTTTTCATTCTAAGCAACTTCTCTCTGCCCAAAACGTAACCTCTTACGTGAGCCGTGCTGAGGAAAATTTGTCCGGGGACGAAGTTGAAGAAAGCATCCACAGTGAACAAAGGGTTAACTTGCTAACCTCCGTAGCTGTGGGGTGGGGCTTGTTCTGTCCACCGGCCAAACTGCACGTTACAGCTGTAACCATGGTGATGCGGTCCCGTTGTCCTTCCTTCAGACCAGAAAACTGCTCCACTCGGCGTCGTAGAGACAGGGTCTCTGCTGGGAACTCTCTGGAACACAGTTTGCTTCTGTAGACCTCAGAGAGAAAAGTCAAGCAACGCTTGTACCTTAATTACCCCCGTTTATGAATGAATACCAGATACACAAACAGCAATTCGTTCCTACTTAACTTAGTGCATATGATCGCGTGATCGTATGACACTCTTGGATCCAGTTTGAAGAGTTTATGTCTGTTTCCCTGCAAAGAGACATTAGCGCGCTGTGTCCCTCCGTCCAGTTCTGCTGGGGACCTGCGTGGAGGAGTTCAGTTTGCTGCAAATGCGGGGTTTTTATTCGGACAGTGACGTCACGGGAAGTCCGCTGTTATTCCGTTTCTGGCTGTGCTGGAAGTAGGTTCATGCGATTTATTTTGAAAGTTCCAGAAAAGCTTGCACTGGCCCATCATGTTGTACCCATGGCTGGGGTCCCAACAACTATGTGTGAGGACCACCTCAGGTACCGGGAAATGGTGGTTCCTAGGAACTGGGACTGGTCCACAGCAGATACAGTGTTTGTAGCTACTTTGAGGAGATGTGTGATGAGGAGATGCATTGCCGCTGCTATTCATTTATATTTAACCTTATTTGTGGGCCAATGAAAATGCAGCTATTCATCTATCAGTTTTACAGGTTAGAATGAAATAAATAGCCTGTCCATAACAAATCAATTCAATTCACTTTAATTCAATTCAGTTTATTTATATAGCGCCGATTCACAACACATGTCGTCTCAAGGCACTTCACAAAAGTCAGGTACATACACTCCAATTAATCCTAATCATTGAACAGTGCAGTCAGAGTTAGTTATTTATTCAATGTCCTCCAGCAGCCTAAGCCTATAGCAGCATAACTACAGACATAGCTCAGGATAACCTAAGCCACTCTAACTATAAGCTTTATCAAAAAGGAAGGTTTTAAGCCTTGCCTTAAAAGTAGACAGGGTGTCTGCCTCACGGACTAAAACTGGGAGCTGGTTCCACAGGAGAAGAGCCTGATAACTAAAGGATCTGCCTCCCATTCTACTTCTAGAGACTCTAGGAACCACCAGTAAACCTGCAGTCTGAGAACGAAGTGCTCTGTTAGGAACGTATGGAACAATCAGATATCTGATGTATGATGGAGCTAAATTATTAAGGGCTTTATATGTGAGGAGGAGAATTTTAAATTCTATTCTGGATTTAACAGGGAGCCAATGAGGGAAGTTTAAAATAGGGGAAATATGATCTCTCTTTGAATTTCATCAGAACTCTTGCTGCAGCATTTTGAATCAGCTGAAGGCTTTTAACTGCATTTTGTGGACATCCTGATAGTAAAGAATTACAATAGTCCAGCCTTGAAGTAACAAATGCATGGACTAGTTTTTCAGGGTCACTCCTGGACAGGATATTTCTAATTTTGGCAATGTTCCGGAGATGAAAGAAGGAAATCCTAGAAACCTGTTTAATATGGGATTTAAATGACATGTCCTGGTCAAAAATAACACCAAGGATTTTTACTTTATTATCGGAGGTCAATTTAATGCCATCCAGGTTAAGTAATTGACTAAGCAGTTTCTTTTTTAAAGACTCCGGTCCAAAGACGACAACTTCTGTCTTGTCTGAATGTAGAAGCAGAAAATTTAAAGTCATCCAAGTTTTTATGTTTTCAAGACATGCTTGTAGTCTTATCTAACTGGTTGGGCTCATCAGGATTCATGGATAAGTAAAGCTGAGTGTCATCAGCGTAACAGTGAAAATTTATTCTATGCTGCCTGATAACTTGACCTATTGGAAGCATATATATAGTAAAGAGAATTGGCCCAAGTACTGAACCCTGTGGTACTCCACAATTAACCCTGGAGTTTAAAGATGATTTATCATTTACATGAACAAACTGGAATATGTCAGACAAATAAGATTTGAACCAGCGTAGCACTGTTCGCCTGATCCCTAAAGCATATTTCAGCCTTTCTAAGAGAATATTGTGATTGACTGTATCAAATGCAGCACTGAGATCTTACAAGACAAGTACAGACAGGCTATTTTTACAGATTAAGGAGGAATCCTCTAGGTGTGTAGGGCGCCATTTTCTCTCCAATTTTTTAACATTGTGCTTGAAAGTACGCAGCTCTGAATTAAACCAGGAAGCCAGCCTCCTATGAATAATTTCCTTCTTTTTCAAGGGGGCTGCATTGTCTAATACACCACGCAATGATTAAGTAACACTATGAACAAGAGAATCAATTTGTGAAGGGGAAGAAACAAAATGATTGCCCTCCACTTTGTTTTTCTGTGATAATGAGGAAATTAAAAGTGGAACAGATTCTTTAAAGGTTGTTACAGCATTGTCTGATAATGATCTGCTATAATGAAATTTTCTTTCAGGTGTGGAGTACTCTGTTAAATTAAACTCAAAGGTTATTAAAAAATGGTCAGACAGGACAGGGTTATGAGAAAATTTTGCTATGTCTTTACACTCAATGCCATATGTCAGCACAAGGTCCAGAGAATGAAGACAAATGTGGGTAGGTTTGTTAATGTTTTGAGCAAAGCCAATTGAGGCTAAGATAGCTTAAATATTGCCTTTAATGCTATCACTTTCAGTGTCAACATGAATGTTAAAATCCCCCGCTATAATAACCTTATCTGTATTTAACACTAAATCAGATAAAAGGTCTGAAAACTGATCTAAAAATTCAGAGTAAGGGCCTGGTGGACAGTACAATTCAACCTGGAAAGACTCACAAAATGGAGAAACAACAAGAAGATGGTTGAAGGGTTTATTAATGAAGATTATTTCTTTGGCGCTCGGACCCCTGAGGGAGACGTGAACGTTGAGGATGAAATGAGTTTGAATAGACATCTTATGATTATGATTAGGTACGTCTTCCCCCATTGGGATCCGATCCTGGTGGTGGCGTAGGCCTTGGTATGGAGGGAGTTGGGAGCCTGTGGTGGAGAAGGGGTAGAGGATGGTAGAAGCTCAGCAGAAGAGCGGTGACTTCCATGCAGAAGGTCTTTAAAAGTGATGCCCTGGGAGATGATTGGCCAAGGAGGAGTGCGGACCTGCCGTTGATTGGAGCAGCCAGTAAGGAGTGATTGGGCGAGATGGTGTGGTGAGTCTTCCATGTTGAATTTTCGTTTAAACTCCATAACAACAAACAGAAGTGGTTTTAGTGATTTACAATTTGGATGAGGAAAACTAAGGATTAAATATTCAAAAGAGTTGTAGCTATTGATTGGTCTGGGACTAGTCAAGAAATCGGACTGAAAGATGGTTGCTACTCCTCCTCCTCGCCCAGTATTTCGAGGAGTGTGAAAATTTAAATAATTAGTAGGAGTTGCCTCATTTATAGTAACATAACCCTTGCTGCAGCCAGGTTTCTGTGAGGGAAAAAAATCAATCTGATTGTCACAAATCAGGTCACTAACTAGCAAAGTCTTGAGAAGAGAGAGATCTTATGTTCAGTAAGCCACATTTAATTGTTTTATTTTGCTTTTTGGTCTGAGTTGTGTTATTTTAGGAGATTTCCTGATTTTCTCGTTTTAGATTATTTTTTTAATCTATTCAATTTTGGTCGTGGGTGAGACACTGTCTTAATAGGGTAATGGGTTGGTAGCAGTACAGAAGCTGCGAGAGAGGAGTATTAAAACTACGACCCTGCTTCCCGGGTCTGAACCCTGTGTTGTCAGAGTTTGGGAAACTAATAAATTCGGCCAGATTCCTAGAAAGAAGAGCTGCTCCATCCAAAGTGGGATGGATGCCGTCTCTCCGGATCAGACCGGTTTTCCCCAAAAGGTTCGCCAATTATCAATTTTACCCGCATTGGTTTTTGGATAACCCCCTAGACAGCCAGGGGTTTGAATGACAGCATGTGGCTAAACATGTCGTCACTGGTTAAATCGGGGAGGGGACCAGAGAAAATTACGGAGTCCGACATTGTTTTGGCAAACTTACACACCGAAGCAACACTAACTTTGGTGACCTCCGATTGACGTAACCGGGTGTCATTACCGCCAGCGTGAATAACAGTCTTACTGTATTTACGCTTATCCTTAGCCAGAAGTTTCAGGTAGGATTTGATGTCACCCTTTCTGGCCCCTGGCAGACATTTGACTATGGTCGCTGGTGTCTCTAGTGCCACGTTTCTGACTGTGGAGCTGCCAATTACCAGAGTTGGCTTCTCAGCGGGTGTGTCGCTGAGTAGGGAAAATCTGTTAGAAACGCAGACGGGTTGGTGGTGACCTGTGGGCTGCGATCTAGTGTGCTGGAGTACTGCTACGGGGAGCTACCCTCGGTGGCTCCGCGCTGGCTAAGGGGCCTCGGCTATCTGCTGGTTTTTCAACAGCGAGGAGCCGGGCCTCCAATTCCGACACCCTCGCCTCCAAAGCTACAAAAATGCTACATTTATTACACATACCATTATCACTAAAGGAGGCAGAGGAGCAACTGAACATCTGACAGAGAGAGCAGGAGAGAGGAGGAGACTCGGAGAGAGAAACAGCAGAACGGGTAGCCAACATTAAATACAGCAACAGAAAGTATGTGTTTTAACGTGCTTATGTATTAGAACAAGCAAGAAACACCACAGCAGAGAGAAATCAGATCAAACGAGAGAGCCTTCACACACCAAACAATCCACCGAGTGCAAACAGGAAGTGACGAATACGCCTTACCACGCCTGTCCAGCAGAGTCAGATGGTCTAATGGTTCATATGGTACATCTGTTCAGTCCCTCTTCTGCTTGCACGGTGGGATTGCTTCTTGAGTCCATTATGTGTTAATGAAAGCTTATGAACCATTTTAACCACAATTTAAATCATTTTGGAAAGCATGAATACAGAAGTTGACAGTGGCTGTCACACCTTTAATATTTTCCCATAGTTTGCCAAGAAACTTATTCTCTAATAAGATGGCAAGTTTGGCTTTCTTGTGATAATGGGATGGATACTCAGCTCGTTATCTCGGGACAACAAAAGTCGTTATCTCATAAAAAAGAGATAATTGCCCAGGAGCTAATGAAGGGATCAGTTTTTTTTTCCCTATATCTGGATTTTTCCTTCAGTATCTTTGGGTTTTGGTCCAGTTAGGCCTTGATTCATTTCTGCACAGCTTTCACGTGCACCTGGATGTTCCACATTTAAACTAATACATACTAAATCACCTTTAATAGATGAATCCCTCATTCTTATCAGAAAACCTTATTCCAGGCTTGCTCAAAAGCTCCAAAATGAGAAAATAGTCCAAAAAACAGACCTCACTGCAGTTTTCATTTAGATTTGCTCCAGAACCAGTAGGAAGATAATACAATTTAATTTCTGAGCAGCAGACTAGAGACAGAATAGAATAGAATAGGAACTTTCTCCAATATATTGGATGTTTTTCTGTGTGTAGGTAAACATTGGCTTCTTAACAAAAATTCTATCTTCATCTAAATATAATTTTAAAACACACTAACATTTTACTTATGTATTTATTATTAACATAATCAACATCCTCTGCATCTCATGGATTCACAACATTGTCCGTTTTCAGAGAAATCTTATAATAAATTCATGATCAATTAAAATATCTCACAAGAGAAACATGAAAGGGTTTAACTCTTTAGGATTGGGATCTGTTTTTTCTTGAATGTTTGTTTAGGAATATAATGGCTTTTGATATGAAGAAGTTCATTTAAAACTTAAGAAAACATTACCCATTAGTAGTTTCCTGTTAGGCTGCAAACCTACTTTCAGGGAGACAGGTTTTCATTTCATTTGGCTTTCAGACACATGGATTTTAACTCATTGTTTTCAGGACATTTAGTTGCTGAACAAAACAGATGAGAAGTTATCCTGTAACATTTCTCCTTTTGGAACATCATCAGTATAAAACAAACTGGTGTTCTGATCAGAGTTGGTTACTTATTAAAAAAATATTCTTGATTAAAAGAGCACCGAAATCAAAATGGCCACATGTAGGAGTTTTTGAGCAAGATTAAAATACATTTTTCTGAAAGAATGTTGGTAGATTAATCTGTTGTATTTATTGTAGTATGAATTATGTGGTTTACAAGGTATACCAAATGTACCACAATTACATCTGTGTGTGGGTCAGCACAGAAAGCTCTGCAGAACCACAATCTAGACTTAACTGTGTAGAGTGAAAGAGGTATATGGGCTCAATCTAAATTGACCTTTTCTAGGCAAACAGGCCACTCAAAGCTCTTTTGTACTAGAACCACTTACACCCAGCTGCACTCACAGACACATCCGTTCTTCAATATGAAGACTGGTAGGTTTTAGCTGGTGCCTTGCCCATCTACATGTGCCAAGGTAAGATTTAAGTGAAAAGAACCTAAAAGCACAGATTTTGTTTGAAATTTCCTGATTTACACTTACTTGGATGCTCAGCATTACATTTATTGCATACTAAGAGGTGGGGGAAAGTGAAACAGTTTGTTCAGAAGACCCAAAATTTCAGCCGGACACAACTGATAAGTTTTAAAAGATTTATTGATCTTTCTGGAAGGCGTTCGGCAAGAAACCACCAGCGGTAGGCACAGGAATGTCTTTTCAGAATCCGTGAGAGGATCAGGAAACTGACTTTCGGCTCCTCAGTGTGATCGTCAGGAGGCAGCAGGGCAATGTCACACTGGCTGTCAGGTTTGCAAACCCAGTGACTGAGCAGAAGGTGGTGGTCAAGGGACAGAACAGGGTCAGAGCCGGGAGGACAGAATCAGGCGACAGGATCCAAGGGAGAGGCTTGAATCGTGGGTCGGGGCACAGAAGTGAGGTCATGAATGGGGGGGCAGATTCAGGCATACGGATCCAAGGGTTAGGCAGAGAGGGTTGGTCAGGAGGCAGAAGCAAGGTTGTTTGTCCAGAAAGCAGAAGCCAACGAAGTATCTGACGAGGGCAAGGCAGAGCAGGGAAATCCATGAATAAAAACGAGATCAGATCAGGCAGACCGGCAAGAAAGAAAGGCCGCTGGATACTACTCACACAAAGGCTTTCAAAAATCTGGTAGTGGTTGTCTGTCAGAGAGCTGTATATAAAGGCAGGAGTACAGGTGGAGCAGATGAGGAGTAATTAAGGAGCTGGCTGGGAAGGAGCAGGTGAAACCAATCCTCCTAAAAGCTGCAGCACAGAGCAGGCAGACAGATGTGATGCAGACAACCAGTGGAGAATCATAACAGAAAGCAATAATAAAAATAGCAGAGGAAACATTTCTCATTGTTGAGCTTAATGCTAAAAACGTGTTGGGTGATTTAATGGCATTACTTTATTGACTTTTAAAAATCTAGAAGGATTTTTGCACAATTTTAGTCAACAAATCAGAATCAGAATCAGCTTTATTGCCAAGTTTGTACATACAAACAAGGAATTTGACTCCGGTACACTTTGCTCTTTGGTTTTTGTTTATGCATTACAGAATAGAATATACATATTTACAATGTACAAATATACACATATATATATAAAATAAAATAAGAAGGTGCATTTGCAACATCTGTATGCTGTTGTTTTGTACTCTATTAGATGTTCAACAGAGAAACAGCCTGGGGGAAGAAACTGTCTCTGTGGCGGCTGGTTTTAGTGAACAGCGCTCTGTAGCGTCGGCCTGAAGGCAGAACTCTGAACAGTTTATGTGCAGGGTGTGTGGGGTCTGCAGAGATTTTAGCAGCTCTTTTCCTGACCCTAGACCTGTATAAGTCCTGGATGGAGGGAAGGTCAGCCCTGATGATTCTCTCTGCAGTCCTGATTATTCGTTGCAGTCTGGACCTGTCCTGTTTTGTGGATGAACCAAACCACATTGAGATGGATGAAGAAAGGACAGACTGAATGATGGCAGTGTAGAAGATGACCAGCAGCTCCTGTGGAAAGTTGTACTTCTTGAGTTGCCTCAGGAAGTACAGTCTCTGCTGGGCCTTCTTCCGAACAGTGTCTATGTGTGAAGACCATCTCAGGTCCTCAGAGATGGTGGTTCCTAGGAACCTGAAGTGGTCCACAGCCGATACAGTGTTGTTGAGGATGGTGAGGGGGTGTATGGGGGTGGTGTTTTTCGAAAGTCCACCACCATTTCCACAGTCTTGAGTGGGTTTAATTCCAGGCAGTTCTGACTACACCAGTGTATCAGGCGATCCACCTCCTGTCTGTATGCAGACTCATCACCGTCCTGGATCAGTCCAATGACAGTGGTGTCATCTGCAAACTTAAGGAGTTTCACAGACGAGTCCGTTGAGGTGCAGTCATTTGTGTACAGGCAGAAGAGGAGTGGGTATAGAACACACCCCTGGGGGGCACCAGTACTTACTGATCTGTTTCGGGAGAAGATGCTCCCCAGTCTCACCTGCTGCTGTCGGTCCGTCCGTCAGGAAGCTGTTGATCCACTGACAGGTGGAGGCTGGAATGTTGAGCTGGGTGAGCTTCTGGTGGAGGATGTCTGGTATGATGGCGTTGAAGGCCGAGCTGGAGTCTACAAACAGGATCCTGGCGTAGGTCCCTGGGTGGTCGAGGTGTTGCAGGATGAAGTGTAGACCTAAGTTGACAGCATCATCTGCCGACCTGTTTGCTCGGTAAGCAAACTGCAGGGGGTCCAGCAGGGGGTCTGTGATGTCTTTCAGGTGCTTCAACACCAGCCGCTCAAAGGATTTCATGACCACAGACGTCAGGGCTACAGGCCTGTAGTCATTTAATCCTAGGATGGTGGGTTTCTTGGGCACTGGGATGATGGTGGATCGTTTGAAGCAGGAGGGGACCTCACACTTCTCCAGTGACTTGTTGAAAATCCGGGTGAAGATCGGAGCGAGTTGATTTGCACAGGCTTTCAGGCCTGATGGGGAGACGTTATCAGGTCCTCCAGCTTTCTTTGTTTTCATGCGCTGAAAGAGCCTGTTTACATCTTCCTCAGAGATCTTTAGTGCAGGCAGAGCATCTGAAGGTAGGGGGTTGGTTGCTTTACTGGTCGAACTTGTACCTGAATGGGATGTGGAGGAGTTGGTTTGAGGTGTGAATGGCTTCCTGTCATGTCTGCAGTAGAAGTCATTCATAGAAGTCATTCAGACGGTTGGCCAGGCGAGGACTCTGTTCGGGAAGGGTGGGGGGGGCTTCTGTAGGCAGTCAGGTTTCTCAGGCCAGTCCATACAGCCGAAGTGTCACCAGTAGAAAGGCTGTTTTTCAGCTTCTCACTGTAGCTTCTCTTGGCTACCTTGATCTCCTTTGTTAGTTTGTTCCTGGCCTGCCTGTACCGCGCCCAATCTCCACTGCTGTGAGCTTCTTCCTTGTCCCTGCGCAGATTCCTGAGATGTGGAGTAAACCATGGCTTGTTGTTCCCAAAGGTGCAGAAGGTCTTGGTCTGCACACACATGTCCTCACAGAAACTGATGTATGATGTCACCACATCAGTTAGTTTGTTTAAATCCGTGGCTGAGGTATCAAAAACAGTCCAGTCTGTGCATTCAAAGCAGGCCTGTAGCATCTGCTTTGATTCCTCAGTCCACTTCTTACAGTGTGAACCGTGGGTTTGGAAGCTCTTAGTTTCTGTCTGTCTGGAATGGTCCGAAAAACCCAGAGCAGCCCTGGTAACAGCATGGTATGAGTCCTTTAAAGCTGTGTAACAGTGGCCCAGTGTGTTTTTGTCTCTGGTGGGACACTTAATATGCTGTCTGTATTTTGGGAGCACATTAGAAAGATCTGCGCTGTTAAAATCTCCAAGTATTATGATGAAAAAGTCAGGGTATTTTTTCTCCGCGTCTGTAATCAGCTCAGCAAGATGTTTTTCCGCGGCAGAAGTGCAGCCATGCGGAGAAAAATATGAGCCGATTATTATAAACGAGGAAAACTCTCTCGGTGAATAAAACGGTTTACAGATTATGGAAAATGACTCCAGATCCGGACTACATGTTTTCCCCAGCACTTTTATGTCTATGCACCAACCTTCATTTATATAAAAGCAGATTCCGCCTTCTCGCTTCTTCCCCGATAGCTCCGCGCTGCGATCCGCTCTGAACAGCTGGAAGTCCGGCACCAGCAGTGCGCGGTCCGGGATGTTGTCACTCAGCCATGTCTCGGTGAAGCAGAGAACCGCTGATCCGCGGAGGTCCGTGTTTTTACCGGTGAGGAGAAGCAGCTCGTCTATCTTGTTGCTTAGAGAGCGGACATTTGCCAGGTAGATTGAAGGCAGTGGTGTACGAAGTCCTCTTTTTCTGAGCTTTACCAGGGCGCCAGCTCCCTTTCCCCTCCGGCGCTTTCGGCGCAGTATCCCATTCAGTGCCGCCGCTCCACTTGCCAGAAACTCAGTGAACCCCGAACGTTGAAATCAAAGTTAAATCAAAGTTAAATGACTTTCCTCATGATTTTATAACTAAAACCACACATTTTATACTTTATATACTTTATCGCTTTAGTTGTAAGTAAATGTGAGGTTGCTTAAAGCTTACTTTTCTTTCCCCTGATTATGATTTTATAACTAAAAACACACATTTTATACTTTATATACTTTATCGCTTTAGTTGTAAGTAAATGTTGCTTAAAGCTTACTTTTCTTTCCCCTTATTCAAGAGAAAAAAAACTGAAAAGTTTAAGGACATTTGTTCTGCAGGCTTGTAGATAAACATATTTGTATTTTGTTTATTCTATGTCCTCCAACTTCTGTACTACATCGGTTTAGACTTAAAATCTATTTAGGGAAACAAACTAGCAGGTCTTTTATTGTAACTCAAGTCAATCAAATATAACAATCCTCACACCGGGCAGCTTTAATTTTCTTCTATTCCTTCAAGAACATCAAGACATGGTTGGTTTTATGGCTTCCTGTAGATGCTACAAGTCAGAACAGAATTACTTCAGGGCTGTCTGGGAAAAACATCATGCAGTCAGGACTTTACAGTCTTCCCTTGAGCTATCGTTAGACTTTCACAAGTTTAGAGCCTCACTGGAAGCAAAATATCATTAAGCTCCTCTGTTTCTGTGTGTGACAATTTTTGAAATTTAATTATTTACACAGACTGATTTAAACAGACCAACTTACTAAATTTCAGCCTACTGGCAGTGAACAGACAGTAAGAATCTAATAGGAAGCATAACAAAGGGTGCACATTTTGTGATTTTCTAAGGTATCAAGTGCGGTTGTTTTGTTTTCAGTTTTTCTGTTTAAAATTGTACATTCATAATTTTGTAATAATTTACAGACCTTTTGTAATGCTACAAAAAAAGTTTGATTAAAATCTTTCTCATTACCCCAATAAATTTTCCTTTTCAGTTCTGTTTGAGCTTTTAACCTATGTCCACCCAAGAAGTGTGTCAGTCTAAAGGTGAATCCATAAGATGAAGATTATAGGGAGATTTGTACAGGGAAAGAAGGAAGTCAGGAGAAATATTCTGAGAGAGCAGTAGCTAGAAGGCTGAACAAACCAGCACTGTACCCAGTGCTTTAAAAGTGCTATGTGGCAAGCCCAGTCTACCTGTAGTTTATCACTGTGGTGAATGACTGCATGTGGGAAGAATTGTAATTTAAAAAACACAATTTTCTGTCTGGCGAAGCTACATTCAGATAGGCATTTTAATTTCTCCCCAGTTCAGCTTGTTGGCATCGTTACTCTGATGAACAGAGGCTAGCACATTCCCCCAAAAAACTGTGTATCCAGGACAACCTACCTTATATTAGCAAATCATGCAGTGATTGTGTGAAAAGTAGAAGCAGTAAATAGAAGCAGCTGAATGTGTTGCTTTTTACACCTCATCTGTTTGAACTTATGCAATATAACAATGGAGCTATCAAACCGTTATTCAGGCAGTGCAGTCTGTCACATCATCCAGACTCTAGAAATCCATCTGCAGTTAGCTGTCTTACAAAATGTTTAGCCCTAAAAATTACTTCAAGTTAATGTTACACATGTGGGGGTTTGAGGGAAAGTCAAAATGTAGACGGATAATCTGTTGTTCATTTCGGACACTGAGAAAAAGTGTCTACAACTAATTATCACACAGGAGAACATTTTGGAGAGAGTGAATTATACATCTATTGAACGAAGCAATATGTGAGCGTCAGTAGATGTTTTTTAGTCACAGAGGACACACAAAAGACTTCAGTAAGTTAAACTTTAAGCTCACAAATTACACCTGCCATCGAAGTTCATGGTCTGGCTGCTTTCATCTGGAGCTGTAATAGTCGTGGCATGAATTATCCAGTGTCCTTTTCTTCAGTTCTCTGTTGCTGCTTCCATTGAAGACAAGATTCCTGTCATTTCATCATCCTGGGGTGAAAGTGTTATGAAAGAAGACAGTCTCTTGGTGGGTGGGGAGAAATCTACAGCCTCGACCTATTTGCATTCTCCCGTGTTAAGGATCTTTTGGGAAAGTAAAAGCTCTATTCTTTTCTCTGTGTTGGCAACATGCAATCGCACAATTGTTTACTGGAAAAAAATTTTTTTCAAGGAAACTACTTTTTAAATTTACAGGCGGATATGCTTGGTGTTTTAGATGACACATCATCATGTGCTAGGTCTATAAAATATATTTGTTTACTAAGATGCTATTCTCCAAAAAATGAAAAACACTGCTAAGATGGGTTGGAAACGGCTGTTTTACAATGAAATATAACATTCCTCTAAGAGCCAGATATGTTAATAGTAGATATAATGTGGTCCAGACTATAATAACCTGAAAATACAGTTCTTTTCTTAATGCAAACTTACCTTCACATATCACAGTTTTCTAGAAAGCTTTGACAGTTCTGTGTTTACATAAGGCCAGGATGGAAAGGCATCAGCAATGAGCTTAGAGAACCAGCTGTTGCTGCTAATCAATCAGAGAAGGGGTTTAAGGTAATTTCCAAACAATTTCAAGTACATAATTCTACAGTAAGAAGGACTTCACCAATGCAAAGCAATTAGAATAGATGGAAACTGTGAAAAATTACATTGAGGTCTTGGATCACAAAGAGAGCACACAGGCTAAAGCCTTAAGCAAAAAATAGCAGCACATGGATAAAAATATTCTTAGTGATGATGTATTATTAAACAACAGCATAATGGATTATTTAGTAGGATATTAATTGTTGAAGAAAATCTACAAAGTACTTATTTCCTGAGACTACATGGTTTAATTTTGATGGTTTCACTTCATGAACTTGTTTGCCTTTGTAAATGATAGCATGATGTTTCACTGCAGTAAAGCTGTCAACATTCTCCAAAGACTTTGCACTGAGAAGAAACTTAAAAGCACAAGTGTCTGGAGGTTGGGATGGATAGTTAAAAGCAAAAAGACATTCAAAACACTTCAGAATGATGTGAAGCAGTCTCAAGTTGGATTTTCTAGTCGTATCAAAGACTGAAAAGGACGAAAGGAAAAAAAAACCAAAACGACATAACTGAGATGAGATGCACCTGGTGACTGCTGCAGTGCAGTGCAATCTGTGGCATTCCAAGCACCTGTGTCTTCCCTGATATATACTGACTCTGACAAGCAGACGGTGCCAGATTTTTGAAAGCCATTGTGTTAGTAGATATCCAGCGTTCCTTCCTGACTGATCGTTGTTTTGACCTTGCCTTGCCTCTTGGATTTTTGCCTCTGCCTGCCCCTTGTCGGACTGTTTGGATTTTGGTTTTGACCCTGTTTCCTGCATCTGATTTATGCCTCTGCCTGCCCCTTGCCTGACGTCTCTTGTTTCGATCATTGACCCTGTTTCTGTCCCTGGATTATTGAATCAGCCTAGCCCTTGGATTATTCAGCCAAAAGTCACCTGTCTCTCTCACCTGCGCTGTGGAGATCCCTGCCTTCTACCCACTGAGGTTTCCCCTCTGGGTTTCAAGTTTAACCCAAGACAGGAACAGGTTAGTGACTTTTCTGATCCTTGCAAGATTTGGAGAAACTACAAGTCACTAATCCTTCTTTCTGCTTCAGTGATTCCTGGAAGCTGTGTGGAGTTTAACCTGAGTGACGTTTTCCTGTGGCTGAATAAACTTTTCAATCTTTCAGTTCTGTGTCTGACTGAATCTTGGGTCCGCCTTTTTCTAATTCGTAATAGAAAAATCTGGCCAAAAATGGAGTCATCGCCAGCACAGCAGTGGCGCATCCACGTTGATGAGACCCTTTCCTGGCTGGGTTCCGGCATGGAGGAAATAATTTCCACATTACGTTCTGGCACTCCTGTCTCCAAGCCGCCACCGTCACAAATTAACCACGCCCAAGTGACACAGACAACAGCAGAGGTAAGGGAGCCACGCCTATCTCCGCCTGAGATGTTCAGGGGAGACCCAGACCAGTGTCGAGCTTTCTTAACTCAGTGTGAGATTCATTTTGAGCTTCAGCCGTCATCCTGAAAGAAGGAGCCGGTCACCTCTCACTGAGGAAAATGAGGATTGTGAGTCCATGCAGTTGGGCAGAACCAAGATTACTCCTGAGGAGAATGATCTTCGGAGAAGATTCAAGCTCTGTTTTTATTGTGGAGAGATGGGTCAATTAGCACTCAGGTGTCCATTAAAAGGACAGGCTCAGCAGAGGAAGGGAGGTCTCTACCGAGCAAAAGTCAGCTAACTGCCTCCTCCTTCTTGTTTCCTGCTTGTTTTCAAACCTCTTCCATGTCTCTCCAGGGGGCCGTGTTTATTTATTCAGGAGCAGACACTGAACTCATGGACGAAACATTCGCAAATAAGAACGGCATAAAACTCATTCCGTCAGCTGACACATGAAACGTGCTAGCATTGGATGGTCACAGCATGAACAATTCACACCTCAGGACGGAGGAGATTACCTTAACAGTTGGAGGTAATCATCAAGAAAAAGTAACTTTCAGATCATTAATTCACCTGAACTTCCCCTAGTCTTAGGGGCCTCCTGGTTGCAGAAACACAACCCTCACATTGACTGGAAGAAGAAAGAAATTCTGTGTTGGTCTGAGTCATGTTCTGCTGCCTGCCTTTTGTCTGCTGTTATGGAGGTCAGCGTGGAGAATGAGGTCGAGGAAAGATACCCGGATTTATCCAAGGTACCGCAAGAATACCATGACTTAAAGGAAGTGTTTAATAAGATCAAGGCCACAGCTCTGCCACCCCACAGACCATATGATTGTGCTATTGATTTGCTTCCTGGCACCTCACCCCCCAAAGGCAGGCTTTACTCGTTGTCTGGTCCAGAGCACAGGGCCATGAAGAAATATGTTGATGAGGCATTAAAGGCAGGGCAAATTCAACCTTCTTACTCTCCTGCAGGTGCTGGTTTCTTTTTTGTTGGGAAGAAGGATGGTTCGGTGAGACCATGCATTGATTATAGAGGCCTTAATGAGATAACAGTCAAGAACAGATACCCCTTACCACTCATGAACACAGCTTTTGATCAGATCCAGGGAGCCAAGATATTTTCTAAGCTGGATCTAAGGAATGCTCATCATCTGGTCCGAATCAGAGAAGGGGATGAGTGGAAGACGGCTTTTAACACGTCTACGGGCCATTATGAATACAAGGTCATGCCATTTGGACTTACTAACGCTCCTGCAGTTTTTCAGTCATTGGTCAATGACGTTCTAAGAGACATGGTGGGTCAATTCGTGTTTGTTTACCTTGATGATATATTAATCTATTCTCAAGATCTGGATACCCACAGGAAACATGTCAGAGCTGTTCTCCTGCGTCTTCTGCAAAACCAGTTGTTCGTCAAGGCAGAGAAATGTGAGTTTCACACCACTACTACATCCTTTTTGGGCTTCATCATTTCCCCAGGTCAAGTGATTGTTGACCCCTCTAAAGTAAAGGCCGTCTTGGAATGGCCTGTCCCCACTGATCGTAAGCAGCTTCAGAGATTTCTGGGATTCGCAAACTTTTATAGGAGGTTTATTAGAAATTACAGCCTGGTTGCTACTCCCCTAAACGCTCTTACCTCTTCCAAGACAAGATTTGTATGGAATAAGGATGCAGAGAAGGCCTTCAACAGGTTAAAGGGGCTCTTCACGTCAGCTCCAGTGCTACGGTCTCCTGACCCAGAGAGACAGTTTATCGTGGAGGTGGGTGCCTCAAGCACTGGGGTTGTAGCCGTGTTAAGCCAGAGAGGTGAGGATGATCGTGTTCACCCATGTGCCTTCTTCTCAAGGACTCTGTCACAGGCTGAGCGGAATTACGACGTGGGAGACAGAGAGTTGCTGGCCGTCAAGTTGGCATTGACGGAGTGGAGACATTGGCTGGAGGGGACTAAGGAGCCGTTTTGTGTGGACTGACCATAAGAATTTGGAGTACCTGAAATCAGCAAACCGGCTGAACCCCAGGCAGGCAAGGTGGGCTCTGTTTTTTGGTCGTTTTAATTTCTCCCTGTCTTACAGGCCAGGGAGTAAAAATGGCAAACCTCACGCCCTATCCCGGATTCAAGAGCCCGCAGAATCTCAGTCTGCAGGTGAAGAGGAGTTTATCCTTCCTGAGGCCATCAGGTTGTCTGTGTCCCGAGTTGAGGTGGAAAGGGAGGTCCAGGAGGCCATCAGGGATCTGCCTATCCCACCATCATGCCCACCGGACCGCTGTTTTGTTCCCGAACGCCTTGTGCCAAAGGTACTGGAGTCTTGTCATTGCTCTCGTCTCGTTTGTCATCCTGGAATCAGCAGAACGATTCAGACTGTACAAGCTCAGTTTTGGTGGCCATCGCTTGTGAAGGATGTCAAAGACTATGTTTCTGCATGCACTCAATGTTGTCAAGCCAAGTCTTCTCGTCACCCCCCTGCGGGGTTGTTGCACCCATTCCCCCTCGCCCATGGTCACACATTGCTATGGACTTTGTAACAGGCTTACCGGTGTCAAATGGTCACTCTGTTCTACTAACCATAATTGACAGATTTTCGAAGATGGTTCATCTGGTGCCCCTGGAGAAGCTTCCATCTGCAAAGGAGATGGGTGAGATATTGACCAGAGAAGTTTTCAGGCTCCATGGGATACCTATTGACATTGTTTCCGATAGAGGACCCCAGTTTGTGTCACGTTTTTGGAAGGAGTTCTGTTCTTTGTTGGGAATTTCTGTTAGTCTCTCTTCAGGTTTTCATCCTCAATCTGATGGCCAAACGGAGAGAGCCAACCAAGAAGTGGAAACCAAACTTCGCATTTTATGTGAGTCAGACCCGACCAAGTGGTCACAAAATTTACCCTGGGTAGAATACGCCATGAACTCTTTGCAATCGAGTGCCACTGGTTTGTCCCCTTTCCATGTTGTGTTTGGTTTCCAGCCACCCATGTTTTCCGTACAGGAGAAAGAGGCTAATGTTCCGTCTGCCCAAGCAGCTGCCTTAAGATGCCAAAGAATATGGAGAAAGGCCAGGAGGTCAATGATCAGAATGTCACTGGTTCAGTCAAGAATGCCCAACCGGAGACGGATCCCTGCCCCTAAGTACCAGGTGGGGCAGAAAGTTTGGCTCTCCGCCAAAGACCTACCGTTACGGATAGAGTCCCGGAAGTTGGCACCCCGATTTGTTGGACCTTTCCCTATCTCCGAGATCATCAACCCTGTCTCTGTACGGCTGAGATTGCCCAATTCCATGAGGATTCACCCCACGTTCCACGTTTCTCAGGTCAAGCCCTTCGTGGAGCCCCGACTCGGCATTCCAAGCACCTGTGTCTTCCCTGATATATACTGACTCTGACAAGCAGACGGTGCCAGATTTTTGAAAGCCATCGTATAAGTAGATATCCAGCGTTCCTTCCTGACTGATCGTTGTTTTGACCTTGCCTTGCCTCTTGGATTTTTGCCTCTGCCTGCCCCTTGTCGGACTGTTTGGATTTTGGTTTTGACCCTGTTTCCTGCATCTGATTTATGCCTCTGCCTGCCCCTTGCCTGACGTCTCTTGTTTCGATCATTGACCCTGTTTCTGTCCCTGGATTATCGAATCAGCCTAGCCCTTGGATTATTCAGCCAAAAGTCACCTGTCTCTCTCACCTGCGCTGTGAAGATCCCTGTCTTCTACCCACTGAGGTTTCCCCTCTGGGTTTCAAGTTTAACCCAAGACAAGAACAGGTTAGTGACTTTTCTGATCCTTGCAAGATTTGGAGAAACTACAAGTCACTAATCCTTCTTTCTGCTTCAGTGATTCCTGGAAGCTGTGTGGAGTTTAACCTGAGTGACGTTTTCCTGTGGCTGAATAAACTTTTTAATCTTTCAGTTCTGTGTCTGGCTGAATCTTGGGTCCGCCTTTTTCTAATTCGTAATACATTCTTACACAGCATAATGTAGACTGCCTTACTGGAAAAATCTAAGGAACAGAGATTAAAAAAACATTAACTATTTATTCTTATTACCTGATGGATATGAGTCATGGCTTAAATTTCTTTGATAACTTTTCATAAAGAACTTAGGCATTCAAATACTTCTTTAGGTTTGGAGAAAGGAGTTTGTTTATCTAGGAGCCCTGACATAAACCATAAATTGGAGATGGCACCATGCACCGATTGAACTCTTGAAGTGACAAGAAGCTGTTTATTACTGAAGCAACAGCAATATGGAAAACATACTTACAAAATGTCACTTACTCCAGGTTGGAGCTCTCTTTCCTCTCTGGGAAGATAGGAAGAAAAAGCCATATGTGAATTATTTTTAATATGTGAAAGAACATTTAGTTTTTTTGAACAAATATGTTTGTTTCCCGTAAAAAATAAGTAGGAGGAAATGCCAAAGTTTGCTGAAAATTCAAATTATATAAACAAGGTGCAGCAAACCACTCCTGATTGTCCTCTTGTCTCATGATTGTCTGCAGTATCCTGAGATTCAGTGGTGCAGTAACGCCCCTTCCAAGACTATAAAAACTCCATTTTCCTTTTGTTCATGGAGCTACATCTGGAACAAAGCTGCAGGACAGAGGAAGGTGTTACCGCAGCCTTTTTATCCTGAAACTCAAGTCGTTCATTCAGACAATTTGTTTTAGTAATTTCTTTTCCAGTTGCGGCAAAGGAATCAACGGATCTCTGTAACTTCCTCCAGACTTTTTAAGCTTAAACCACAAGGGGATGGTATCCGGAACCAGACCCCCCCTCTGTTTGCTACCCAAAGACCAGGTCTAATACGGTTTGGTTCATCATTCCTTAGCAGCACGGAAAGTGTTACAACTTTCCTTGCTGCATCTCTGACCAGTGCAGCTTGTGCACCTTGATCTTCTTCATCTTGAGCCATGTGTAGCTGTTGTCGTGGCTTATGGGATATGAATTATGACTGATGTAAACACTGTAGAATTGTACCGCAGACCAGGTGTGGTCTGATGGTTTTGAGCTTGACAGGTCTTCTCTAAATGATATAAGCTAAGATGCTCAAAGCAAAGCACACGCTGAATTACAATAACTTGCTTTCACAGTTCAGGTACCAAAGCTGCAAAATTGCCATAGACCATCACACCATCACAACTGTGTTTGACTGTTGTTATGAAGTTCTTATCTAAAGTTTTTGAGGTTGGAAGGCCATATTGCCATCACCCTAATCTCTGAGTTATTTTCGCCTGTTCCATTAGTCTGAGTACAAGTCAGAACGAAGTTGGTGGGAAACTCTGAAGTTCCCTTAGCCCATTTATGTAAAGTGAGATCAGTGAGATTTCACTTTCTACTCTAGTTTACTAGACAAACTGAGAGTCAAGTCCATCTCATGTGGAACCAATTTTAGGGAAAATTGACTTGCCTCCGCACAGGATCTTATCAAGGAAGAGCTCATCACTCTTTTACCTCTGTTTTGCTTTCCATTTTTATTTGATATCTTCTTTTTCTTGCTAATACACTTTTTTTCTAATGTCTGGTTTAAGTATTTTTACAATCTGGTGTCTTGATAGAAAAGACAAATAGCTTTAGAAAGTTTTAAATAAAAATGATTCCTCTTACAAAAACTGATCTTTGCTCCATCTAACAGAGAGGTCAATATTAGAGACAGTTTGTTAAAATATCATTCATTATTTGAGTTCAACAAATTGGTTTTTTCAGAAAACAATGTACTCTATTCTAAGTGGGTTTTTTGTTTTGCTATTAAGACATTAAAAGAATGTACTTCTGTTAATTTTTTACATTTTAACCAATAGTTCTTTTGATAAGTATCTAGGACTATGTGGTCCAAGTCTGCATTTAGGCTGAATGCTTGTGAAGGATCATATTTTCTTGATATTGATGTTTATTGTCTTAGGAGCCTAAAGTCCATAAAAAATCAATGCCTCGCAGAGAATGTGCAACCCCCCTGAGGAGTGTGTTGTTGATTATGGTGTTGATGATCAATATGTTGGTGTAGTTTTTGATATTGAATGAATTCCCTTTACCACCATGGCACAAAACTGAGGCATGGTCAGTGTACGTACCTCTGGTCAACAACAATGTTGCCCACAGTTGGAAAAGTGTTCACCATTACAATTTGGCACCATTTCTCTTTATATATATCTGCTATTTCTTTTTTTCCCTTTATGGCTCAATGTGTCATATTTTTGGTATAATAAAGGCATAATAAACTTGCAATTATAAACACATAAAGTCCAGAGCTCAAATGATTTTTATTATTAATTTATTTAATCAGGAAACACCCATTGAGGTTTAAAATATGAAGGAGCAGCGGCTCTACTTCGAGCTCCTCCGGGATGGCCGAACTCCTCACCCTATCTCTAAGGGAGTGCCTGGCCTGCCTGTGGAGGAAGCTCATTTTAGCCGCTTGTATCCGGGTTGTCGTTCTTTCGGTCAGGATCCAAAGGTCATGCCCATAGGTGAGGGTAGGAATGTAGACTGACTGGTAAATTGAAAGCCTCGCTTTTTGGCTTAGCTCTCTCTTCACCACAACAGACCGGTGCAGCATCCACATTGAAATTTCTTTTCTCTGTGCTAAGAGTCCTGCTGTGCTTACCTGTCTCATGCGCTCATTATCTCATGTACCATCAGAATCCTGATGCACGCATGACTCATGTAACACACACACTACCCAAAATGAGAAAAAGACACTCTGATCTGGCCTACTTTAGGAAAGTTATTATTTCCCTGGTTTTCAGAGATCTAGATCCCATGGTGGTAAGGTATTGAAATCTTTTAGGGTTTCAGTAAAAAGAAAAATCGCTTGGGAAAAATATCTAATTTTAATACACAGTGGTGCTGGTTGTTTTCTATTCAACATAACTAGGACACTGTAATGAAGTATAATTTAGATATTTTCACATTTCCATTTTATTTACAAGAAATCTACTCCTCCCTGGTACCTACAAAGTTTAGCTTGGTTTATTTTATAGTATTTTATGTTGGCGATCATAAAGCTGTGATTGGTGATTTACCTGCTCTGCAATTTTCTCGATTACCATTAAAACGCTTCTGGTGCTAAAGTTGTACAAGTTCTTAATGTTTCGAGCAGTAGCTGGAAGCAGGCTACCATTCATCTTTGATATTATTTTATGAAGGGCAGTTGTCATATTTGCTAGCCTATATAATATTAATACGCATTATATTCCTACTAAGGATAAAAATGATATTAATAATTACATTTATCGCGTTGGCTTCACTGTTAGTGAATTAACTTGCACTATTGATGATTTTTGCATATTTTTTATAAATTTTAACAAAACCTTGATTTTGACATTTTCAGAAAAGTGATAAATATGCTCATAATATTCATGATGCTTTTTACCCTTTTACTTCAAGTTGAAGTTTTTACCTCAGTACATACCTAGAAGTGTGTCACAGGTTTCTTCAGTTTGATTGGATGACTAATTTCATCCCCTGCCTTTCACCTAAGGATTTTTCTTCAATGATTGGCCTTCTTTGACTACTTGGAGTCAAACTTCCTTTCTTTATTAAAGTGCATTTTTTCCTGTGTGAAGCCCACAGGCTACCCCACTGACATTACTCCGTGGCTTCTAAAAGAGGTTTTTCTACCCATGCTGCTTTATTTATCACCATTTTCACTTGCTGTTTAACTTGTAGTGTGAAGCTAAAAACCTTAAACATATTTGCTGTGCAGCCCTTGCTGTAAAAAAGGTGCGTCTGACCCTACTGTGATGTCAAATGGTACCTGTCTCTTCTAAAGTGCTAAAAAGTGATGCCATTCCCTGGGGGCTTCACAGTGATCTGTTGTTGGAATCCTGTTTTTTTAATTATTCTTGCTGCCATCTTTCATTGATACATTCTCTTACATATTTATGCAGTCGATTGTCAGGTTTATCTTCCTTTCTTTATTATAAGGCTATGCACATTCTGTTCAGCCCTGTCTGACAGGAGCTGGGTGGTGATGAATTTGTTTGAAAAAGTCAAGCTGTTTGGACCAAATGCTTCAGTGTTAACGTGTCGTCCCTGGCACCAAAAAGAGAATTTTAATAACAAATTTAGCAGAATACTCTCCTAAAACTGGAAAACCATGTAAATGCAGTTGCAAAGTCCTGTTTTTACCAGCTTGTTTTATAAAGAAGCAGCCTGGAGACTGAAACCTATGCTTTTATTATATTCAGGCTCAATTACTGTTTTGGACTTCTCGCATTTCTTAGACTGCTGTTTCTCGCTTACAGCAGGCTTAAAATGCTGCCTTGTGATTTTTAACAGCTTCAAGAAACCAACAGGACATCACACTGGTTTTGGCCTTGCTTCACTGACATTCAGTTTAGTTTTGAATTAATTTTAAGATCCTTGTATTTCTTCTTAGGTCTCTCTGCTTCATCATGTCTCTCTGAACTGATGCCACAGCAGATCACTTCTTTTTAAAAGTCCACAAGACGCGCTGCAAAGGGGTGGGAGGGGGTCGGAGAGCTTTTGCAGCGGCGGATCCAAAACCATGGAATGCTTTGCCAGTGCAGATCATGCAGGGTCCACCACTAACATTTTTTACTACTCATTTAAAAATGTCTTTCTATTTCTTGGCATTTAATAGTGAGTGAGCTGTTTGATTTAACTTTATTTTTTATAGATTTTGTTTTTATTATGTAATCCTGTTTGTTCTGCCTTAAAATCTGCTTGCTGTAAAGCTCTTCAGCCTTATTGTTTTAGTAGGACTTTATAAATAAATTCGTATTAGAACTTGTAGCTAAAAAAGCCTGAAAGAGGTCACAAGTTGAAAACTGTTCAGTGGAGACTCCTTTCTGTTTTGAGTCTGAATGTTCTTATGAATTCTGTCATATAAGCAAAAAAAATTGATGAGTAACAGTTGCCTTACTAATGATTTATTGATTAACAAAATTCTAGTATATGATAAAAAAAAATCTATGTGAAAGACAGTATAAATGTGAAAAATTACCACATGAAGGTGTGACAGTTGGCATTCAAACAAGGTCCTTTGGTCTGAATACCTTTTCTTCCTTATTTTTCTTTTCCTCAACTTTTCCTCAGGTTACGCTCCAGTTACAGGGATGTGCCACCCAGTTCGGAGCTGCACACTGAACCATGAAGACGGCTTCTCTTCTGCCTTTGTTGTGGCTCATGAGACTGGACATGTGTAAGTTCATCTTGACATTTCCGCCTTTTTGGGCTAGGCATTCCTACACACATTCACTCTAACATTAAAGTGACACTGTGTTATACTAGAGGGGGAATGATTGTCCTATTTTTAAGGCATCGCCTGTCTAGGGGGCTGACAGCCCTGTTGTCTGGCTGTCAGATGACATAGGGGACCTTTGAACAGATGGACCATAAACTCTCTGACAGAAAACAAAACTAATCAGAGGCACTCTCTCATTTACTCTCTCATTTACTCGTTAAAACAGGAAAGGGCTTAAAAATACCACAATATTCCAGAAAAAGAAAATTAAACTCCTAGTCAAAAATGGTGGTAATAGTGTTATGATCTGGGGGTGGATTGCTGCTTCAGGTCTGGACTACCTTCTGTAATTGGTTCAGGCGCACCACAATGACTTCAAGGTGTTGACTTGATCTCTAAATTGTGCAAATCCCAATCCAATAGAGCATTTGTGGGATGTGCTAGACAAACAAGTCTGATCCATGGAGGACTCACCTTACAACTTACATTATTATTTTATGGATCTGCTGCCAGATACCACAGCGCTCCTTCAGGGGTCTGGTGGAGTCTGGCTTTAAAGAGTACGGGTTGTTTCGGCAAGAACAGAGACCAACACACTATCATGCTGATGGTCATAATGGTATGCCTGATCTGGGCACATTTTCTTTTCATGCTCTCTCTATTAATTAACCCCATACTGAAACTACTCCAAACAAAGATAACAGTAAAAACTGTCACATTGGCAACTAAATTGCAACAAAATGGTTTGCCAGCAACTGAATAATTCTTTTAAAGTGGGTCAGTGCATGGCATGCGTAATGAACGGGTAAATCATAAATAATTCATGTTTGCAAAACAGAGAATTGCACTTGTTTTGTTTTGATTCTCATGGGATGAAATTTTTTACTATAGATAACAGATTAAAATATGTTTTAGAGCAACCATGTGGGGCTGTCTCTGATGGTTTTGAGGGAGATCCATGTTCCAAGTGTTACAGTTCAGTAGATCGCAACACCATCTGTGGGTGCATCCCTTCTTTCCATTAGGAGGGTGTTGTGGAGGGAAGAACTGCCTTTCCCAGATGTTTGAAAAATAGCTGAGCTGAAACATCTAGCTAAAACGCCCCAGTGTATGTCACCAGTTTTGCTTCTTGCTTCACAGCAGACTCTCAGCGGGCTTGTAGACACAGAACTTTATCCTCTGGCATCAGTAGTTATAAAAGCAAGCCAGGGACGGAAGCTGCTCAGCTTGTCTGTGACAACTGAGTCGAAGGGGAAAATTCTCTGACATTTATTTGGTGTGACCGGAAAAAATTCAGTTCTAGCAATCAAATAAAAAATACTTTTCACGAAACTAGATGAGCATGAAGTTGACTTAGCAAGTTGATCTTGAACAGTGTCAAAGAGGTGATTTCAACACCAATCAGAAGAATGCTTACAGCAACTGAAACTGTTACACCATTACTACGTGGATATGAATCATCATTCAAATTTGCCCTTATCCTTTAGTCTCTCCCCACATGTCCCTGAACTCTCGAAAAATTGAAAAAAAAAACTGTAAATTGCTCGAGGAGACCCTTAACATTTCAACAATGATTTAAATTGGAACCTCTATAGTGCTGTAGCCTTTACGTATCTGTAAATGCCACCTCCACTTGTTAACATTTTTTTGACCACAGTTTTCAGTATCAGTTACTTGTGTTGCCAGGTAACAGTTTATGTATAGTCTTGTGTATGCTATCCTCATGAGCAGCTAGACCTTACATTCTATTAAAGCCATCTTGATGAAAAGCTCATTAGGCTTTCTGAAAGTTACACTTTATTAAAGTTGTTTGTTAGACAGGCAGCTTGAATCCATCTATGTCAACATATTGTGTTCAACAGGACTTTTGTCTCAGACCTATCTGAAGCAGAAAAGCTATATTTGAAAGCTTTTCAGCAAATAGCTTTTAGGGAATTGCCTTGTCCTTCCTATACTGCTGTTTTCTTTGGTTCACGCAGTTTTTTTTTTTTTGTTACTTTAATTACTAACTTAGGATTCTGTGCAATATTTAAAAATTTGAATCTGTATAGAACTTATTGCAATGATTTTTTAGGTCTTTGGTGTAAAAAACTGATACAAATCTAAACTGGGTTCTTTTAATTTGCCTAGGGGGATTTCGTATCAGTTTTACAACTTTTCCTTTTCAGTTGTATTTGGTCCTTTAGCTCCCAATAGTTAATTTTTTTTTGGCTCTGAAGTCAGGAAATGTGTAAACAAGTGGGCAAAAACATGAAGCACAAGACAGCTGGAAGTTGCTGAAGAATAATGACATCACATAAGGAACACCACACTCAGGCATCAATTCATAAAAAACAAGAGACAAAGAAGAAAGTATAGATAGCAAAGTCTCCTTGTCAAATGTTAGTTAATAAGATAAACAATAATTTAATGATTTAGTTAGTCAGATGGTGGACACCAGGAAAAATTATGTTTTAGAGGAAGTAGCTTTGAGACCTGTCAAAGCGCTACCCCACCCAGGAATTTAAACTCTCTCAATGGTGAGACCCTTAGAGTGGCGAATCGCCATTTTTGGCAAAATTTGTTAACATATACAGGAATTGTTCCAGGATCCAGGTAGATGCAATTTGTGCTCCGGTGCTGAACAGCATTTTTACTATGTGTACAAGTTCCAGCAATTTATTCCTTTATTTCAACAACACTGTGTCTGCTGTGGACCATTTCCGGTTCCTAAGAACCACCATTTCTCAAAACCTGAGAAGGTCATCACACATAGACAGTGTTCGGAAGAAGGCCTAGTAGAGACTGTACTTCCTGAGGCAACTCAAGAAGTACAACCTTCAACAGGAGCTGCTGGTCATCTTCTACACTGCCGTTATTTAGTCTGTCCGGTCTTTTTCGATCTCAGTGTGGTTTGGCTCATCCACAAAACAGGTTACTAGTTGGGGTTTAACTTCACTTAAGTGACATGGTTGTCAAAAGATTATTTAGATGACTCTCATGCCACTTAAATTCTGGAAGTCTGTCTACAGTTAACGTTCTCAGAATGACAAATAATTTGTCTTTAAGCCTCACTTCAAGCTTATGCTACACCATAAGTCATTCCTTTGGCTCCAACACTGAGAAAGAAATTAGGTTCTTTCTCAGTGTTGCTTGAGGAGACCCTTAACATCTCTAATGATGGGAACCATGGATGTTTTTATCAACATAGGAGATATGAGACATTAAAGCAGCACTTTTTTTACCTGATAAACTTTAGTCTCACAAACGACACCCATGGTGACTTTGCCAGAGTATGTTGTTGTCAAGGCACGAACTGTTTTTAGGTGCCCTTTTCCCTCAGCAATTCATTTAATTGCAGCCAAGGTTCCAACTGTTTCTCTATTCTGGGACAAAGTGTATCTCAAGGAAATTGATGCTATTTACCTATTTACTTTTAGAAATCTCACTCCTTTTAGTACATGAATGATTTGTGGAGTGTCATTTGACATATCACCCTTAGAATGAAGAAAACAATCTGTTTTCTGAATGGACAGTCTCCCTCAGTTGCACAATTGCCTAGGTCATATTATGGCAAATATGACCTAGGCAATTATGCTATGAGGCTATCGATGGCAATGCCTTTCCATACATTAAAAAAATACTCATCTTTATATTTAATAAAGTCAGCTGTTAAACAGGGGGGAAACCAGATCTCTCCGCTTTTTCTACAGAAATTCTCCCTCTGACACTATAAGGGAACTAAATGCACCATTATTTATAATCTAAGCAAACAGGATAGGAATCTTCAAAAAATAAAATAAAAAACTTTATCTGCTTAACAAACATTGAAAGGATGTGATGTTGTTTTTTTTACATTTAGGATTTTTACTTTATGGTGCTCTAAATTATAATTATTTTTAATCTAAAATAATAAAACCTAAAGTTAAAGTCTCCTTGTCAAATGTTAATAAAATAAACAATAATTGAATGATTTGAATATGAAACAGATTGTAAAGCACTTTATTTATTTAAGTGCAGACCACCTGTCACACTTTGGATGTGCGACATGACATGTACAGTTACTGGTTTGCATTCTGTAAACCATTTGTTGCTTTTCATTTTCCTTTAAATCTAAGATGCAAAATAAACTTTTTAGCTTTAGATTTGGAAATGCTCAGAAGTTGTTTAGTTGTTTACTCCTCCCTGCAATGCATATTTATATGAAGTCTAATATTTTTAATTAGGATGCCAATATGCAAACATTTACTGTAAATGTACAGTAAAGAACAATGATCGAAAAACATGAGTCTAGAAATATGTGGGTTATAAAATCCAGATTGTGTCTGAAGCCAGGAAATAGGAGCAGATTGTCTTTTTTTGACATGCTGAAAAGGTGTTCCTTATGTTTAGACTAACCACTGGTTTATATTTTTAGTTTAGGAGCCGTTTTATGCCTCAGTGATTCATAGGTCTAAGTTTAGTGGCTTGAAAAGTAAAAAATAAAAATGTTTCATAAACAATCAGCTACCGCAAAGAAAGTGGGTAAAAACACGGTCCGACAAATAACTTTCTGTCTGAAAAACAACTGAGCACTTTACTATTTTAAAACATTTCAGGAAAAAATTGGCTCCTTTAAAGTTAAGTAGAAAGAAATGACTGATGAGTGACACCTTTACACGGCATTTTATGTATATGTCATCTCCACTTGTAGAGCAAATTCTTTGATTTCATACTTTTCTCTTCCAATCAAGTGTAGGAGTGTTATTGAGCATAACACCAGCTACCCACATAACTCAACAAATTAACATATGGGCTCTGCTTCAGAGGTCTGGAAAAAGGCTTGGCTTGTTGAACCCATGACATGTAAGCATATGTTGCACAGTTGTCTATAAGTGGCAGTAAATAACCTCTAACGTCTTCTCATATGATTCCTACACTGAAGCCCTCAGTGACTAAGAGGACAAAACTTAGAAACATTCTCTCTTCAGGGTAATTAACCAGCCTCCACATTGAGGGGGTTTATTTTACTTGACTTATTCAAAATGTCATGCATCTGAGGCGGGTCATATTTTTTTTATATTTCCTGGGGTTGTTGTTATTCTGTTGAGGCACTCTTTAATCAGAAGAACACAGCTCCTTTTTTAGTTAACTATATTTAAAATTACTTACATTATTAAATCAGGAAATGAAAACACAAAATAATTATGTATTTGAACTGGCTGAACCAAAAAGCTATCCTATATACTTCTGTATATATCTATCAGTTTTGTGAGACAAATCATCTTTGTAATTTCATGTATGATTGTCTGCTAAGGTGTTATTTGTTATGGGGTTCCATGAGTAAATGCAGGTTTGTATGACTGAGAAGGGACTTTTGTAACCCCAAGTTATTCCCGATTGTCAGCCCACACTGAATAATGTGTTGCTCAATCCTTACTAACCTTTAACAGACCTGACGGACGTTGCACATACAGTGAGCCACTGTGAGTAAGCAACCTGAAATAATAGTACCAGTAGTTCATAAACTACCTTCCCAAGAATCAACTCAAAAGGATTTATTTTACTTTGAAGGTGTAGACTGGAGTAGTTAAGAGCAGTGAGTATCTTTTTGGCAGCAGGTAACATGCAGACTGATCTCTGTCTGAAAAATCAGGGAGGAATTCATATTAAGAAATCAAGCTGACAACCCCTTCACACCAAAATAAAACCATTTTACAATCTCCATGCCAGTTCAAACCAGACTGGAACACAGCAAATTCAGAAAAAAGAACTATTTTACTGTGGGTAAATCATGATGTTGCTATGTCCTTAGTACTTGTCAATCAGGTTTTTCCCTGCTGCTTTTCTGGCCATCAAGGAAGCTACAAATATTATACTAAAAATTGTTTACACCTCCACCTTGAGTTTCAGCCTCAATCTGTAGAACGAATCCTGTCAGTGTAGTCATTATAGATCATGCATACAAAATAAGAATACTTTTTACTGATCATTGCTAGTCAATTACACCAACTTTAAGGCTCATTTTTATGAGTTGTGCCGAGACTAAACGATTATTTTATTAGTCTGATGAGGAAGTACTTCCGTCCTTCTTACTCCTCCTCCCTTGTCAATACTAATATCAATGGATAATAATAATTGTTCTCTGACAGCTTCACAGGCAAATTTACTATTTAAACTGGTGGAGTCTTATTAATTAAAGGCTTTATAAATAATTAAACTGAGATTTCTATCAAAAAGCAATTTTTGACACCAAAGGCAATGGTTTTCATTTCAAATAACTTTTGGTAATGACTGAATCAATAAATACATGATTTATATTATAATGATATACGGAAATGTCTACCTTTACTCAGTGGAAACTAGAATATTATGGGCAAGCTTTCACGTTGTGGTTTATCAAATCATGCAGGTTCAGAAACAGTTACATTAAAAATGTCATACTGCAAGTAAACCAGCAGCTTTACACATCATACTCTTCTAAATCATGCAACTATGTTGGGATAAAATGTCAATACCTTTTCACTTTGCAGGGTTTCTGCCATGCAGTTCTATATTGAGACATGTTCAACCTCTCTCTGCATCACTCTTACTTTCCCACACATATTGTGAACTGCAGAGCTCCTTCTGGATAGTGCTGCTGCATCTCTGTCCTCTTGGAGGAAGTTTCTTGTAATTATGCTAGAATGACATGTGGGAGGTTTTTTTTTTTTCAGAAATGACTTGGAGTCAGTGTGGTTATTATTATGAAACTATAGCTAACCTGAACAGTGGTGCAGTCCTTAGCACTGGTCAGAGCCTTTCTGTATGGAGCTGGCATGTTCTCCCCCTGCCTCTGCCTCCCCCTACCTTGGGTCCAAGTCAAGTTCTAACTCCTCTAAGGACAAACCTAAGACTGCCATATAATCGGGCAGACATGTCAAGCGGACCAGTCCTGAGTACATGCAGTGTCACTGCCACTCTCTGCTCTGCAACAGGTGTATTACCCTTCTCCATCCCTAGTCTGGTTTATTGGTCTTATATACCACCTTCTTCTCTTTTGTTTTTCCAAAGCTACCAGCTAAATTAGCTCTGCCTCCCCGTCCGATGACACCATGGCAGAAAGTGTGGGAATTTTTCACCAGAGATGTGGTAATGCCTAAGTATGTGGCAGCCTTAAGTTGTGAGTCCTTTTTTTAATGTGTTTGGTGTCCAAGTCTGAAACTTAATTTTCTTTTTCTGTCGTCACTTCCTTGAATGTTTTGTTGTAATTAGGGGTCATCAAACCAGCTGTGCTTGGAAACCTCATAGTGGTGATTCTAGTGTGAGAACACAACCATTTGGTGTCTTAATGCCAGCAGTCACAAAACATGATTCAGTTTTCTATTCTATCCACTTAGAGTAGGTTCATAATAGAATCAACCAGTCTGACAGTGTCTTGTCTGTGAGCTGATTGATGACATTCATGAACAACCAATCTTCACGTGTGGTTGAGAGGGAACTCAGTTGGACATGTGCAATACACAATGACAAAGTCTTTGATTCCAAAGGTCATTCAAAAGACCAAGAGCCAAACTGATGATTGTGGGGATAAAATCTGGACTGTGGTAATAATAGATCTAAATGTCATGTTTACTTATTAAAAGGTTGAATGTACTGAGCCCCTCTAATATATCGACCTTAGTTCACTTTAGTTCTTGTTCAGAAACATAACAAAATGTGGTTATCAGATTCTGTAATCTTGGCTTTTGGGTCAAAAACCATCCACTTGACTGAGTGATGTTATAAACCAAGCACACTCAAGGTCAGAGAGAATTTCTTTGAGTTAGCTTTTGATTTATTTCAAATAAATATTTCAGATTTGAAGCATTTTACATATAGATAAACTTTATGACCAATATGCATGGTAGCTAAAAATTTACCTACCAGGCATTACTGACTACTACTGATTTCTATTTCTTTTTGGCAGCTGACCAAACTAAAATCAGATTTCAGCTGATTCTACTTTTCTTTCAATTGGTTTCACCACATAAAACTCATTTAAATAAACTTTGTATTTCAACAACTGAATGCAGCTAACATTGATAATTAAAGTAGAAATGTGCTGTAGGTTTCTTGATAGAGGTGGTATTAAAATACCTTGCTCTAAGCTGGGCTCTTTAAAAACCTAAGGAGGTTGGAATTATTTCACTTTGATGCATTAAAAAAACAGAATAAATTAAACATTTGTCAGTATTTAACGTTCTAATCAGCATGTAATGGGAATAACGGTGTTAAAATAAACGGCGTCACTAACACGCTGCGCGGGAGTGTTACTATAATTCAGCACACTGAGGGCTGAAGTGCTGCTGATTAGCTGGGGAAGAGTAAAGTAGTCATGGTAAACCAACCAGAGTCAGTATTGGGAAGGTGTTCTCATACAAACAGATACGCACCATGAGCACACATAAACAACAAGACGGACAGAGACACCGTGAAAGAGAGCCCAGATAATTCAAAGGCAGCGTTGTTTCCACCTACAATTAATTGTAATTTGACTGGTGTTTTCTTTATATGTAATCACAAAGTAACATTTGAATAGTTTATAGTAGTGTACAGCGTTTCCTGTTTTCATTTCCTTCTGTTTAGTATATGTAAGTATAGTATAGTAAGTGGATTTAGTTTAAGAAACAATTAAATGTACATCCAAACTCTTTTACACATTTAAGCCTGTTTTTATAGGGATTTTATTATATTATATTATATTATATTATATTATATTAATTATATTAATTATATTAATTATATATTATATTATATTATATTATATTATATTATATTATATTATATTATATTATATTATATTATATTATATTATATAAAATGGTAATTGGTTACTTTTATAATATTGTAACTCAGTTAATTTTTTGAAGAAGTAATTAATAACTGTAACTAATTAGTTGCCTAACACTGCTTATCAACAGTCAGAGCTGATCAAGAGAAAATTGGTCAGTTTTGATCTTTGGCCAATTGAGTCTCTCACTAAGGCAGCGTTTTCAGCTGCTGGCTCTTTCAAGATCCTTTTGTAGGTGCTAAAAATATTACTTCATCAGCCAAATGGTGACTTTGTGAAAGGCTGCTAAAAAGGGCCTTAAGAAACCTTGGTGTGTGTCTACACTGGTTTGGGAGCCTTCCTAAACCTGAATAATTTATAGGTCTGAGGTAAAATATGTTAAAGGCTTCTTACAATGGTCACGTATTGATCTGAAAATGAGTGTCAAAAGTCAAAAGAAAAACTCTAAAAGATCCTAAGAAAGCCTGCAGAACTATCAATAAAGATCACTTCAAAGGACTACCAGAAAGACTACCTGATTGGAAGCAAAAAAAAGTGTCTCAAAACTTTGCACAGTTTCAAATGCAGTTAACACAAAACTTTAACTTAAGATAATGAATTTGTAACAAAGTCCAAATGTACTGAACATTCGATCTCGCCTGCATCACATCATTTAATTGTAAATATGTTATTCCCACCATCTCACCTTGAGGCAGTGGTGTAAAGCTAGTTTATTTAGTAAAATCTTTCTTGTATATCTGACCTTCATCTCCTCTGTTGGTTGTAGGCTTGGCATGGAACATGATGGCCAAGGAAACCGCTGCGGGGATGAGACGGCAATGGGAAGCGTGATGGCCCCTTTGGTGCAGGCAGCCTTCCATCGATACCACTGGTCCATGTGCAGCGGTCAGGAGCTGAAGAGATATATCCAGTGAGTTTCTCCTGGGGGCTGCCTCCCACAGTAGATTTTTGCAGTCTCTTTTATAAATAGCTCAAGAAGAGGAAAATGTTATCTTGTATAACTCCTTAGGCTCTTTTAGACACAAACATTGGATTTTTCCTGTTACAGAACTCACAGCCGCAAGAAATATAGCATTTCATTCACTTATTGAATAAAAAAAACATAAAAATATGTTGCATTTTTTAAGTAAAAGAATGAGTTGCAGTTGAAAGTGTTTTACCCACTTTATTTTAAATCTACAGGTTTAAATATGTCCTTTCCCCTCAGTGGTAAGATTTCTTAAATCCCTTACCCTGTTGCACTGGTATCCGTTTTATGTGATAGATCTACACACATTTGTTGCATAATTGTAATACGAAAGGAAAAGACATACATGATTTCCATTTTAACTTTTACAGATAATGGCCTGAAAAGTGCAATGTTTGCTCAAAATTATAAATTGCACATTTTTTAATGCATACACGATGCTGTGTGGTAGGAAACTAACACTGTACATCACCCTGAACACACCATCTCTAAAGTTAAACATGGTGGTAGCAGCATCATGCTGTGGGGATGCTTTTTTCAGCAGTGATAGAGCTGATTGAAAGATGGATAAAGCTAAGAAAAGGGTAATCCTGCAATAAAAGCTGTTAGAGGCTGCAACAGACTGGGGTGAAGGTTCAGCTTCCAGCATGACAACACCTCTAAACAATCATCCTAAATTGTTTATAGCAGGGGTCAGCAACCTTTTTCTATTTTTAGGTTTTAAAATGAAAAAAAAGAAAAAACGTAAAACTATGCATAAAGAGGATGGATACAATCCTTTCTATGGGAAGTTGACATTTGTGGAATATGTGGAATATATGAAAAAGTACCAACTTAATGACAATAAAAATAGATATAAATAAAATATACCACTTGTAATTTTAGTGTCATCCTGTTAAAAAATTCAATGCAGTCAATCCATAAAAAATTGCTAAAACCTATATTTGTTATTATATCCATCCATCCATTGTCCACACCCCTATTTCCATACAGGGTCGCGGGGGAACTGGTGCTTAGCTGCAGCGGTCTTGTTGTATATACACTCACCGGCCACTTTATTAGGTACACCTGTCCAACTGCTTGTTAATACAAATTCCTAATCAGCCAATCACATGGCAGCAACTCAAGAAAGGTGATTTAAGTGACTTTGAACGTGGCATGGTTGTTGGTGCCAGACGGGCTGGTCTGAGTATTTCAGAAACTGCTGATCTACTGGGATTTTCACGCACTACCATCTCTAGGGTTTACGGAGAATGGTCTGAGAAAGAGAAAATATCCAGTGAGCGGCAGTTCTGTGGGTGCAAATGCCTTGTTGATGCCGAGGTCAGAGGAGAATGGCCAGACTGGTTCGAGCTGATAAAGGCAACAGTAACTCAAATAGCCACTCATTACAACCAAGGAATGCAAAAGAGGATCTCTGAACGCACAACACGTCGAACCTTGAGGCGGATGGACTACAGCAGCAGAAGACCACACCGGGTGCCACTCTTGTCAGCTACGAACAGGAAACTGAGGCTACAAGTTGCACAGGCTCACCAAAATTGGACAATAGAAGATTGGAAAAACGTTGCCTGGTCTGATGAATCTCGATTTCTGCTGCGACATTCAGATGGTAGGATCAGAATTTGGCATCAATAACATGAAAGCATGGATCCATCCTCCCTTGTATCAACGGTTCAGGCTGGTGGTGGTGTAATGGTGTGGGGGATATATATATATATATATATATGTATATGTATACATATATATATGTGTATATGTATGTGTATATGTATATATATGTATATATATATATATATGTGTATATATATGTGTATATGTATATGTGTAATATATTATATATATATATATATATATATTGTATATGTGTAATATATATATATATATATATATATATATATATATATATATATATATATATATTATATATATGTAGGGGTTGGACAATGAAACTGCAACACCTGTCATTTTAGTGTGGTAGCTTTCATGGCTAAATTGGACCAGCCTGGTAGCCAGTCTTCATTGATTGCACATTGCACCAGTAAGAGCAGAGTGTGAAGGTTCAATTAGCAGGGTAAGAGCACAGTTTTGCTCAAAATATTGAAATGCACACAACATTATGGGTGACATACCAGAGTTCAAAAGAAGACAAATTGTTGGTGCACGTCTTGCTGGCGCATCTGTGACCAAGACAGCAAGTCTTTGTGGTGTATCAAGAGCCACGGTATCCAGGGTAATGTCAGCATACCACCAAGAAGGACGAACCACATCCAACAGGATTAACTGTGGACGCAAGAGGAATCTGTCTGAAAGGGATATTCGGGTGCTAACCCGGATTGTATCCAAAAATCATAAAACCACGGCTGTCCATATCCCGGCAGAATTAAATGTGCACCTCAACTCTCCTGTTTCCACCAAAACTGTCCGTCAGGAGCTCCACAGGGTCAATATACACGGCTGGGCTGTTATAGCCAAACCTTTGGTCACTCATGCCAGTGCTAAACGTTGGTTTCGATGGTGCAAGGAGCGCAAATCTTGGGCTGTGGACAATGTGAAACATGTATTGTTCTCTGATGAGTCCACCTTTACTGTTTTCCCCACATCCGGGAGAGTTACGGTGTGGAGAAGCCCCAAAGAAGCGTACCACCCAGACTGTTGCATGCCCAGAGTGAAGCATGGGGGTGGATCAGTGATGGTTTGGGCTGCCATATCATGGCATTCCCTTGGCCCAATACTTGTGCTAGATGGGCGCGTCACTGCCAAGGACTACCGAACCATTCTTGAGGACCATGTGCATCCAATGGTTCAAACATTGTATCCTGAAGGCGGTGCCGTGTATCAGGATGACAAAGCACCAATACACACAGCAAGACTGGTGAAAGATTGGTTTGATGAACATGAAAGTGAAGTGTAACATCTCCCATGGCCTGCACAGTCACCAGATCTAAATATTATTGAGCCACTTTGGGGTGTTTTGGAGGAGCGAGTCAGGAAACGTTTTCCTCCACCAGTGTCACGTAGTGACCTGGCCACTATCCTGCAAGAAGAATGGCTTAAAATCCCTCTGACCACTGTGCAGAACTTGTAAATGTCATTCCCAAGACGAATATGTAAACTTTGAAGAACACTTGAATACAAACTAAAATGATTCAAAAGACAGTTCGTAAAAGGTCCTGAGTTTTATTATTTTAGATAAGTGGCTTCAAAAATGCACAGATTTGATAGAACATGATTTAAAAAAAGGGGTTCCGCCAAGAAAATGTCACATTTAAAAAAAAATAAAAAACATTAATAGACAGTGGGACAAATGGTGAAGAAAAAAAACTAAATGTAAATGTTGCGCTATCTTTTTAAATGTCAGCTTGTTAGCTTGTTAGCTCTATCCAAACCTTAGCAGTGTCTATTGATCTTTTGTCCCCGTTCATAATTTAAAATTGGAACCACTACCCTGACATCTGCTCATGAATACAAATAAACCAGTATTCTGACTGCTGAGATTTACATATTACATATGGTTCACAGGCTTTAATTTGTCTCACTCTAGAAGGCTGAAGACCAAAACAGAACAGTAGATAACACAGATTGACAGTAGGTAATCGATCACGATGTAGTTCTGAGGTATTTCTGACCAGTCTTGAGCTCTTTTCACACAAAACAGGTACATCATACATAACTTGACTTGAGGACAGGTAAAATGTTGGAAAACCACAAAGGTTTGCTCCCTGAATAGCTTACCTGCCAACATGAGTTGCTTTTCAACAGGACGGTTTGGTGGGGCTGTTCTATGTGGGGATGATATTCTGTATATCAACATTACACTGCAGTAGTAACATTTATGAGGTCACAGCAGCCATTATGTATTTGGAGATCAACTTAAGTGAGGCTACTCTACATTTTAGGGCAAATCCAACCTAAGATATATTTTTGGGTTTTTTCTGGCAATTTTCTGAATTGTTAAACTACATCATGTTAGTATTTATATAAATTATATTTGGGTTAGGGTTCAAATTCCTACCCCCTCCCATTTATTCCTCAACTCTATGCCTATCCCAGTTTTCATCCTTCATCTCTAACCCTTCTCACCCACTCTTCCTACTCATCCTTTATTACAACCCTTTCACATCAAACTCATTCGCACAAGTTAAAGAGCAGTTTGCCATGGGAGACCCTACCAGGCGCCAAGGCTCGTCACAAAATAACTCCTCAAACTCTTTCACTATGTTAAGCTGGTTATTCCATAGATGCCATTTGTCTTCTGTTTACACGTGGACATTTCTTTATTCTCTATATGGCAGTTTAACAGGTAATTTTGGAGTGTTATAACAAGCTAGACAATGCAAATCAATGCAAATCAATTTCGAATACGAATACAACCCAGTTGTCATAACAACAAAATGATACAGTACACTATCCTTCTTTAAGGTTTTTATCCTTCACTCCATACTTTAACCTGACCAATGTCCTCTATGTTTTCCTTTAGATTTTGTTCTATCCCTTTTGCTCTATCCATCCCTCCAAGATGGTACCTTTTAGGAGGTCATCTAGAAGAGTCAAGGGTTGCTGGGTTATTTGTGTACTTCAATGGAACCATCCCCAGATTAGTCTTCATCTTCAGATCTGTCTATACCCTCATCCTCTCTTCCTTAACTCTATATTAAACCAATAATCTCACATTGTTGATCTTGCTATTGAAGCATGATTATGTTTCATTTCTTCACAGAACCTATGATTGTTTACTGGATGACCCCTTCAAACACGACTGGCCTCAGCTTCCTGAGCTCCCTGGCATCAACTACTCCATGGATGAGCAGTGTCGATTTGACTTCGGAGTGGGCTATAAGATCTGCACCTCAGTGAGTAGATCCCTGAAGCTATTTGTCTACTCGATACCCACAGAATGTGCTTGCTGTCTCGAAAATATATCCTACATGCCATGAAGAGTGGCATTGTAGCAAAAGGAGGAGTGATGAAATCCATTGAGGATTCAGTATCTGTCACTGTGCTGAAAGAAATGAATTATTATCCTCTTCAGACATTTTTTTTTCATGATTAAGAAATGACAGCAGAGACTCTCTGGTGTGTGCTTGTTCCAGAAAGACCTGTAGGAGATTTCCGATGACAGCCTTCAGAGTTTCTGATATTTAGATAATAGCAGCCTCAGGAGCTGAATCCGACACTTTAGCAAGTGATTCATATGGTCATCCGCCTATTTTACCACATCTACACCTGGCATCCCGCCAGTCGCAGACAGCTGAGTGCCACCTATTCAGTCGCTGAATACTGTCATCGTAACATTTACATCAGCTGGGTGAAGATGCTCATTTGGATGGGGATCTAGCATAAATGACATATTTTCTTCAATTTGGGGTACATTTTTATTTATTTTTTAATCAAATATTCCTAATGGGAGTTTATGAGGGTCACGGGGGAGCTGGTGCCTATCTGCAGCAGTCATTGGTGGAAAGGAGGGGTACACCCTGAATAGGTAGCCTGTCCATCACAGGGCAACACAGAGACACACAGGACAGAGAACCCATGCATGCACAGGAAGAACATGCAAACTTCATGCAGAAAGACCCCTGGGCGGGATTCAAACCCAGGACCTTCTTGCTGCAACCTTAGCACATTTACTTAGCTTATTGCACCTTCCCTATCGAATAAATTATAAAAGAGAAAGTAAAACTGAATATCTTTGGTGGCAAAACTCCATGATTTTGCTATTAAATCATTTCTAGGTCTAAACTGATGCAAATGGCTGCTAGTGCTTGCGTAGCACCAATTTCTCAAATTTCAGTTGCAGCAAGTACTGACTCTTAGCTTAGGAAAGAATCACTTTTATAAGGAGCTGGAGAAGCGCCATGTTTAGAATTTGTTATGAGGTGGTTTTGTTGTGATTTGTCTATTTTAGGTCACAAGACAGTTAAAATGTTGAGGTTCAACAATAAATAAATATTGGATTTGCCTGTACATGAGCTTACAGTTCTCGTTCAGCTCTCAAAACCGTCTTCAAATTAACATGTTCATGCAGAATTATTTTTATGGCTGATTATATCATAAGGCGAAAGAAATCCAAAGGTGCGGTTTTGCTACTGTACCCTAACTGCAGTTCTGTAATGGTTTTAAACAGGAAAAGTGTATTAAATTTTATAAGAATATTTATTATATTTCATTTGTTGGGAAAAAAAGAATTCTTGTTAAAGAATAGAATAGAGTAAAAATATCATTTATTTCCCACTGTGGGGAAATTCAGGTGTACCAGCAGCGAAGAGAAAGGCAAATGGGAGCATAGAGATACACTTAAAGGTAAAGAATTTACAAATTAAAAATAAGAATATGAGACTGAACAGTAAGGGAAAATTTACAAAAAAAAAAGGACTGTACAGTTATTTAAAAATAGCACACTCGGATTAAAAGAAATGGGTGATTTGGGAAAAAATGTACAAACAAGCATGCGTTTGTGCATGAAAAAAACTTACATACAAAAGCCAATTCACTACAACAATTGACCAAGATTAAGAGAGAGGGAGGAGAAGAAGGAGTAGACATTTTTCAGTGTCTCATTATTCCCTGCTTGAGATGGATGCTGGTGAATTGTAATTGTTTCTGCCAAGGGCTCAGAAAGTAGATGGACAAAGGAAGAAGTTTTTAATGACTGCCTTCTGAATGCTTAATAACAAAAAACTTTGATGGTATGATTGATCAGAAATAATTTATGGTTGAATTAGAAATGTAGAGAAAATTGTGTTTTTGTTGATGAGCAGGCGATACTCAGGAATGTGTTGCTTAAAATGACCGATTCTAAACCTGTAAGAATTAAGATCAATATTGAGCTGGTTTCATTCTTAATGGGCCATTTCTCTTCTCTCTGTTTGATCTGCCCAAGAATACAGTAGTTAACTTTACTATTTAATTACAAGATGAGTCCATCACCGCACTCTTCGTGTGATGGATGAGACTATTTCTAATTCATTAATCAGGACATTAGCTTAAAGTCTGTGCTGCCTACACAAAAGAATATTTTGGTGAAAGAAAAACAGACAGTATGAAAACATACTCTCACCACCCACTTCTTTAGGTACACCGTGCTTTCACCAGGTTGCTTTCAGAGCTGCTTCAGTTCTTCGTGGCATTGATTCAATGAGAGGCCGGAACGGTTCCTGACGGATTGTGGTTCTTATTGACAAGACCGCATCATGCAGTTGCTGCAGATTTTTTTGGCTTCGCGTCTGTAAAGGAAATCCACCTGAAAGGTGCTCTATTGGATTGAAATGAAAGCAGTTTGAGATGACTGAAGGTTTGTGACACTGTGCATTTTCCTGCTAAAAGTAGTCATCTGAAGATTACTGTGGTCATACATGGATGGACGAGGTCACCAACATTACTCAGGTAGGCTGTGAGGTTTAAGTGTGCTCAACGAGACCAACGTGTTGTACGAAATAAATATCCCCCTCAACATTAAGCCACCAGCTTGAATTTATGATACAAGGATCCATGCTTTTGTTGTTTACTCCAGATACGGACTCTTCCATCTGAATGTTGCAGCTGAAATAAAAACACGTCTGACTAGGCCACGTTTTTCCATTCTGTCTGAGCTTCTGTAAATTGTAATTAATTAATTAATTAATATACTGTTCTTACCTGGCAGGACTGGTACCTTGTGTGGTCTTGTGCTTCTGTCCATCTGCTTCAAAGTTCAGTTTGTTGTGCATTCGAAGATATTCTTTTCCATTCCTTGGTTGTAGCAAGGTGAGATCTAAGCTACTGCTGCCCTTCTATTTTCTCAAACCAGTCTGCCCATAATTGAAAATGAACATCTGGTGACCTCTGTCAAAATTAATGACAATAGGTTGTCATTGGATCTTTCAGCAGGAGAATGATCCAAAACACGTGGCCAAATCAACACAAAATGGTCCAGTAGAAACAAAATCAACCTTTTTCCATGATCATCTCACTTTCATATTTTAACTAAAGAACTATCAATAAGAACAATGTGACATTTAAAAATTGAGGTAGTTAAAAGCTTTAATGACCTTTTTAAAAGACCAATCAGTTGCTACAAACAGCAGATTCATTGAACTGAGTGGGGCTTTTAGATCCAGGCCAGCACACGATTCAAACTGGATGTAACATGGGCTCAAGTTTAAGCTTCATCAACATGAAGCCAATCCCTTTTTATTGTCTGCTGTTGTGCGTCTTAACTTCATCTTTGAGATAGTTCACTGGCCAATCAGTAACAGTGATAGCATGGTGATTGTGTGTGGGCAGGGGGCAAATTAGACTGGAAAATGAAATCAGCATTTCCATAAAGCTTGTCAGCTAATGGAGGCGTAAAGGGCTCTTAAAATTTCCAGATAGACATATGCGCTGACAGGAGACCAACACCAGCAGATGACATCGCTTCCTAAATCAGCACTGATTATGAAAACTTCCTGCTGGACCTCAAGCAACTTAGATTGTGTGTCTTTTCACTCTTCTTCCAGACTTTGGGACTTCGATTTCCAAAAATGCAAAAACTACTTTGATCTGAAAACCTTTACACCACTTAGTAATGGTCCAGTCATTTTTCTCCTAAGTCCAGGCAATGCATTTCTGACATCATCCCTGGTTCACGAGTGGCTTAACACAAGGAATGTGTGGGGTGGCTCTTGAAGCTTTGACTCCAGCTGCAGTCCATGCCCTGTGAGTCCCACCCAAACACTACTATGTTCCCATACTATGTTCTTTGCTTCATAACCCCCCTCATAACCCCCCTTCAGTTATTTTTGTTGTCTGCACACCTTTTTCAGCAGAACGTTTTCCTTCCACTTAACCTTCTATTACTATGCTTGGGTACAGTACTCTGTGGAAAGCCAGCATCTTAGCCATGGTCTTTGTGGATCATCTATTTATAGAGAGAGTCAGGGACTGTCTCCTGGACAACTCTAAAGTAATCAATCTTCCCCATGATTTTGTTAGCCATAACGTGGCTGTATTAAAAAATGTTTTTCCTTTTGCTCTTATGTAGAAGTTGTATTTTTTGAGATATAAACTTTTGGGATTTCATAAGCTGTAAGCCACAGGAATAACAAATTAAAACATAATACTCTGTATGTAATAAATCTATGTAATATGTAGGATTCACTTTTTAATTTCTGAAATACATTTACTTCAATTATATTCTAATTAACTAAGCTGCATCTGTAAAACCCTCACTGCCAAGGATCAGTAGAAGTAGATTAAAATGAAAGGTTCTTGTTTTTTGTTTGTGTGATTCAGTAGAGTTGTAATAAGCAGCTAATATCGTATCACCAGCAGCAGAGAACTCTTTGAACAACCTTATTTTTCATAAACAGATTAGTTTTTGCTGCTGGCTGAAGCTAAGGGCTAGTCAGAGTGAGGCCTGGACTGAAGCAGACTTGGATTGTCCTTAAATCTAGGAATTAAAGAAGAGTGGACATAAACAACACTACCCTTCCTCTTTATAACGTTTACATTTTTGCTGGAGTGGGGGAACAAGTGAAATATTATAATATAAATGAAAACAAAGTTCAGCTCATATTTTAAGTTTTGTGTGTAGTACAGCAGATACAAGGTATATCTAATGGATAAAAAACACCAAACTTTAAGTGTGGGAAGTAAACTTGTTTTTTTTTCACAATGCATTGGTTTGATCAATTGATCAATAAGAGCAAAGGTTCCTAAAGGCTGACTTTACCAAGCTCCTGACCTAAAGAATAACAGAGGCGGATTATTGTGTATTGCAATAAAGTATTGATAATAAGAAAAATAGAAAAAAGTACAATGACAACACAAGCAGCCTTATGTGCTGTTTTTATTAATTTATGAAACATATAACATAAACAGACAATGAGCAAGTATATTTATATTTATTCAGATTATTTCAGATCATAAGAGATGTAAGATGTTTCGCAACCGACTGTGTGGTCTCAGCCAATAGCTTAGAAACGTCTGAGGAAGAGTTCACTCCCAACTACAAACAGAGCTCGGGTTTTGTTCATATAGTCCCTTACCAAAGGGTTGCTCACTGTCCCTTAAAGAGTAGTTTTTCAACCCTTTAATTAATCTGATAATCTGCTCTGATCCATAAAAGAGGAGATTGCAGTCATATCTGGAGAAAATCTATAGATTAAGATACTAGCAGAGAAAACCTCCTCATCCACCATTATTGTTGCACTGGTGCCCCTTAGATGATAAAAATTAAATTAGACTGTTATATTAGAGTGCTGATTGCTGTCATTCATAGTCTGTAATGAAAAAACTATACACATCGTCTTTTTTAGATGGTTTTCGGGGTGACTGTGGCTTCGTGGGAAGCTTAGTTTGGCAATAAGAAGGTTGTGGGTTTGATTCCAGCCTCTCCCCCCTACTTTTTATATTGAAGATTTTTGTGTTATTTGTTGCAGTTGAAGAAATCTGGATTGTAGATGATTTCATAGTAAAAATAAAATATGCCATAACTAACCACTTTTTTATTTAATGATTTTTAACCTTTGGGCACTTTCAAAGTAACGTTTGAAAGAAAAAAAAAAGATAATGTAAAATGTTTTTCAAAGCCAGGTTTTTCTACTAAAGAATCTGGCCAAATAAAGGTCAAGTAATTGACAAAAATTGATGCATGCAGTCATTTAATCTATTCTGGACTACTGCAACAGACTGTATTTTGTATTAAGCCAATCTCAGCTTTCTCATCTGAATCTCGTCCAATGTGTTGCAACTTGACTGCTGACAGACATGCAAGAGCTCAAAAAAAGCTTTTTTTTTTTTTTTTACTTTGAACCCATTTAAAGCAACAAGAGCAAATAAAAGTTAAGTTTGTAATTTACTCCCTGCATTCCCGAAAAACTTGAAAGCTCTCTTGCTCAGATGAGTTCTTGTATTTGGGCTATGAAATTACAGTTTTCATGGATTGTAGATTATAACTACCATGTTTACTTTTTAAAAGTAAGAAGGGATGATTCTCAGAATGGCTTTCCATAGAAACACACACCAGTCACTGAGATGTATCAGTGCTCCTGGTACAGACTAACTAGCTGGTACAGACAAAAAGCTCACAGATTCATATATAACACATAACCACAGTCAATAATAGGTCAAATGTTTTTTCTACCTATTTCTGTTTTACACTAAAAGAGAAGCACAACTTGTTTCTATTTAAAAAATTTCACAGAATACTAAATGCACTCCTTAAAAATGGTCATCAATTAAAAGTGCCAGATAATGGACTTTTGACAATTCAAAAATTCAACTTCGAAGACTCACCTCCACTTCCGGCTCCGTCTAACTACTCCACCACATTCTCCGCTCCAACGAATCAGCTCCTGAACCACATTCCTCTTCACCCAATCATCCCTCCAGGCTTTACTTTAAAAGACCTTCATACGCAGAATCTCCTGCTCTTCAGCTGAGCTTCGACCCTCCTCCACAACACACAACATCTCCACCATTAGGCTTCAAGCTCCTTCCGACTCCCTTATCTCCTCAGGCCTCCACTCCACCACCAGTATCAGGATCCCGGGGGGGGGGGGGGAGAGACTACTTTTCTAATTCTATAACTCTAAGATGTTTATTCAACCTCATGTCATTATCAGCATCCATGTCTTCCACCGGGGTCCGAGCGCCAAAAGAAAACAAACATCAGCTAATAAACTCCTCTAATTGCCATCGCTGTGTTTCTCTCATTTGTGAATCTTTCCAGGTTAAATTTAGAATTAGATACTAACTTACTTTACTGACATCTCTCTTTAAGCCTTTTAAGTCAGTGCTGAGCTTCCAGTATTCATTAAACTTTAGTTCTGAATACATTTAGAAGAAATAGCAGATAGCAAAATAGCGTTAAATAGTAAAAAAAGGGCTCAGCAGGAGAGGGTGCAGTGCAATATTTGATGGTGTCTCCGTGGAAAGGGAAGGTTGAGTACCAAATATTTTGTCCTTATTCACATAAATAGCGGATAACACTGGGCCTAGCACAGAACCTTGAGGGATGCCCTCAAATTGGTGAAATTGGTGTTTTTAAAGTATTACATGGATCATGCCCCTTCTTACTTCTTTGCACACACCTAAAGACTCCTAAAGAGTCACTGAGGTCCGGCTCACAAATATTGTGGAACCTGTTGAGTTAAAGCACAGGCAAGTCCAGGCCTTCTGCATCTAAACTCTGTGTACAATTTCACATTAATATTTTAATGAGGCTTAACTCTTTTCCAGCCCACTTAAAAACTCATTTTAATAAATTTTTCTGAAAAAGCAATACACAATATTCCATTGTTTGGTGTATACCAGGAAGCAAAACACATTCGTACTGTCATATGAACACCAGACTCCAATTAGTAAAAATTGCAAACCATTGGGAGACTTTATCTTTTGCTGTTTATTTAACTGTTGAATCAAAGAAATCACAAAAATATTTTGCCTTTATGTTTCAAAATATGAATAAATTAATTTACCACCACAATTTACTTTATAGAGTAGTAGGTAAGTTTTTGTGTTTGTAGGGCTCTGACTGTATGCAGTAAGAGATGTATTGCCAAAAAGACTGTGAATTTTGTAACACTTTTTACTGTCATAATTAACAATATTGTAATGAATTACCACCCAAAAATGTTGTTCGTCACTTGCTTTTTTATAGCTGTTGTTTTACAACTTTCTGGTTAAAATGTGTTTGTTTTTTATTTGTTGATTAAAAAAATGTGAACAACTTAAATCTGACACAAGGGAATTACTGTAAATTCAAACACCTCCCATTAAACATTATGACATGACATTTTTTTTCTGTTTCAGTTTCGGACGTTTGACCCGTGTAAACAGCTTTGGTGCAGTCACCCAGACAACCCTTACTTCTGCAAAACTAAAAAGGGGCCACCTCTCGACGGGACTGAGTGCGCTCCAGGAAAGGTAAGATTGCTTTAATCCACTGAGTCAGGTTTCAGGGTTCACATCAGAATTTCGTCTACATAATATTAATAACAGAAATATTTAAAAGTCTGTTTAAAGACTACTTGAAACATTTAGTATTAACAATATTGGCATTTGTCATTAACAGCCAGCATTACTACTGGAAGGTTCTGCAAAATATTTTGAATTCAGCTTGCAGATTTTTTTACCTCTTAGCCACAAGAGTCCAACTCATCTGGGAGTAAGTGCTTCCTGAGTCTGGGTTTGTGCTGGGCAGTGATCTGTGTAGACCAGCTGAGCTTCCAGAACAAGCTAGAAAACAATTTCTACTGTATGTGTGTCAGGTTTGTGGAAATGGGCCTCCATTGTGCTGAGACTTGTCCAAAGTTTTTATAATTTTTGAGTAGTCCATGTAATTTAAATGTAGAAATGAATTAGATCAAAGGTAGTAGTCAAGGCACAAGAAAAGTATGGTTTGAAATTACTCAGCTGCTCTAAGGATCCAATGAAAGGCCATTTTTGATGTATTTATGTTTCATATTTTCAAAAGTTTTAGGCTCTCTGGCTTTGAAATGCGAAGATGTTGAGCAGTGTTTTGTTGAATTCCTCCAGAGGACGTAAACATGCATTCTTATTTTAGTTTGCCCTACATTTTCTCTCTTCTCTCGGTCACCATGTTTAGTGGTGCTACAAAGGTCACTGCATGTGGAAGAACCCAAATCAGCTGAAGCAGGACGGCGCCTGGGGTTCCTGGAGTAAATACGGCTCCTGCTCGAGATCCTGTGGTACTGGAGTTCGCTTCCGGACGCGCCAATGTAACAACCCTGCGTAAGTGGCAAAAGCAACAATGACAGGAATAGATGCAGTTTTAGACCTCAGGAATGCTAGAAGTACAAACAATGGTAAGAAGATTACTCATAGAACCTGCTGGTGGACTGAAAAACTCAAGCTAATTTTATGCATTTGCATATTTCTTCATCCTTTAAAGGAATTCTGTTCTTCAGTATTGTGTGACTATTTTTAATTGGTGTAGTTGTAAAAATCTGGATCTTCAGCTTCAGGTGGTTTAAATGGAAACACAAACAAAGAATTTTTAACTGGCTTAATTAGAAATGTGCTTCTGTAACAAATATATTAGAATTAGGTTTGTTAGGTGATTTTTACTCCGATGCTTCAGTACACATGAGCTCCTTACCCGTATGTTCAGCTTTTACAACTAATCAGTGTTGATTAGATAATGAAATAAATAAAGCTGAAGCTAAAGTGAGCAACACAAGAACTGAACACTATGAAACAGGAATAAACAACTTTATACAAGCAGCAGACTTCTTAATTAAAGCTGTATTCCTTATGGACTCATTCTATCTCTGCAATGAAACCAATGCCAATGAGGCAATTGTGGTAAATTGGGTCTTTATGCATCAGTTTACATAATGCTTTCAGTGAAGATTAATTCCTGTGTTACTAATGTTGGCATTTCATTATTAAAGAATCACAAATGTTCCATTTCTGCATTTTAACCCTCAAAGGCAAAATATTTTCAGCTATGATGATGGACTTTTCTGCTTTTAAACTAATCTTTTACAAAATTATTACAAGAGAAACTATTGTCAAAAGATATTTTGTGTAATATCTGTCTCTCACGTTGCTGTGGAAGAATTTTCCTCCATCATCGCTCCACAACCATACTTGAGAGTTGGTTTGAGGTGTTGATGCTGAAGTTTTGTTTGGTTTTCTCCAAACATTTTGCTGTTCATTATGACCAAACTTGTCCTCTTAGGTCACATCTCTCCAAAATACTTTTTTTTTCTAGAACAGGGGTGTCCAACTCCAGTCATCAAGAGCTGGTGCACAATTTAAATGTGTCCCTGCTCTAACAAATTTGAATGGATGGCTAAATTACCTGTTCAGTATGTCATCAAGTTCTGCAGAGGCCTGGGAATGAACCATGCTTTTGATTCAGGGCTGTTGAACCATGGGGATATGTAAAGCATGCATGTTAGCTTTCCCAGATTGATGGACAGCCAAAAGGACTTCCCTAAGGTCATTGCTGATGCCTCTCCATCTTGGCATTGTGTTTTTAGCAGCCAGCTGCCAGAAAGATGTTTTCATGGAGGTGGCCATGTTGCTCATGATCAGCTCAATAATGCATTTGATCATCTGCACATATTTTTTCTTATATTTTGATGCTTTGAATTTTAGAAATAAAAGATGGTGACTTTTCTTTTTCAGCATGACTGTTCACTGGTGGTGGCCATCTCAGTCAAATTTGAACATAGACACACAGCATGAGCAACCAAAGTGTTCCAGCACATCAGAGGCAGCATTTTTCACTCTTTTGGTTTGAAATAACAATTTCTGTTCCCTCTGAGCCCTCTGATGTTGGTCCATTTCCTTCTCACAGACCCTCAAACGGCGGCCAGGACTGTCCTGGAGTCAACTATGAGTACCAGCTGTGCAACACAAACGAGTGCCCGAAGCACTTTGAAGATTTCCGAGCTCAACAGTGCCAGCTTCGCAACTCCAACTTTGAATTCCAGAATGCCAAACACCACTGGCTACCTTATGAGCATCCTGACGGTAAGCCAGGGAAATGTTAGCAGATTGTGTTGCTTCAGTGTGATTCTCAGGACAGCGAAAATCTTTGGGTTTGGTGATATAACTTCAGTCTGAACTAGGGAATTATACAGTGCCTTGCAAAAAGTGTCATAACTCTCAAACATTACAACCATCAACTTCAATGTATTTTACTAAGATTTTATGTGAGAGACCATAAAGTCGTGTATGAATGAGAAGTGGAAGAAAAGGGTGGTTTACAATTTGGTGTTGTTTGCATTTTTACTCTATCCCCCTGAATCAATGCTTTGTAAAAGCACCTTTTGTTGCAATTACAGTTACAAAGTCTATGTCTCTACCAGCTTCACACATCTAGAGACTAAAGTTTTTTTTTTGAAAATGGCCCAGTCTCAGTCAAATCGGACTTTGAGCATCTACTAACATCAGCTTTTAAATGTTGCCACAGATTTCCAGTTGGATTTAGGTCTGGGAAAGAAAAGTATCCCCAGGGTCGGATGCTGCCACCATCATGTTGATGGAGTGTGCAAGATGACATGCTGTGTTAGCTTCCAACTCTCGTAGCATTTATATTGAGTTAAAATTGACTCTTTACCAATTAGATGACTTCTGAATGTGATCAGAGGCACTGGAGTTTATGTAGGGGGACCAGTGGAAAAGGGGCCGCATACACATATTATACTATGCTTTTTAGATTATTTGTAAAATATTTAGAAAATAACTTTCTTCCAGTTTACAATTATGCACTACTAGTGTTGGTCTGACACATAAAATCCCAATAAAATACATTTATTAATAAGGTCTGTAGTTGAAACATGACAAAATGGGTTGAATACCTTTGCAAGGCAAGAAAGAGACTCACATGCTTTTTTGATGTTTTTTTCCACATTTTAGCTTTATATGTTTTCAGTGCTTGAGCTTTGAATAATTTAAAGCCAGCTTCAAAATTTGCCCTATTGCTTCAAGATGATGGATCAGTATTTTGCTGCTGCAAAGAACCATATCATATATAATTGTCTGTTTCATGGCAGAAATTGCTTTTATCAGACTTCACTTTATAAAGCTCTTGGCAACTTATTACCCCTGAAATGGTCTGGAGTTTGAAAGCAACGTTTCTTTTAAAAAACCCACACAGTTTAATCCACTCTGGCAGTGATAGGACAGTAGATGGAAAAGTGGAAGGCCATTGTTCTGCGGAGAGCTGGAAGCTTTTATAAAGTCTGTGCACAAGTAAAAAAAGAGGCAAAAAAAGAGTCTAGCGGGTTTGGATAATAGATTGGTTAAGATTGACCCAGCTTTGTCAGTAAATCCAAGGCTTGGGGAACCTAATGCTGGGCTGAATTATTATTAAAGTCTTTTTACCCAACATGCAATTCATTTTATGATGTTTCGACCCACATAAAATACTTTTTTTAACCCTACCTCTGGTTCACGGCAATACAAGAAACTGAGTGACAGCAGATTAACATCAAGAAAAACGTTAACAGAAAACCTCTTAATCCATCTGTCCATTTTCTGTATCAGCCGTATCCTGTTCATAGTGAGATGGGGTACATCCAGAAGACGTTATTCATTGTAAGAACATCAAAGAGATACACAGGCCAAAGAACCATGCACACACATCTAATTAGGGGACACTATCCATTACCTAACATTTATATGATGTGTGGGGAAAACTGGACAGCATGTTAATGGAGAACACACAAACTTCACACCGAACCTCTTTCTAATTCACACATTTTTGACACATTGAACAAAACAGAAGCATCCATTTGCTAATCAAAGCCCTGGAGATTTAACAGTGTTGAAATTGTATAAAAAGGAGAGAAAGATTTTAAGTTAATCTCTGATGTCTGATAAGTAGTACAAAGATTTCTCTGAGTCAGAAAAAAAATTACTGAAGCTGCCATGGCAACCTGTATCTGTAGCTGCAACCATCTGAGCGACATTCAGGCTTTCACAGTTTGGATTTCTGTCACAGTACTGGTACAAACCGGTATAATCATTCCCGTTTTGATTTACACATGTCAACAGTTTTTTAACAGAATTTATTTATTTATAAAGTTGATATGTTCACTATTTAGCCACTTTAGCTCAGATATGTGTTTTATGTGCCAACAATATCTTCTCCATCTCAGCAGTTGAAAAGATAGAGCAAATAACATTAAATGATATGATGCAAATACATCTAGCAGGTGTGGGCATGTGGCACTTTTTTACATCAGGCTGCAGTTTGCAGGGCATGAAAGAAAAAGAAAAGGTTCTCAGGAAGTGAGCTGCAGGTCTATTTGGATGAGGATACTGAATCAAATCACTGGAAATGTTGATGACTGTAAATGATCTTTTATAGATCTAAAACTCTATCTATGAAAGAGAAAATGTGTTTGGGATTGTATTTTCAGACCCTATAACAGATATTATGACACAATATTTTAAGGAGTTGCTAGGGTTAAATAGCTTCATGTGCTGTGCAAAGTAAAATAAACACAATCACAATATCATGTCCCCCAGCACTGAGGTTGAAGAGTCCAGTCCAACCTCCTGTCCACATCTCACAGGGCGCTGGCTACAAATGGCGTCCAGGAACTCGCATTATTGTCCTTAATATTTTTGTTGTCGCTTTTGAGCTTTGATTAGCTTTTCCCGTTACTCCGGTGATGTGAGGTAAACCCTGTGGTGCTGAATATTGCAGTCAGACTCATACAGCTGACCACGTACATGGCCAATCACTGAACAGCAGTCTGTTCATGTCACTTTTGTTCCTGCTCAGCCCCAGTAGGACCTGCTGCCAAGCAGGTACCAAAAAAAACAGTATCGGCCTGGAAACCCAGCAATGGAAACAATCGCAAAACTGGCTGAGTGGAGTGGAGCAGGCTAAGTGGAGAGTTCATGGAAAGGGGGCATGAGTAAACACTGGGAAACACAGTTAGCATAATCAAACGCCTAGATAATAAAAATAGCAAAACCTAACAATGTAGAGAAATGCCAAATTAAAACAAAACTAAAGACCAAAGCGGCTAACTAAACTAGGAACGTGACACTGTAAGCCTAAATCATCAAAATAAACAGCAATAAATGTTTAAAAAAAATCACTGTGTGTATTTTATTTATATAATATGTAGAGAATGGATGGCGAATTAAGAAAGGTAGCAATGAAGAAGGCTATGTATATTTATGTATCAAAAATTGTATCAGTTTTATTAATAAAATATATTATTGCATTTCGTATCAGTATCACCTATTAGAAATCTATCTGAAGGAGGAAATTATCTGTCAGTGAGCCTTAATTGCATTCTTCTGAGAAAGGAATCAGAGGAAGAGAGTATAAAACATATTTCTCAGAAACACAATACTGACACTTCAATTACAATTGAATGACTATATTAAATCTAGACAAAAATAGAATCAATAATTGACAAATAAATAATCACAATAATATTTTTTAATAATTAGGTAAAAAAAAAACATAAAGGTAACTGCTTGAAGGGGAATTCCCAAGAGAATTAGGAGTGAATATTCAGAGTATCATTATCCGATTATAGGTCTAACTTTATAAAATGTACAACAGTTTCTGGATGGCCCGTTTCTGAGCTCAGTGGACGGGTGAAGTCTTTGCTCAACATTTGTTTAACCTGGCCTCAAGGTCGTCGCTCCGTGGAGCTGCCAGCTGTTTCCATCTGGCACAGATGTTGGATGTTCAGTGGTTCCCCTCTTTGAAATTGAGAACTAAAAAAATACTCGTATAAAAGACATAATCTTACTGGAGAAGCTGGTTCTGGTGTCTGCTGCTGGTGTGTAAATTCTAAAGAAGACAACATTTGCTGGAAGAAGGCTGAACAAAAGAAAAAGTGAGGGTGAATTAAAACAACTTGACTGAATTTTAACCATGTTTGACCCAAGTTTCAGGAGTTTGTCTGGGCTTTTGCTTGGTGCTGGTTCTGTGTCCCTTAGTCTGCCCGGTCTCTCTGTACATTGACCCAGCACTAACCAGCACACAGAAATCAACCCACTGTAATGCCATCAAGTGCAGACATATTAAAAGCACATTGGTTTGTGCTTCATTAGTATTTTTTAGCAACAAATTCTTTCGAACCCCATTTTTACATGATCAGATAGTACTCGTACTCGTACTCGTCGTCTGGGACCGGGTCGCGGGGGCAGCAGACTAGGCAGAGACACCCAGACGTCCCTCTCCCCAGACACCTCCTCCGGGGGGAGCCCAAGGCGTTCCCAGGCCAGCCGAGAGACATAGTCCCTCCAGCGTGTCCTGGGCCGTCCCCTGGGCCTCCTACCGGTGGGACGTGCCTGGAACAACTCCCGAGGAAGGCGTCCAGGAGGCATCCGGTATAGATGCCCGAGCCCCCTCAACTGGCTCCTCTCGATGTTGAGGAGCAGCGGCTCTACTCCGAGCCCCTCCCGGATGGCCGAGCTCTCACCGCTTCACACTCGGCTGCGTACCGTCCCAGCGCATGCTGTAGGTCTTGGCTAGAGGGGGCCAGCAAGACCACGTCATCTGCAAAAAGAAGAGACGAAATCCACTGGTCCCCAAACCAGACCCCCTCCGGCCCTTGGCTGCGTCTAGAAATCCTGTCCATAAAAGTTATGAACAGGACCGGTGACAAAGGGCAGCCCTGCCGGAGTCCAACATGCACCGGAAACAGGTCCGACTTAGTGCCGGCAATGCAGACCAAACTCCTGCTCCGCTCGTACAGGGACCGGATGGCCCCTAATAAAGGGCCCCCGATTCCATACTCCTGGAGCACCCCCCACAAGGCATCACGAGGGACACAGTCGAATGCCTTCTCCAGCTCCACAAAACACATGTGAACCGGTTGGGCAAACTCCCATGAGCCCTCGAGTACCCTGTAGAGGGTATAGAGCTGATCCGGTGTTCCACGGCCGGGACGAAAACCACACTGCTCCTCCTGAAGCCGAAGTTCGACTATCGGCCGGACTCTCCTCTCCAATACCCTGGCGTTGGCCTTACCAGGGAGGCTGAGGAGTGTGATCCCCCTGTAGTTGGAACACACCCTTCAGTCACCCTTCTTATGAAGGGGGACCACCACCCCAGTCTGCCAGTCCAGAGGCACTGTCCCCGACCGCCATGCAATGTTGAAGAGGCGTATCAACCATGACAGCCCTACAACATCCAGAGATTTGAGGTACTCAGGGCGGATCTCATCCACCCCCGAAGCCTTGCCACCGCTGAGCTTTTTAACTACCTCGGTGATCAGATAGTAGTATTTTGAAACTGAGATATCGCTTTCTGGCGGCAGAACTCTAACTCAAGGTCTCAGACATCCATCCTTCCAGCTGGTGGGAGGCTGATGCTCCATCTCCTGTAGTCATTTGGCCAGAGGCGGGGTACTCCCTGGTCAGGTCGCCAGTCCATCACAGAGCAACACAGAGACAAACAGGGCAGACAAGCACGCACACACACACATTCATATTTAAGGGTAATTTTGGTCTCAGCTTTGTACTGAAAGGCAAGATTGAAAAGGGTTTTTTTTCTAGTAGACATTGACTGTTACTTTGCAGATAATTATTTTGACACAAGTCCTGGTCAGACTGGGATAAGTCTGCAAAAAGGTCAGATTTCTATTGCTGCAATTAATAAGTTTCTCTTTTGAATTCAATTTGTGTAATAAATAAACTTTTTAATGATTTCAGATTTATTGAGATGCATCTCTGAAGTGATGCAAACAGAACTGATTTAGTGGTAAACACTCTTAACCTTTACTAGCATTACACTGAAACAAGAAAACTGCTGTAAAAACAGCATTCGGAGGACCAGTCTTTGCAGACTTAATTACTTTGAGTCATTTATGTTACACTCTGGATATGAAGCACTGTCTGTTCGAATGTTCTTTGATCATAACCCATTAAAAGGATTTGGAATTAGAGAAAATGAACATAAACAGAATGTATTGCGCTCACAGCTGGGGTAAGGCGTAGTTGTAAGTTATTGGGATTGTATTTGACAGATCAACACAAAGTAGTGCATAATTGTGGCAGGAATATAATGCATGATTTTCTATTTTCTTTAGAAGCTAATGAATAAATGTATTAAGTGGGCTTGCAAATGTATTCAGACCTCCTGAGTCAGTGCTTTGTACAACCAACTTCCTTTCCCGTTACAGCTACAGTTTTTTTCTAAATTTCTCTCTACCAGCTTTGCACATCTAAGAACTGCCATGTTTGATCATTTTTACTTTCATAAGCTCGACTGGATTGAATGGACAGCAACTTTCTTAGTCTCACAACCACTTTGCATTTGGATTAAGGTCTGGAGATTGACTGGGCTAAAACATGATTATGCTTTGATTTAAACCTTTCCAATGTAGCTCTGTTTGTATGTGTAGAGTTGTCCTGCTGAAAGGTAAACCCCAGTCTTGAATTTTTTGCACCCTCTAACAGGTTTTCTTGTAGCGCTTCGCTGAATTCACCTAAATTCACATCTCATCTGATCTGACCTGCATCCATGTCTCTAGTGTAGAAAAGCAGAGCCAGTGGTTAATTCTCCCACCTCGTTTTACCATGGGGATTGTGTGTTTAGGGTGAGTTTACTGACACACATACAGTTTTGCATGGAGGTTGAAAAGTCAGTCTCATCTGCTAGAGTATATCTTTCCACATCTTTGTTGGGTCACCTACATGGCTTGTGGCACATTGCAAAATGGGCCTTTTTATGGCTTTTTTTTTACAACAATACAACTCTTCCATACCTCAGATGGGAAAATCTTCAACAGATTTTCCCATCTGAGGTCTGTATCGCTGCAGCTCCTCCAAAGTTATCCATGAGCCTCTAAGAAGCTTTTTTGGTTAATGCTCTTCTGCTTGTCAATTAAGGTGTCTTCCATGTCTGGGAAGGTTTGTAGTTATGTCTAGATACATAGTCTACATACATAAGATACATATGCAGGTCACACTTTTTGTATTTTTGTTTGTAAAAACATTTTCTAAGCCATGTTTCATTTTCTTACCACAATTATACATTACTTTAAGTTGTATGCATCCAAACATAAAACCTGTCTACTTTTGCATCTACTTGAACTTTGATGACATCCTAGTCTTAATCTATAAGGTCCAATTTGTTGATGCCAGCAGTAGCAGCTCTAACTATTCTTTAAATATCTTCCACAAGGATTAGGAGTGTCTTCATAGTTAGATGAGAATTGCAGAATTGCAGCCTCCGCTCTAATTCATCCTAAAGGTGTTCAAGAAGGTTGAGGTCAGGACTTGTGCAGGCCAGTCAAGTTTCTCCACACCAGACTTTATACACCTGCAGCCATGGAAATGATTAGAACACTGAAATTAATGGATTTGGTGGTGTGACCCAATGCTTTTAGCAATATAATGTCAGAATTTGTAGTTTAGGACCAACATCCAGACGTGAACCCTAGAGCGGCATGATAAACTTGGAGGTTTTAAAAAAAATAAACAGTCAACTTACAGAGCAGGGGCGAGGAAACCAGACAGGTAAACCAACAATAGAAACCAATGACAAACAAATGGTTTAAATAGCAGATGAAATAGGTGCAGGCTGTGTGCTAAATGAGGAGGTGAAGGTGAGCAGGATTTACATAATTACCTAGTGGCTCTGGCTGAGGGAGGAAGACAGATAAACAGGAACAGAGCTGAACAAGAACCCCTAGGGAAACTGCAAAACAGAGATCTCACAGGGAAACAACCTAGAAGAAAAGGATCACAAGTAAAACAAACAAATAAACTAAAGGAATACACCTAACAATAAAGAGCGCAGGAAAAACAACAAGAGATCAAAACGTAAATACTATAGAGAACAAAAAACACAAATACCTAAGGATCATGACATGTAGTTTATAAAGTCTCATCCAAGTCGTCTGCAAGTTTCATCGCCTCGGTGCGAACATTTGATGGGTGAGGGGGCTTTCAGAAAGGACTGCTTGCTGTGTGGCTCTGCTGGTTGCTGGGAGACTGTTTTCTTTTCGACCTAGTTTTATCAAAGTGTGCATCTGTTATACAGTCAAATAAAAGGAGGAGGAGAATTAATGAGCAGCTGATAGACAAATATAGTTCATAATACATTAGGAAGAAGGAGAGTTTAGGGACTTTTCAGCAGATGTTCAGCACATTTGACAAAATAAATATACTGCTACTACATTTTCTGTTGTATTCTAAGAATTTGTAGCTCAATGTTTGTCTTTTTTGTGCTTGACAGATCAGAGATTAAAGACTGAACCTGAGGTCTGAAATTGTTATTGGCCAGGAAAAGCCTGATTGGTAGGCCTACATGTAAATAAGAGAGGCTTGTTTGAGCAGCACATATTTTGTGTGCACAGTTCCCTTTGACTGGATGGGCTGAGGTATCTTTAGTGCTATTCCTAGATTAAAATTATTTAATGTGGCTGCAGCACACAGAACGTCATGCTTTGCAGTGCGATGAGCACAGAGCAGCCCAGCTCTGCTGTTGTGCATCATGTAAGAACAGATTTGAACATGCTTCTTTGTGGAAGGCCTCTTAGGAGAAAGAGAAGCCAGGAGATTTTTTACTGTTTAAGAACCTTGAATTATGTCTCCCTTGACATGTCTACCGTCTTTCTGTAAGCTCAGCATTGCAGCTGGTTACTTGCATCATGGTCAAACAGCACAAACTTTTTAATATTAGGTATGCTTTGACATAAATCATTTTGTTTATCTAGCAGAAAACATGTAACAGTGGTGGAACTGAGAGAGATGCATGAAGACAATATTGAATTTTCAACACATAATCAAATGTAAGGGCTTAGTATAGGAGTGTCTATCGGGCGGCCTGGGGACTATTTGCACCCCTTGGAATGTTATTCTGCGATCCTAGACCACACAGGTGATGAAGATACATATTTTAAAAAACTTGGGTGCAATTTTAAGCTTTTCAAAAAAATACAAATTAAAATCTTAGAATGAAATAAATTAGACCCCCCCCCCCCCCCCCACCTCGCTGTCTCCACCTTGCTGTTTCATACCTCGGTACAGGGAACAGTAGTCAGCATATAGCAGCTGGTATGAGCTGATTATAAAAACCAGATGAATTCTATGTGCTTGTAGTACTGAATGACTGAGTAATCCCAAATAAGTCAGTCTGAGCACATCAGCTTCCCAAACTTTTGTCATTAGCCTCCTGAACATCTTGCTCTCGCTCAGCCTGGAAGCAGATGTTCATTACATCTGAAGTTTGTATTTCCTCAGTGTGCAACACTTCCTTTTACAGGTAGGGTCTGTGAAAGCTTCAGTGTATTGGTAATTAATTTCTATTGCGTTACTTCATTACCCAAGTAATGTTACACATCTTACAGGTGATTGGGCAAGGGCTGGTTACTGCTATCAAGCCTTAAAAAGGTGTTAAGAGGATTGGATTTGAAAGCCGCTGAAATGTTCTTTTGCACCATTCTGACTGTTTAAAGCCTTGTTAAATGAGATGCCAGACAAGGTGCTGGACGGATGTTTTTTTTTCCATCTGTCTGCATCCACACTGAATCAATGGTTCTACACTTTTCCATCCCCTTTAAGAACCAATTTGGCTGTTTTGGAATAATTACAATTGCAAAAGAATAACATGGAGAATCATGGTGTTAAGACCTGATCTATCACTTTGATCAAGGTAACACTGGTTAAAACTACAGTTAGACAGCTATGAGAGGCCTGTCTGCAAACCAGCTGACTGCACAGCTAATAACCGGTGTTGGTGGACTGACGGTCCACAAAGACATGAAACCTCCCAAGATCTGTTTTTTACAACATTTCTTGAATATTTTTCTAACTTTTTACCAGTATTTAAAGGAACATGCCTAATGTCTATAAATGCTATAAGCATGCTTGGAAAAGGCAGTTATACACATAAAGTATGTGTAAAGCAATAAAATTTAATGTTGACATAATGTGGTGTATTATTTGTTTGTACATGTGCAAAACATGACAACAGTCTCTTTGGCACACACTATCAAGTCCCCCTTTGACATGTCTGACCCTCCCCCCCCCCGATTGGGAATCACTGAAATAAATGATCTTCATAATAAATGATCTTTGGTTTTGAATATAACAACGTTGCTAGACAACTTCCAGTCAAAGAAGCTTTGAGCTTATTGTGTTATCAACATGCGTTTTACCAGCTTCCTGTTGCTTTGTGTTGTATTCCCTCACAGACTTGTGGTAATATCACGTTGGAGGATATTACCTGCACTTTCTTTAAGACTTAGTCAAACGTTATACTTATTACTTATTACTTACTTATAGCCATCACTGTGAGGCATAAAGAGATTCAAAATATGCATTTCAGCAGCTACAGCAACACCAGCAGCTATTTTTATCGGTGTTTTATTTTAATCCAGTGCTCTGTTCTCCTAGCTAACAAGAGATGCCACCTGTACTGTCAGTCAAAGGAGACCGGAGACGTGGCGTACATGAAGCAGCTGGTGCATGATGGGACGCGGTGCTCGTACAAGGACGCCTACAGTATCTGCGTGCGTGGAGAATGTGTGGTGAGGACCTTTTTTAAAACATCATGGTCTCATCATGTTTAAAGCTGCCACAGATAATCATCAAGCTGTTAAAATTGAGATCTTTAATCAAATTCATATTAACTGTCATCCATGTTTGTACAGCACTTTTCAAGTTCAAAGAAATTCAAGGTGTTTTACGAAGACAGAACTGAAAGTTGGAAAACATAGTGACTTGGAAAAGTATTCACTCCCTTAAACAAAATGTGAATAAAACGCATTGATTGAAGTCCTGCAGTGTCCAAGCTTCTTATAATGGTCTGTTTTTCTAACAGACCTAATACAACATTTAAAAAAATTATTCAAGGAGCATTTCCACAGCTCATTCAGTCAGTTGATGTGTTACGGTTAGAGGGCTTTGGCAACTAATAACAGCCTGAACAGCATGTTTGCAAAACTGCTGAATATAAGAGAAGTTGAAAAGCTTTTTTTTTTGTTAAACTATAACTCCTACATCTTCTCCCCTGCTTCCCCAGTAGCAGCGCTTATGAGCCAGAAGCTAATGAGGAGTGTCTTTAAACCACCAACTGAACGCTCAGTCATGTTGTCAATGTTTAGAGTCGTCCTGTTGTGTTTTATCATTCTCCAGAAGGTCGGCTGTGACAGAGAGATCGGCTCCAACAAAGTCGAAGACAAGTGTGGTGTTTGTGGTGGAGACAACTCCCACTGTAGAACCGTGAAAGGAACCTTTACCAGGACACCAAAGAAACCAGGTAAGGACATGTGGAAGCTACCAGCTGCTGCTAACAAATTCCTGTAACAAAGATAAAGATGTTTTCTGCGAACTGATATCAAAGGCCGAAATGCAAATATTCTTATGATTACAAAACAAAATTTGCATTTTGCTTAGGCCAATTTAAGAACGCTCAAGGCTTGTAAAGCTTTGAATACTCCTTGAACTTTTTCTCATTTCATCACATTATAACCCTCAAACGTACATGTGTTTTTATTGGAAAGACAAACACAAAGCGATACATAATTGGGAAAGAACAGCATACAAGGTTTGTAAATTGTTTTTTTTAGAAATAAAAATCAGAAAAGTGTGGCATGCATTTGCATTCATTCTGAGCAGCTTCCCTGTCCCTGCTGAAGAGAAGCATTCAATACTAAAATGCTGCCCCTAATGTTGCTGGATATATTTACCCTTTCTTTTTTTGTGATTTGGCTAAAATGTGTGTTTGGGTCATTTTATACTTTTGTGTTGGTTACATAGGTTGTTATGAGTTAATTTTTGTGCAATATTGCAGTTGCAAAGGACTGCTTGGATGCGATATTTGACAGCATTTTAATATTTGTAAAGCCATGCTTGCATAATTTCAGCATGCGAATAATGTATTTGCTCTGTTGGATAGTCTGTCACTGCCCTTGATAACCACACTTTACTTTTAGTGATCTTTATTTTTAGTGACTGATATGCTAGAGCCCACCAAGAGAGGGATATTGTGATTGAGAAAAAGGAAAAAAAGGAGTCACAGAAGGAGACTTGATCATAATCAGTCATTATTTCAATGTTCAGAAGTAGCCTTGTAGTTTCCTTGATATTGTACAGATGTCATAGCTTTGCTGTTTTGGTTTTGTGTAAGTAGGGCAAGTAGAATTATGAGTACAATCTCCACAAGTAAATGGACAGGAATTGGACCTGCATCCACTGGGCTAGGCCTATGCTTTTGTTTTACCAGAGTAAGAGCAGCAGCGGTGGGCTTAGGGTGCATAAGTGGCTCTTAGTGTATTTTTGTTTTTGGATGTTTGGTTTTTGCAAGCAATGGAATCACTGCAACAATCATGGTTAACAGTAGAGATGCTGCTTTCAGGGTTGATGTGCAGTGTCAGATTTCTGTCACACACAGTGTTTTACATTTTGGGCC